>VXBL01006221.1:24305-40546 GCA_013400195.1 Aramus guarauna
TGTCAGGCATGATTTGCCCTTGATGAAGCCATGTTGGCTGTCTCCAACCACCTTCTTATTTTCCATGTGCCTGAGCATAGTGTCCAGGAGGGTCTGCTCCATGATCTTGCCAGGCACTGAGGTGAGACTGACCGGCCTGTAGTTTCCTGGGTCTTCTTTTTTTTCCTTTCTTAAAAATGGTGTTATGTTTCCCCTTTTCCAGTCAGTGGGAACTTCACTGGACTGCCAGAACTTCTCAAATATGATGGAGAGTGGCCTGGCCACTTCATCCTCCAGTTCCCTCAAGACCCCCACCAGGTCCCATGGGCTTGTGCACCTTCAGGTTCCTTAGATATTCTCAAACCTGATCTTCTCCTGCAGTTCTGCATTCTCCCAGTCCCTGCCTTTGCCTTCTGTGACCTGGGCAGTGTGGCTCAAGCACTTGTCAGTGAAGACTGAGGCAAAGAAGTCATCAACTACCTCAGTCTTCTCTATATCCTGGGTAACCAGGTCGCGCTTTTCATTCCGGAGGGGACCCACATTTTCCCTCATCCTCCTTTTATCACTAACATATCTATAGAAGATTTTCTTGTTGTCTTTAACATCCCTGGCCAGAATTTTGCCTCTGGAATCCTTTACTGAAGGAAAATAGAAGCTATTCTCTGAACACAATTCAAAACATTCTTTTATTCAGCAGGCAAAAATACAACCATTTAACAGATGGATATAGTAACCATAATAGGATTTACTCCATGGAGAAAGCAGAATGTCCTGGTCTGCGAGCCAATTAGTCTATCTCCAATTATTCTGTGTCTCAGAGGAAGACTGTTGATTCAGAAATCTGGTTCCCACTTGAAATTATTTAACTTCAGGCCATTTACTAAGGTTTGACCATTCCATCAAACTACTTTAAGATTAATTGATATTATAGGATTATATACTGTTGTGTGAGATTTACTATTTCTATCTGTGCACAATTGTTTTGTTACAACTGTAAATATACTTGGTGGCAGTAAAAAAAAACCCAGCACATTTTGTAATGCATGGAAAGTGAATATTTTGATTCTCTGACCAGATGAAAGGAAAAAACCCCTCACATTTTTATATTTTTGGTTCTATGGAAACAGCGGAAACAGCTTAAGAAATAGGATGACAACGTGAGGGAATTTATCATAATAGAATAAAAACACCTCACAAAAAATCACCCCATGATTGTAGGGTAAATGCATGCCGACATCTATAGAACTGTGACAGGTGAATCTGAGTCAGTGTCTCTTCCCAGTGGAGAGTGCAGGGGAGAGAGAATTGAGTTTGAATCAATATTTAGAAATACACAATACTGAACTGAAGCAAAGCAAGTGCTCATACACACTTAAGAATACACACACACAAGCTGTTAAAAAGTGTTCCTCATTAATTTGCTTGTCTTGATCTCCCCACTGTGCTTCACTCTCCAACTTGGCAACTTAGCACTGTCTCTTGCCAAACTTCTCTTTTCTTTCTCCATTTTAATCCTTTAGCTGGTAGCTCTGGGCTTGCCTGGGATTTAACTTTCTAAATATCTGTGATACTTGCATTTAGGTTGGACAAATCTTTGCAGAACCTCTATATTGACAACTCTGATTTTCATATCGAGGGCCCTTTTTTAGGAGCAAGTGCAAGATTTTTAATTCCTCCTCCCCAAAATAAACATTTAACTTCCAAATATGCATGCAGAGCTATATATATATTGAAAAATACCCAAACCCAAACCTACTCTTCTATGCTGTCTATTTATATGCCATTAGTGCCTGAATATGTTGGGAGAGTAATTGGAACAGGGTTGTCTAGTACTACCACTCCTGTGGATGTGATGGAAAGCCAGGGAAGTGAACTAAGCATTCCACCCCTTAATACATCGTAAGAGTCCACCTCTTAATACATCATATACATGTAAAAGTGTCAAACTATGCCACTACAGAACAAGAGACGGAGAAGAGCTCTGCATCCCCAAAGCAAAGGAAACATGTTGGGTTTTGATTGAATTACAGGCTTACTTCCTGCATTTTTAGTGAGAAATTTTGTCTTGCCCTCATGGTGAAAGTTTCAGCTAATTATTAAGCACTGGGAGTATCTAAAACAACCACAAATAAAACTACTTGATACCTCAAAGTTATGAGGTTGTATGTTGCTACTCAAATATATAATATTTTAAAATAACCTTTAATTAGGGAATGTTTGAGACTTCTTCTGTACATTAAATATTTTGTCATTCCGAAAGAACTGAATTCTTTATCAGAATAAGGTATTGTTTCCCGCATACAAACTTCTAAGAAATGTAGGCATTTAGAGGAAAACAGGAGAGATTAACTATTAATGCAATGTGTCATCAATATTTGACACCCTACTTAGTATGACCATTATCTACTACAATCTACAAAATTTATTCATCATGCTCCCACTGTATTGCTAGAATGCCATATGGCCATGCTTGTTTTTCTTCAAATAATTTTTACATAAACAGCTGGTGAGCTGTTTTCATTGTAACATGGCACATATTTTCCAAGACAGTTAGGAAGGATTGATGTAACACTAGTATCTGCAATGCTTTTCATGTCAGGGTTGTAAGGAAACTCATATGTATTATTCAAAAACTCCAAGCTCATTTTGTGTTTTGATTGCTTTGGGGGGGGACCATTTTTGTTTTGTTTTGTTTTGTTTTAATTGACTGCTGAGCAAAAAGATTACATTTTCCCACTTTCCACTGATATAATCTTTCAAATAAGACTTGGTATAGATGAATGCTTAATCACACAAAAGACAGTCAAATTATAAAGTCTTGTGGAAGCTCTTTAATATTCATTTGATTAAAAGTTGGAGTTCAGCTAACCTAGAATTTGACCCCTGTCACCTTATATAAAGGTAAATCTGAGCTGACTGGCGGCAAGGGGATTATTTCACTTACATGGTAACCAATTTATTTAATTTACTCTTTCATCCAATGCAATTCTGAAGGAACAGTACAGTACAAACAGTAACAAAAGCTGAGTTAAAGTTGGATTTAAAATCTTTTCCTTAGCTATCAAAGATGTTTAATCAAGGCCACGCACCAAAGCCTGTTTCAGTGTGTGATACTAGTTTGCAACAATCTTTATGTGAAAATTAATTTCCCCAACACATTTAGCTGAAAAGTTCTGCAGCATTCCTGCCTCTCACTTGTAAATAAAGACAAAGTATATAACAATTGTTTATAAAATCAAAAGGAAACTCAAAACTTTAAGAAAGAGGACTAAAGGATGAGGAAGTACTCTACAGATTTACTTTTAAAATAAAACTTTCCATTGTTTTCACAAGTATGAGGAGTGATAAATATTTTATATATTTTACTAGTGACTAAACAAGTAGTTGTGAAGGAAACATACACCACGTGGTAGCTGACAACTGTTGAAAACAGTTTACTGAAATGTGCATGGAATTCTGGACTGGTGATGTAAAACTTCAAGTGAGTCAACTGCTGTTAGACACGCAGGGTGATTTTCCTTCCCTAGTGTCAGACTGTCACAGTGGTTCACATGACCCCAGACAGATTACTGGTAGAATACAGGTATAGGACTACACTGAAATGGTCATTCGATATCAGCTGAGCAAATTAGTTCCTGTCGGCAAGAACCTCTAATAAATTCTTCAACTCTAGGAGCTGGTACTTGATTTTTATTTTCTAAGTGGGTTTTCTGCCTGTTTGTACAGACATGATCTGCAAATTAAAGCAGTAAACTGACAGGTAAATTTACATGCTCTCAAATTCTACAAGGAATAGCAAACACTGTTAAAAATAAATAAAAAAGATTACTAATAGCAGACAGCTTTTAAAAAAAAAGGTTGGGACTTTCTGTGGAATACTTAGAAATCGTTGGCAGGCTCATCCTTGCATTTTTTGGTCTATGGACTAGCTGCTGCTACTACTTGAAATAATTGCTCATTATAAAGCCATTTCAAGAATTAATAGTTAATTCTACCGAAATTTAATCATTTTTTATATATCATCAGTGGCTGACTAAGAAAGTTTGGGACCTGCTTAGGCTGATGTGGACAGAAGTTGTTCAAGAGCTAGCTAAAATGAATGAAGGACCGAAAATTTGCCAGTTCCAGAGAGGAAGAGTAAATGTCCTGTCTTTCTTATTAACCCTGCTCCAATCCCAGCAAGCACACTGGTAAACCCTGCTGCAGAGAGAACCATATCACTTTTTGCTTGTCAAAGAAACTATGTGATTTGCTCTATACTGGATCCTGAAACAGTCTATTGCCTCTGCTGCCAGAAGAAATCAAGCAGCTGGTAGACAAAAAGAAGCCTATCCCCTAGATCTCTATTTGCCCAAACTGCCTACCAAATAAAAGGAAAAATTCAGGCTACAGATGGCCCCTCTCTCCAGCTGCATGGTTTCCAAAGCAGGTATAGGATCACCAAAGGGAGGAATGAACACTGGGAATGACAGAGAACCTTACCAGCAGGATACAACACAGGCCCACATGGACCTTCTGCTCAATGGGTGTTTGCAAGTTCAGAGCATAAGGGGGTTGAGGATGCCAACTGCTTACTCAACACACGTGTCCCAATTTTCTCTATTGTTGCAGGAACGTTGTCATAACCACTTGGTGTAATTATTTTGTCCATTAAAACCGAATATATTTGGTAATCTCTTGGCTTATTTTTTTCTTTTCTTTCCAAATAATTTATTATGTATTTACTATATTTTCTTATTGAAATTGTGCAGTAATACTGCCTTGAAGTGGTAATAATGATTATATGATAGACCACTTTGCATTGTTAAAACTGCCTTTTATGACTCTGTAACTGTTTTAGCCTGGTATTCATATTCTGAAATTTAACATGTGTTTGTACAATATAGGCATTACTTTTTCTATTATCCCATACCAGCTATGAAACACTTAGCACCTAAGGGATCAAGACTCTGGCAAACTGTTTATTATAGCTATGATAATAAATACATAAAAAAATAAACTTAAAATATTTCTTAAGTAATGGAAAACTATGACAATAAATGCTTGTTGAGGGAATTAATGAATACAGGCAAGCTAAAGAAAGCTCTAAATATTGAGTTTTAGACCAGATGTGATTTGCATCCCTATAAAGCAATTTATTTCGGAAAATAAGAAGTATTTAATCCTTGAACAGCTGCTGTATCTATGTAAGGTGTGATATTTTTAACAATTAAGAGGTATTTTATTTTCTTGAGCCTTTTAGTGAAAGCTGAATTGTTATACTAAAAATTAGGAAAAAAAAAGGGGGAGCTGAGGGGAAACTTCAGAAACTCTTTAGGCTCGGTTTCAACCAGGAAATGTGTATTTTAAATGATACTTTAAACGTATCTACTCTTAGTCTGTAAACATGCACCTTTTAAACAAGATGCATTCACTTGAATAAATATTTTGACACATCAGTCAGACATTGATTAAACTGGTTCTGTCTAAATCATCATCTAAATACTCTGCTGAAACAGGGCAAAGGGATTACAGCTGCCACACATTAAACTCACATTTAATTCCAATACTAAAGGAAAAAAAAAGTCTGTTATTGAGTTGCAAAAACTGAAGTCAAAGATTAAAGCACTGATCACTGAGCTCATATTCTCTAACTTTGTAGTAGTAGACATTGGAATTGTGAATATTTAACATTGTTTGAAAAGAGCTCTGATTTTGATTAGGAACAATACATGCTTGTGAACAGTAAGATCAGAGAGAAATAAAAGTGTTCCATCAATATATCATTGAGATATTTATTTGCATTTTTTGTTGTGTGATATCAGGACAAGTAGATGTGCATGTGCACACAAATGTACACACCGAGATATATATAAGTTCCTCTTTCATTATCTGACCCATATTAATCACATAATTAAAGAGATCTCATTATTTTGCCTCTAAGAACCTTTCATGACCACAATTTACAATTTCCTTCATATTCATGGAACAGATATTTGTCATGGGTCTTTGCATTTGATCAGAGGTCAGAATATGTTTATGAAGGAACATCTGAAAACATGGTTCAATTCCCATGTGCGTAAGACATCTGAGAACATCTAAGACATCTGAAACCATCTAAGATGGCTCTTTAGATCTATTCTTGATATAAGTATTCCCCTGTCTTATAGCTTTAAAAATAAATAAATTAAATAAGAAGATGTAAATTTCTATAGTAAAGAAAACTGAGGTTGAAAAACACTTTATGATCTCATTAAAAAGATAGTGAAGTATTTATATATTCTGAAAATGAGTATCAGAGATAATAATTTAAATTCAATTTTAAATCTTTCTAATGTTAAAAAAAATGACAGTTAACCAATTTTGCCTCAGAAATGTTTCAATCTGTGCTTGTTTTACTTACACCATATGTTTTGGTAGCTGAAAGATACTCAAGATTTAATCAATTTTATAACAGAAAATGAAGTCCTATTAGCTTATTAAGCAGTAGGAAGCTGTGTTTCTAAAACGTAATGGAAGCAAAGTTTTACATTTTCTCACATTAACAAGGTCATATCACACTATTTTGGTACATTAAATACAAATTCATATGTGTGATACAGTGAAAATTGTCGCATATTCTAAGCTTTGCAGAAGTGGAGATGTGACAAGGTAGTAACAGCACAGGAAGACTATGGATCAACTGTGTAAAATGTGACACTCCTTTTTACATAGCAAAATGTGTTTTTATCCATGGTGCTGTAGTGTACTACAACAGAGTGACATTTGCTGTTGTGTACACTTATAGACAAATGTTCCCCTGCTAGGTCTTAATGTAGATGAATAACTGTTGGGATGATAAAAAGCCCTGAACTAACCCAGAATTCCAGTTAACTGTAATTTATTTGATTAGTTGATCTGTGCCTTCACCGTCTTTTTTCTTTTTTTTCCTATCAGAATGAAGAGAAAAATGGCTGTACAGGGTCAGATCAAATGTTTATCTAGCAAAGTATTTGGTGCATCACAGTATCTAGTTACATGTGCCTAGGAGGACCGTGCCAGACCATGCTAAGCTGGCACCTTTACCATAGGTGCCTGGTCAGTACCTATGGCTGGCACCTTAGCTTCCAGCATTCTTCATATCAGCTTCTTTGTGAGGTGGAGGCAATGGCTTTGAAGGCATCTAAGCACACATTGCAGTGTGGATCAGGGGTGACCTTCTGAAGCAAGTATCCCAACCATCCCCATCTACTGTGTGGGCAGCAGTCTCAGAGACCGTGAAATTTCAGATGAGACTACACAGGAAAGACTCTCTGGGCCCCCACCTGTTATGGCCCAGCTGTTAATGAGATAACACCAGGCTTGAGTTTGTACAGAGCACGAAGCTACTGCTGTGTTTGTGGTGTGGATGCCAGGCCCCCAGCAGCCACTTTTTCATCCTGCAGAGCTCTCACCAGCGGTACCACGGCTCTGGTGCACCAGCTGGCTCTGTAGCCTGTTCTACATTGCCCAGAGAGCCTGAGGCCAGCTCCAAAGATGGTGGCACTGCAGGCCAGGGCCTGATAGCAGAGAAAGAAGCAATGCAGTGAGGAAAAGCATGGGAAAGCCTTGCTGGAGGCCTCAGCTCCAGGCCATGAGCAGTGTCAAGGGAGGATCCAGTCCTCGCCTGCAGCTTGGTCCCCAGGACAGCCATGTCAGCCTTGAATTCTGTTGCCTCCACCCCCACCTCACCTACCTGGGCCCTGGCTCAGCCTTGGAGCCACCCTATCCCCTCAGCCATGCATAGCAGTCCCAGGTGGTGGACCCTGGTCACCTTCCCTGCCTTGGCTCTGCTCACTGCTTCTGGGCACAGCAGGACAGAGTGTCAGGGGGAGGTCCCTGCCCTACCCTGCCCCACTGCCCTGCTATTGAGCATCCCAGTCTTGCTGCAGCCTGGGAATGGGTCCTCATAGCTTGCCAAAACTGACATCAACTTTTTGTTTTTCCATCCTCATGGAGCTTTCCAGGAACCTGTTTTTGTTTGAACCCACGCAAAGTTCTCCCAGGCACCGCATTTTGTAACAGTAACTTCAATAGTTTAACTCTTCAGTGTGTGAAAAAGTGTTTACTCTTCTTTGTCATCCACATTTTTGTGTAGTGCAAATGGTCTGTCTTGACTGCTTTACACTGTAGATCTATTCAACTAGATTCCTCTCAGGAATCAGACATTTGCAGATAGTCAGAGAGCTGCTCACTCTTTCCTCCCAAATTTCAACACCAAAGGAAGAAGAAAACCAACAAAACCCACCTTAAAATGCTTGACTGTTCTGTTTGTACAAACATTTGGTAGCTGACTCTTGAAAGGGGACTTATAAGCATAGAGTATCAAAATTTTCAAAATTAGGTATTAATTAATTATTACTTGCAGTAGTAGGCTTCTTGAGATAAACTGAGGATCCTTGAAATATATGTGTGTGAGTATTGCATATAAGAGGTTAAAAACATTAGTGTCCACTTATCTCTTATGCAAACATTGTGGATAGAGATCCACAAGGTCAGCATTAGAAGCAGCCAAAGGAGGGAGTCTTATGGAGGCAGGATGATCCTGTTTTGGCTAAAGAATGTGGAATAAACAGATAAACGGTTTCTACACAGAATCTTGAAGGCCCTGGTGCCCAGAGTGAGACCTTTTGCTTAATTATCCATGAAATTAATATTAAAGTTGACATACCCAAGTACATGCTAAACATATATGACTATAGTACTCAACTCTCCACCCAAATCATGTTAAATGCCACCCCAGGGAGGGGAACAGATAAGGTTAGAGTATAAAGGATATTGAGGAAAATACCCCTGGGAGGAGAAAAGAGATTGAAGACCCAGAAGTGGAGAGGTAGTCGACTGTCTGTGCTCCTTCTCTTCCACCCAAGATCAGGACGCCTTCTTGGTAAGCATTGTGACTTCCTCTTTTGGTGAAGAATACCCGGTATAGCATTTTGCTAGCACTATAATTATATATTAGTGCTATTGCAGTAAATGTATTTATCAATGGCAATTCTGAACTTTTATATCTGTTGCCTTAATAAATTACATATCCTTTCCAACTTTATGAAACTGTCTCAGTGAAAGTCCTTTAGGGGGTTTTTAAGGGCAAACGTTAACTCTGGTAAGTGGCTACACACATAATCCTTTAGGCACAAACCGTTGACCAAGTCTGGGACTAAGACTGGACCTAGCCACACTGCTCCTCTCTGAGAAGGAGTTTAGAAAGCAAGGGCATCCTTTCTGAACCTCATGAGTCAACGGAAGGGCCTCCCTCAGCCACACATCAGACTCACACCATTTTACATGACAATATGAAATGGGCAAGTAACAACTTGGGAGACACTTGTGGAAATCAAGAAAAGAGTAGCATTTACTTTTTGTTCTTAGTGACTAGTGTTCCTTTTCAGTCACCTTGTGAGCATTATGTGTGGAAGGGAAGGCTTGATGGATCAGCTTAGGGTATCATTATGTGGTGACTTGAGGCAGGACTGGCCCTGCTATCCTACTATGGCTTTCACAGATATAATTTGCTATTTATTAAAATGAAAAATTTGCTAGGATTTCTGAAAAATCTTATTTTTAACTTAATTTTTTAGTATATGTGTAGAAAGCAATAGGTTAGGGAAACAGTCTCCGAATTTAGGGATTTCATGTTTGCAAGGTCACTGCATTATTGTATTCAAGATTCAAAATGGCTGGATAAGCTTTTCTTTATGAGTATTGATTCAATTGAATGAAACAGCCAGAGAAGCTGGAAACAGCTGCAGCAGAAACCAACAGGAACTATATGATTAGTGCTTCGTACATCCTCCAGTCCATGCTATTTTGGGAAAAAATTATTCCCTGCCCACAGACCTGCAAAACCTCCAGATAGTGATTTGGGGACAATTCCATAGGGCTAACTATCAAAAAAGCAGCATCAAACCACACTTGGTGTCAATCACACAGTTTTAAATCTAGAGCAACATATGCTTTTAAGTGAATTTAAGTTTGTTTGAGAGTCTAGAATAACGTATTGGTTTTACATCAGGCAAAGATACTGTTTAATAAAATAATTCAGCTCAGGATGAGCCTATCAAAACAACAACAACAAAAAAAGACCAGGAATTAAATGAATAAAAATGAAAATACAAAAGTATAAGTTGTGAAAGAATAGAAAGTGAAAGCATTTTTACTTTAATTTTATGCTTCTCAAAGAAAAGCTTGCTTGGTCTGAGTGAAATATGGAAGTGTTTGTAGGCCACTGTAGTTGTTGTCAGGTTTTTTTGGTTTGATCACCAAATTTTGCTTTTTCTCTCTCCTTTATTTTTGCATGAACAAAACCCTATAGATTCCGTTCCATTATCTGTATATACAAAGGGAAGGATTTAGCTTTCCCAAAAGGAGAAACAGAGTTAGCAACTGAAATGTCAATTACTGTTTTTAAGATTGGCTTATATTTTGTGAATAGTGGAATTGTTTATTTCTGTCTCCGAATAGGTGGTTTTTTTTCCTGCTAAAATGGTTAACTGTGTAAATAGAAATACTTATTAATATATGCAAGAAAATAGAGAACTGAGGTTGTAGTTGGTCATATAATTTAAGAAAGTTTTTGTTTTATACAGAATCTTTCACTTACACTGTGCTTCAAGATAAGTTGTGCAATATGTTAATACAATTGTCAATCTAAATAATATAAATTGGAATTTATATTTGGAGTGAAATCATAGAATCATAGAATGGTTTAGGTTGGAAGAGACCTCAAAGACCATCTAGTTCCAAGCCCCCTGCCATGGGCAGGGACACCCTCCACTAGACCAGGTTGCCTAGGAAGAATTACAAGGAAGAAGATAAAGAAGGAATATTTTCAAAGGTAGAGAGGCAGGTAAGAAGTGTAAAAAAGTTGTTCCAGATTTTATGTTCTGCATAAAAAAAAAGATTATTGATAATGAACACTGTGATAATTGGGAATAAGCAAAAAAGGAGAGGACATCAGATGTAGGCATTTTCAGTTAGTGTCTTTAGAAGTAGACTACACAGTTTTTGAAAGTACAATATCAAACAAAATAAAAGATCATGCAGCAGTGATCCCTTTTTCCTTGACTCTAGTGTAAGTCTCCAAGGATTCATTGACTTGAGAGATTTTCTTATAGAGATTTCTGAAATGTGGTTGCATATTAGTCATTCAAAGTTTACAACAGAGATTGAATGAAAGTGTGATCTCAGATTTCATTCCTAGACAATTAAGAAAAAATAACAAAAGTTAAACACCAATAATACCAGGCTATAACAAAGAATGATGTTAAATAGGGACATATTTTAAAGGAATTCTTCATATCCAGAATACAACAGAGACAACATACACTAATTGATTGTCATTCAGTGTTCCTGAAGTAAACAGAAATTTGGTTGCTTTTCCTCTGGCTAAAGCCTTATCAATAGCGGCACTTCTTTTGCAGAAAGCTGTGCAGACCAATAGATGTGGATCAAGGGAAAAGGTGGTGCTGAGGACCAGTTACCCAAACTTCCCAAAGACTTTTTTGTTAGAGTAGCTCAGATCTCAGCTTAGTCCCATAGACTAAATGCCTATTTGCAGCTAAAATTGAGTATGCTTTTGGAGCACCCTTTCTAGCCTATTTTCATCTGAAAGGAATCCAGTTCACGTACTCCATGACTGTCCCACAGTGCAAACAAGTCCACAACAAGTGGAGTGATCTGGCAACTTGATTCAGAAGCTTATTCCTGATCTCCACTAGAACTTCAAAGCAAGTGCAGTCGTATAGTACCAGATGTGGAGGAACACAGTTTTTATTATGCATCAATGGGAGCTTTCTCAAGGATAGTGAGTTGAGTACATAAAAAATAGTTTTTACTGGGGCCAAAAGGGAAGCTTTCTCTTCTTCCTCTTTTCTTTCTTTTTAGAAATATGACATATGGAAAGTAATTAATCTAATTGTGAATGTCTACAGAGAGATGCTCAGTTTTGGGCATGACACCTTAGCTGTGTTAGCCATCCTTTTGTAGTCAATGGAGAGACACAAGTGCTTTTACAGCACAGATCATCTGGAGTATTTCAAATATCTATTTTAGATGAAAACAATCATGCCTTATATCATTCCAGTGCTTATAAACAGAGCCTAAGGAGTTTCTTGTAGGTCTTAACCCCATTGAATTATATGCTAATTGTGTACTTATGTGATTATATCTTTATGAAGAAACTCTATAGGTAAAAGGAAAACACCAAGTTTTTATTTCCCTTGAAAAGATTCAAACTCCTTGGCATTAGCTTTGACATTGAGAAACAGCTTTTACTAACCTACCTTTTATTAAATACCTTCACTTATTAATGTATATAAATGCTCTTAGACATCAAAGGGAAGTTGAAAAAATCCCTTTTTGAAAAATCTTTGTGTCCCAAATTTTCTTTTGGAATTGTGCATATATTTTAGTTCTGATGAGGATTGGCAGCAGTCTTCCTAACAGATGGAAGAATTTATAATTCAAAGAATGGGCAACATTTGAACAATTAAAACAAATAAAGATGTGTACATGCAGGTAAGGAGAAGAAGCTGAAGAAGAGGAAGTAATGTTTGCCAAAATACTTTGTAAGAAAAAAAGTATTGGCCTTTAGTTGCCAGTCAGATTGGGATTTAGAGAGTTTTTGCAATAGAGAATGAGTTTCAAAGATTTAAAATAAATAAACAAATATACCATCTGTGCTAGCAGTCACTGTTTTTCTGACAGAAAAACATGAGAGGATATAGGAGCGGAGTTGTATTAGAAGTGCCCATGCCTATATGAAGGACTACACATGAGTGATAACAGTGATAATGTTAGGCTTATGCAAGGAGAAGGCAAACATAACAAATTTTATTTTATTGTCAGTTATTGAAACGCTAGTCAAATGGAAGCCATCTGAGTACACACATGCTGAACCAGTCTCTGAGCAGTCAGACCTCTGTTACTTCTTGCGACAGTAGGAAGAGATGTCCTGTTATGCAGTGGGATGCCCTGTTGAGGTAGCAGGAAGACAATGTGATCCCTACTGATATCAGACACAGGGATGAATGTATACATGACAGATAAGAGGAAACAGGAAATAGCCTAGCCACACATTTAATGGTATTTTTTAATGCAGTACTTTATTTCTTCCTTTTTCCCTATCTCCTTTTCCTTTTTTTTTTTTTTTTTTTTAATTTGCACAAAAATAAAGTTAAAAGTAGAGATTGCAAACCTGTTAGTTTGCTGTACATAAAGAGAAGGAAATTATAGTGGTAAGGCAAAATTGCCTGCTGAAATTTGGGGATCATCACTTTGCAGTACGTGCTGAANTAAGATTTAGATAGTACTTGTTTATATTTAAAATCCGAACACTTTTTTTCAGAATAAATAGTGTATATCTGAAACACATATACATATGCACACAGACAAAGATCTGGTTTTATTCAAAATGTGACCCAGGTTAGATTTTCTGTTACCAAAGAGGAGAAAGTTTAAAGTTACAGGCTGTGTCATCCCATCTTCAGAAAGCAAAAAGTAAAATTGTAAATAAAATTGCAGATAAAATAAATGTGAACTAGCATGAAAACAATAGTGTGAGAAGGAAAAAATAAGTGAGATAAAGGTATCTTTGCACACAACAGACATGCGATTGTGTGGGTATGCACATGTGTGTGTGACTATGTGTATAAAATCCAGTTGCACAGAAACAAAATGTATGAAATCTAATCTGTTAACACAGTTATGTGTCTGGCTATTAAGTGATAAAATGAGAAAATTCAGAAAATAAGGCTATTTTATGCCCAGAATATTTAAACAGTGCCAAGAGAGTAGGAAAAAAAATTATCTATTTGCTTTGTATGTCTCACCCTTCTTCATAATCAGAGCATTTATTCAATCCCTTTGTCCTGCCACAAAATTATCTTATTGGTTTGTTGGGGNATTTGCACATAAATAAAGTTAAAAGTAGAGATTGCAAACCTGTTAGTTTGCTGTACATAAAGAGAAGGAAATTATAGTGGTAAGGCAAAATTGCCTGCTGAAATTTGGGGATCATCACTTTGCAGTACGTGCTGAAATCCTTACAGAAACAAGACAAGCAGGAAAATATCTCAATTTTGACAGTAGCTGAAGGGTCAGAGGCAAAAGCTACCTAACAGTTGCACTAGGGACAAAGAATAATATTCTAACTTGCAGGAGCAAGTTATGCAATAAATATGCATATCCTGTTCTGCTCCCTAAAAACAGCATCATCTGTGCTGCTTTCTGTCACTGTTCTGTACTCCATGTGTTTATATTACCAACACTGCCTCAGGCATCAATGACAAAAACTTTATTTTGTATGGATATGTCAGGGCAAGCTTACCTATATATAGCTAACCTATAATTGCATAGAATGCATACAGCAACAAATATATATTTTATATATATATACACACACAACAACAAATATATATTATATATATAATATATATTATATACATTACATACTTTACATATATTTTTAATATACATAAAAATAGCTATCTACATATCTCAACGTCAAGAAGGTACCTGCAGAAAGGTNTTTAAAATTCGAACACTTTTTTTCAGAATAAATAGTGTATATCTGAAACACATATACATATGCACACAGACAAAGATCTGGTTTTATTCAAAATGTGACCCAGGTTAGATTTTCTGTTACCAAAGAGGAGAAAGTTTAAAGTTACAGGCTGTGTCATCCCATCTTCAGAAAGCAAAAAGTAAAATTGTAAATAAAATTGCAGATAAAATAAATGTGAACTAGCATGAAAACAATAGTGTGAGAAGGAAAAAATAAGTGAGATAAAGGTATCTTTGCACACAACAGACATGCGATTGTGTGGGTATGCACATGTGTGTGTGACTATGTGTATAAAATCCAGTTGCACAGAAACAAAATGTATGAAATCTAATCTGTTAACACAGTTATGTGTCTGGCTATTAAGTGATAAAATGAGAAAATTCAGAAAATAAGGCTATTTTATGCCCAGAATATTTAAACAGTGCCAAGAGAGTAGGAAAAAAAATTATCTATTTGCTTTGTATGTCTCACCCTTCTTCATAATCAGAGCATTTATTCAATCCCTTTGTCCTGCCACAAAATTATCTTATTGGTTTGTTGGGGATTTTTTCCTTCTTTTACTTACAAATGACAGAAGAAACAATTTTTATACTCAAGTGAAAGTACTCAAATGATCTACTCTTCTTTCTTCTACTATCCACTTTCATTAACCTGTAGTTTTCACCCCTTGCAAAATCCACCAGGTCTTCCTCTTTTTTCTCAAACTGTTTTCTTCTTTCATAATGTCAATTTGTTAGAACTTTAATATGACATGTGTGTTCGAGATTTAAGACTTTACAAGAGCCAAGAGTGCCGTAGAATATATTGTGATTGGGGACAGTGTGGAGTACAAGTTAATTGAATGGAAGAGCACATATCAGTAGGACAGTGTCCTGGTTTTGGCTGGGGTAGTTAATTTTTTTTCCTGATAGCTGGTATAGTGCTGTGTTTTGAATTTAGTATGAAAATAATGTTGATAGCACACTGATATTTTAGTTGATTTTAAGCAGCATTTACAATTAAGTCAAGGACTTTTTAGCTTCCCAGGCCCTGCCAGTGAGGAGGCATGAGCCTTCCTAAGGAGGTGCACGAGAAGCTGAGAGCAGGCACAGCCGGAACAGCTGACCCAAACTGGCCAAAGGGATATTCCATACCAAATGACATCATGGTCAGTATATAATCTGTGGAGAGTTGACCAGGCAGTGCCATGGCTCAGGAACTAGCTGGGGATCAGTCAGCAGTTGGTGAGCAGTTGTGCTGTGCTTGTTTCGTATATTCAATATTTTATTTTATTTTCCTGTCCCAGTAAACCTTTTTTATCTCAATCCATGAGTTTTACTTTTTTTCAGTTCTCTCCCCCATCCCACTGAGGGGGTGGAGGAGAATGAGCAAATGGCCGTGTGGTTGTTTTAGCTGCCAGCCAAGTTAAACCACAAGAGAGAGCTTCACAGGTTTTGACCCACCACCCAGTCAGGGTGGCAGAAAACACTGTAAACTTTGTGGAAGTTAGATATGATCTATATAAAACAAATATTTTGCTGTGAATCATGGAGGTGTGACTGTATGATCAAGAATTCACAGTTTTCCATCAAACAGGAACAGTTTATCATAATTAGAATATTAAGAGGCAGGGAAAGCAGTTTTCAGCAAAGTTTCCATGTAGGGGGGAAACTGGAAGAACATAATTTAACCACAAAGGGAAAAGGGAAAAGGAAAA
>VXBL01006221.1:40611-63877 GCA_013400195.1 Aramus guarauna
AAAGAAAATATCGGTGTTATAATTAAAATGATGTGAATTGTTGTCTTCTCAGGACAACAAGCATCTTTCCCTACAGTGATGGAGAAGAGAGACATTTCAGACTGATGATTAGCATAGAAACACTCCAAAAGCTCAAGGAAATCCTGACTTTGAGAAATGAGTCTCAAAGAAAGGTTTTGGTACTTCAAGAGGACAGAATTGCTCTTAAAAGAAAAGAAAGCTGAGACGGGATTTTCTGTACAATTTCTTCTTTACCAAAGGCATGATATTGTTTTTATTGCCCAAACTGCAGAGTGATTTTTGTTGTTGCTTTAAAACATCCTCTGAAAACCCATCTCCTCAATTCAAGTGTTAGATCTGGGTTTGCAGACGTAAGTCACAAGCCATGTTTGAAACTCCAGGATTTGACTGAAGATGCTACAGAGATGTCAGTGGTGATCTTTGCAGGTCTACTGCAGTTGGCTCACGTGTTCCTTTGCCATTAAGGGCAATTAAGAGACAAACCAATGCCTAGAAACTGTGCCAGCGAAATTACAAAAGGAGACAAGTTTAGACCCAGGAAACCTTACAGAGAGGTGGAGTGTTAGGTACCACAAAGAAATTTGGTAATGCTCCAGGAGAAAGGGCTGGGCTGCCACTTAAAACCAACACCTGTTATTAGTTCCTATAGTTTGGACAAAAGGGTGGCCAGCACTTTGCATAAATAGATGTCTTTCAAACAGCCCATTAGTAGCCTTTTAAAACTGTGAGAGGTATTTGTGCACACAGTCAGCTTCTGATGAATTTTAAATTGAAGTATTTGTTGTTGGGAAAACCACTGTGCTCCTAAGTTGGCAATTTAACTGATATGGCCTCTTTGCAATTCATCCATTTAATCATAATACAACAGGTGAGAATTAGTGGATCAAAGTGAAATGTTCAGGAATGCACAAGCTATCTTTTGAGAGAAGTAAAAGCAGATTGCCTCCCAGCTTAGCACCAGCAGAGATAGTTGTTCTTTATGTACTGTCCAGTGAACCACATGCACTATTTAGCAAAGGACATACGTTTAAAAAACTCTTGGTCTTTCAAGCATTATTTGATTATTGTTTAATTTGAATTTCAAGAAATAAATAGCAATTACTAGTTTGAAAAATTGCCTTACCAGCATCTGCTGATGTCTTTGTATTGCTGGCTTGAAAAAAGAAAAGCTCTCCTGGAGTGAATTTTACATCAAATTTGCTACATAGAAATGCACTTCAAGAAAATTAATGTCTCATAGATTTTCTATTGAGAGAAGCACTTTGTCTGTACAAAAAAAGCTGATGTTCATTAAGGACAGAATAGGAAAGCAATCTGTAAAGCATCCATTTGTTGACAAATAAGGAAAATAAATAATTCAACATAGCATTTTGAATTTCCAGTATACATTCAGTATTCAGTATGTGGTTTCTGGTTTAAATGTTCCTTATTCTATATTAAAAGCCAAGAGAAAGTTCAGACAATTAACATCTTGCACATATTTTCAGACTGTATGCAGGTAAGTAAAAGAGTATACCCATATATTTAAAAATATTTTATACTCTCTATTAATATAAGTATGGTATATATTTGTGGGAGCAGAACTTTTAAACTTTTGAAGTTCTTTCCTTTTAGTTTCAAAATCAGTTCTTTATGCTAACGAGTGTGAGGGGCTTTTATAAATGTAAGCAGTAGCAATGGACAGAAAATGTGTATCTGAAGATTCTCTGGTGGAAAATATCCTGCTTGCAAGGAAAGTTTGCTTTCTGGAAAACAATTATCAACTTGGGATGAGAACACTTTAAAAATTGTAATACTTCTTGGAAGGAATTACATTTTTGGCCACTTGAATAATATAATAAAAGCACGTAATTGCACAAATGAAGCATAGAAATAAGCCTTCTGTTGCCCATACTGTCTTCCCCCAGAAGTAGACCTCCTTGTCCTCATATTTGAAATATAAATACAAAAAAAGTGCAAGCAGCAAAATCTACAAACTGTGATATTCTCCATACTATAAACACATTTTAAATAAGACTAGAATTAAGAAAGTGTGTTTGGATTGAAACAAAAGTAATTGAAGGGGAGGGAGTTTAGGTTTTGTCTTGAATTTTGTCTCTTTCCCTATGGCTCTATTTACATATGAATTGCTGAATTTTATTTTTTTTTTTTATTCCATCAGCAAAGCTTGTTCCAAATTACAATAGATGAACCATTAGATAGGATTTTTAATGTTACTTGTATCCTCTTCTGTTATTTTTAATTCTTTTGCACTATATCTGCTGAGATTAATAAGAAAGGAACAAGAGATAATACTCAAAAAAAAAAAAAAAAAAACCAACAAAAAACCCACCTCAACCAACCACAAAAACCTAAAACACAACAAAAAAAACCCCAACCCCTGTAAAACCCATTTTTTTCATAGAGTCAATATCTAAGTATATCAGTTGCTGTTTAGGTTCCTTATTCCTCCTGCTTAGTATCACCAGTCTCCCCCAACCACGCAGCCTCATTGATAGACCTTCATCAACTGCTATTTATACTCAAGCTTCTTTCAGAATGTTTCTTTCTGTACATCTAAATCAGAAAGATGAGGAAAAATATTTAATGCATTCAGAGGACTTAATGGCATGAAAGTCTAATGCTGGAGCCACATTTAATTCCCTATATAAGACAGGCTCAGGAATTCTCTTCCTTCTTATCTTGCTCTGGAGGTCAAATTATATTCTAGAAAGATATTTCCTCCCCAATTTAGACACTTCAGAAGGTGAGAGTCCATTCAACTAGCCAGCATTCTAATATCAGATTGCTAAATTTAAGGTCAAACTCAAGTTTTCATTTGCATCCAATCCTGTACCAAATACACAGATTCCTGTTATCTTTCTACTCTTTTTATAAGATTGTGCCAGGCCATCAGCATGAGAAGTGTAAAATACCACAGAGAACAAAAGAATTTAAAGAGGTGAAGTTAACCTTTAGAGCCTTTTGAGGCTTTTTATTTCTTTCAAAATATCGCTTGAAAGTATCTGATGGCTTTGCCCTGGAAAGAAGTAACCTCATATTAGTATCATGACTAAAAAGACCACCATCTCTAACATCTGTGTACAGCAAAATATATTCATACTTTCATAACCCCATCCTACATCTCACCAGTACTTATTTTATAAATTTCTTCTGAAATTACCTATTACTGCAGCTCTATGGTACTAAGGGGTGGGGGGAATATTAGCTATTTCAATGGACTGTGGGTAGAGTCATATTCTATTACAAAGTGTACAGTAAAGCACTATTTTGGTAGAGTCTGTAGATGTTCTTATGATATAACAGAAGGGTGCCACATGTGTAGTTTTAATCCTAATGACTCCCTTTCTTGGTAAAGAAGAAGTATTAAACATCTGTAAAGCAATATTAGAATTTTATATGAAGAAAATAAAGTAAAAAATCTTGATGAAACCTTGCATTAGCATTTAATGAAGTGATAGATTATAAAAATTCAGAACAAATTAAGATTATTCAGTTATTTCCAAAATTTAAGAACTCTTCACAATTCTGAAAAACTTGGCAACATCTACAGCTGGGACTTAAGAAACTACAGGACATTTAAAATCAATGGACTGTTTAAATTTTTTGTACATTCATGTGGAAATCATTACAGTGCTATTTTTGTAATGCAAGACCGTGGCAATTAAGGAAAAGAATTTAAATACAGAAAGAAAATTCAACCCATGCAATTAAACATAAAAGAGTGTTCAAGAGAACATCCCACATTAGCACAAAATCAAAGTATGTTTGCTAATTATTAGAAATATAAAGAGCAGGGGGATGCATTTATGTCTTGTTTTATATCTAAGTTTTATTTTTGCTTCTTAGCCTGTTATACCCTACACCGAGCTAGCAATTAGTACCAGAAGTCAATACAAGTGCTTGAAAACCTACTCATGTAATCTAAAAATAGAAACTGCAACTTTGCTTCTTTACTGATATTTAGAAGTTTCTGGTAATAAGGAGTGCTAGCTGCTGGCATAGAGAATGAAAATTCATAGGGGAAAAACAATAACTTGAGAAGAAAAGATATTGTCTAGGACACAAGTCATCATCAAGGAATGCTGTAGAGATGGTGATAGTGATGGTGATGGTTTGTGTCTGTTTTTCCTTATTGCTTTCTCCATGTAAAAAATTCTAGACTTAGGCTTCCTGAACAACTGATAAAAATCATCAGTCTTTGATATTACTTGGAGTTAATTGTGACACCAAAACTTTGTTACTGCCTCTCTGAAGTTACAAATCTTGGCAGAGATACTGTTCCTCAGTTTTGCAGAACCAGGGATTTCATATATATATATGAATATATATATATACAGGCAACTAACTGCATGAAGGCCGCAATGGGTCACATAGTCAATCTGAAATAATTTTTTTTTTACTTTTTACTCAGAATATATATATATATCTATATATATATAGATAGATATATATATCTGTAAAAAATTACTGGGTATAAAACCACTACTGATTTAAATTGTATTCGCTGTCTTCTGAGATAGCCTACCTAACAGTAGGAATTTTGGTGCCTGTATTTGACAAAACAATCCAATGACTATTTTAGACTTTAGACTGGGGTTTAGATTTCATTAATCTTGGGGAAATGAGTTTCTATCTTCTTCATCCTTAAAAACTGATCAAACCACCATGCCTTTCTTCTTAGGTAACACTCCACCTCTCCTAATGACGCTGAACAGACATGCAAAAAAGAAATTTCAAACAGAACAAATATAGAAAGTCTGACTCTATCCCAGCTCTTAGCATAATTACCAATGGTGAGTTCTGCATATATGATAACAGGTAGAAAGTTGCATGTATTTTAGATAGGTTTTTTACTTAAAGAAAAAAAAAAATCCCTTATCCTGGTTTTGAATTTAAGTATAAGCAGAATTAGGTAATTCTGGAAAGTGGGCAGAAATATTTCTCAGGACTGAATGGGTTTTATGAATGTAGTTTACAATTTAGGCAAAAGTAGGAGGTATCAGTTCCCACCCTCTAGATTTTTATAAGTGATTTGAATCTTTCTTTCTTTCTTTTTTTTTAGTCTCATTACTTAAAAGTTAATTATCACTTTTCTAAAAAGAAGATGAATTATTTACATGTTTAAGCAATTACATTGCTTAACTTATATATGGTTGTTTCAGTTTATGTATTTTTAATGTTGAGAAAAGATGAATTAAAATATTATTTTAAAGATTTATTTTAGTAGTGATTTTTACCAGATTATTTCTGAAAGGAAATTTTATTTTAATTAAAAGTGCAGAAAAATAATCTAATTGCTGTTTTNAACTAACTGCATGAAGGCCGCAATGGGTCACATAGTCAATCTGAAATAATTTTTTTTTTACTTTTTACTCAGAATATATATATATATCTATATATATATAGANCTTATCCTGGTTTTGAATTTAAGTATAAGCAGAATTAGGTAATTCTGGAAAGTGGGCAGAAATATTTCTCAGGACTGAATGGGTTTTATGAATGTAGTTTAGAATTTAGGCAAAAGTAGGAGGTATCAGATCCCACCCTATAGATTTTTATAAGTGATTTGAATCTTTCTTTCTTTCTTTTTTTTTAGTCTCATTACTTAAAAGTTAATTATCACTTTTCTAAAAAGAAGATGAATTATTTACATGTTTAAGCAATTACATTGCTTAACTTATATATGGTTGTTTCAGTTTATGTATTTTTAATGTTGAGAAAAGATGAATTAAAATATTATTTTAAAGATTTATTTTAGTAGTGATTTTTACCAGATTATTTCTGAAAGGAAATTTTATTTTAATTAAAAGTGCAGAAAAATAATCTAATTGCTGTTTTTTTCAATAAAATTTAAACATGCTGGATACAAAACAAATGCAAAATATATTTTGCTTTCAAAAAACCCTGGATTACTTAAAAGAAAATATTAATGAATTCATCTGTTTCTGAGGGAGTTGGATTATTTTCAGTTTTGTCACCACATAATTTTAAAAATCTCAGGTCTTAGCATTTCTAACCTAATTTTATTGATGGATCAGGAAAAGAAAGCAAGCTTTCATTTTTTTGTGTGTGTTCACAAGAAGCTTTAAAGTTAGAAAGAAACAAAGATCATATCTTTATCTGAAAAAGAGGCTACAGCTTTCAAAAACTGGGTTATGTAGGTAATGCTATTCTTAATTTACTAGGCTTTTTTCTTCAAAACTGTGGTGGTTTGCATAAAATTCTTGTATATTATTTTTGTTAAATTTAAGATTTTACCAAGGACTTTAGAATAATTCTATATCAAAATACTGCTTGTCATAATGTCATTTTTATCTTGATTTTTGTAATTATTTTAAAAAAAGAAGTGGGTATAATTGAATTTAAAATCCAATTGAAAGGTTTTTGGGTTTATTCCTTAATTAGGAATGCTCTTAATTAGGAATGTTCACATTGATTAACATGTAATTACTTTGTGTACTGCTATCTTCAGTTTTCCACTCTAAAACCATTCTGTGTGACATTTTCTATTGAATGTAGGCAATAGAAAAGAAATCCAAAGAGTCAAACATGAATTTAGCTATTCATGAAATAAAGAAAATACTCTAAATTTACCAAAATGTATTTACAATTGTTTCAAAGCAATGAAGAACCCTACTTTCTCCAAGAATATGGCATCTGGATCAAAAGAAGTGGACGTAGGTCAAAAAAATGTTCAAAATTTTAGACATATTTCAGACCCATATTGCATCTGAGCACCAGTCTGACTATAAATGTGGAGATGGGTAACACTGGAGAACTTCAGGTTTGAGCCCTGCTGTTCACTATAAATTCCTGCCATCTGCTCTGCAAATATTGGAATGAAGTGTGTAAGACTCTTCTTGGATGTAAAGAGATGCAGCCGACTCTGTGCGGGAGAAGCACAGAGAGATGTGGCACAACTCTGTGACATAATGTGTGCCAAAGCAATCCTCACACCACTGAAAATCAAGCCACAGATTTGATGGTTGGAACAACTTCAGAGCAGCATACAGGTTTATCTCCTTGGTTCTACACATTGGAGTTTTCTTAGATTTTGAAATGCTTTGGACCACTTACATATCTTCAGCTTTTAGACAGAATGTGTATTATCTTCAGTTGCTTCAGAAATGAATTTACTGCTATGTGCTGTGAAAGAGAAGAATCAGAAGAGTATGTTTCTCTATGAAGAAAAGAATTCTTTTGCCTTTACATATCATAGTGATAGTACAGGTGAATAATCATCTAAGTCTGAGTCCTGTCCCTGACCAATATTAAAATAATGTCAGGGCTTCCTGAAAATGCCAATGTTGTTTTGATCTAGTCTTCAGTGACACAGTGATTTAGAGATGCCTCTTGCCTTCACATGATGGATTATGTACCTTGATTACAAGAAGATCCCAACACTAGACTACCTTGCAGCCATTGCAGCACCTTTGGAAAGACATTTTTGTCTTTCCAATAAATGCTTTATAGCATGCTGTGACATACACACACTTAACCACAATGAAGGTGAGAGTCTTTATGTGACTGTCGTCCAGTGTTCCTTGGCCCAGAGGCTGAGGGGAGGAATGAAATCATGGACCAGGAACTAGAACTGAACCTTTGAATGTAGCTGTATCAGCAACTCCTAGGGCAGTTCCAGAGATTGTTTGAACCTATATATTTGGCACATTACGAAAAGAGAGTCACTTCTTCCCAAACTCCAAAGCTGAGTCACATTTGCATGTGGACACACTTCCTTCCTCACCTACACTCCTTGTAGGTAGCCTACAGCCTGTTGAAAATCACCAGAGCTTACCAAGACCCAGGATGAGCACAGATCATTCACAGAGAGCAGAAAAATAATTTGTGGTCTACAGGTCCCTAAACGGAGCAAGCTCTCATGCTGGGCAATACTTTCCAGGTTTCTGAAGGCACAAATATACCACAATGGCTTAGTATGCCTGTATTTGGCCTTGTCTCTTGGATGTATCTCAGACAGATGCTGGAGGTAGCTTGTTTCCCAGGTAGATCCCTTGTATGTACACTGTAGCTTGTCTCCAGTCGTATACTGGCCTCCATCTCCTGAGTGCACACTGGACCCATGTTGTAGCCTTGTTTCAAGGCTATGTTTCTATGGGATTGTCACCACTTGCTCCTGACTTACCCCCCCCGGAAGGACTCTAGACTTGGTTTATCACTTGCTGTGTGTGTCCATTACCAGTTCTGCCCATGGCATTCAGACTCAGTGGGACTGTGCCCCTTTGTTGAGGACACTGTCTGGGCTAGGGTCTTGCTCAGCTTCTAGCTCTCCATTCATTAGGGAGAACCCCACCCTCGTTATTCCCTGACAATCCCTGACATCGGGACTGTATGACAGACATTATGACAGACTAAGGAAGATAAGGAGAACTTATCAACATATGACACTCAAGAGTAGTCATCCAAAACAACTGTGCCCTTTGTGAAGAGCTTTTGACCTTACAAAACAACTTCAGCAAAGAAAGTCACAGCCTTTCAAGTCTACTTCATTAGCCATCCCACCAAGATTGACAGTTCCCTGTCCTCATTCTCAGCCAAATGATCTAGATAGAAAGACACAACAAATATTCTTTCAAATTGAGTTTCAAAAATACCAATGGTTTAGGATATTTCTTGAGCCCTGTAGGCCTCTGTCTACTTGCTTCTTTATGACAATGCATTGAAAGTCATACATTCTGGGTTTTCTCAAATCTGACCAGCTAAAAGCTGCCCTGAGCTGCAATATGAGTATTAGGCAGTCTTGGTATTTATCCGGTAAATATTAAATCAGCATTGCATTGTCACAGCAAGGAACTGGGGAGAGGAGGATTACTGAGAGAAAGGGAGGGAAAAGGTAGATTTTAACTTTGAAAACAAGAGGCAAAGGGAATGAGGAACCTGGAGCTGTTGCTCATCACAGCTTTGGGTTGAGATGGGATGTTCCTCTAACCGTAGGTATGTGCAAAGTCCCTTCCATATAAAAGTTTCACCTAGAGCAATCCTCCTGGCTAGCACATCAACACATATGGACCTTTGGTATCTCAATGAATAAGAAACATAGGTATACTGGCTGTGGGCAGCCCTTCCAAAGAGGGAATCTTTATAAGGATTAAGTTATGGTGTTTAAAAAAAAAAATAAAAAATTAATGCTATTACTTAATGGGACATGTATTCCTAAATATGGAAAAGTCCGGGAATGGACATTCCAAGGGCTGTCCAGATCTCATGTGAAGGAGTGGGGGTACAGGACTTATAAAGGCTTTGTCATATCAATATGCAGCCCTCCCAGTTGTACTCATGAAAACTCCAGGCATATTCAAAGATGAAGACAATGCAGATCCACATGGAATTTGGCTTCAAAGGTACGTAAAGAATGATATAAAATGACTGCAAATTCTGTGTCCTAATAAAAGTTTTATTCTTTTTCATTTGTAGAAGGCTATATTAAATGAAGGTGCATTGCTCCTGGCAATTTAATTGCAGCAATGTCTCAGGCCAAAAGAAAAATAAAGCAAAAACTTATGGGTATGGATTTTATCTTGTTTTCTACTTCCTATAACTCTTGTAATATCTTCTATTAGTAAAAAACAGAGGTATGTACTGAATAGCTCCAGTAAAATTCATCAATGATTAGCAGGGACTTAATGTCTTTCATGGCTGAAATATTTTTTTCTTCTGCTACTGTAATCAGTCTACTGGAATTATAGCTTCACTACCATGACAATAGTTAAACTCTGTCAGTTTTTTCAATTTATAATATTTTTTATTTATTTATACACACCTCCCTATTTTTATCAGGGTTTATAATTCACCCAATAAAATTAACTTCAGATAGAAACATAAATGGCTTTTTTTTTCCTGTCTTTTTTTTGTTGTTCTTGAAATTTCATCCTACCAAGCTTGTTTTCAGACATTCTGGTCATTTTTAACATGAAGAAACCAGCCGTTAAATTAAATTTAAAATTCCATCTTTTCATTTTGTTCAAGTGATTCTGTCATTCCAACTTAGTTTTAAGCTAATTAATAGCAAGTCATTTTTAATGAGAAAGCATTTTCTCATTCTAATTAAAAACTTGGTAACAAAAAGTAAATACAGTTCAAGCAACCAACACATTATTTCATTTTGAAAAGTTCATCATGATTATTAGTGAATCAGATGGAAGGTTTGCGTAGCAGTGACATTAACAGAACAGAGGTGTCATTACAGTAGAGTAGGACAAAATCCCTTATTTGGAAGAACTGCCAAAGAGATTTTTGTGGTCCACTGCATCAGGGGAAAAAAGAAAAAAAAAAGGAACAAAACATTAATAAGTGCATGTTTGGAATCACTGTTGTTCACTAGCAATGTTAGTCATCATAGCCAGCAATTGTATAAGTCTTATCACACCTCAGTCTGACATTGATATCAAACACCCTGAGCAAAATCAGTTGCTGAAATAGAATTAAAGATAAAGGAGTCTGTGACCTGAAAAGGGAGTTCCTTCTTAAATTTAAGGTAAAAATAAAGCTGATAACAAAAAATGTCTTTTTTTTTTTTATTTGGAAGCTGGGAAAACTCTTAAGAAAATGTTATATTCAGCACTTCTCTGACATATATTATGAAAGGTGACAACCTCAGCAGCTGTAGGTGGAATGCAATTAGGCTTTATTATCCCCATTTTACAGATGGCAATCTGACACATACAGCAATCAAAGCTACACAACTCAAAGAGATTATAACACAGAGTCCTATCTTCTGGGATAAAAGAACTTCCACTGACTTTAATAAGCATTATTTGTATCTCACAGTGAAAAAAAAAAAAAAAAAGCGAGCTTTCAGTTTTCATGGCCCTCAGCCCTACACTAAATCCTCCAGTAGTTTACACTGCCATTCAGGCAAGTCTTCTTTAATTTATTGGCT
This sequence comes from Aramus guarauna, assembly GCA_013400195.1. Classification (NCBI taxonomy): domain Eukaryota; kingdom Metazoa; phylum Chordata; class Aves; order Gruiformes; family Aramidae; genus Aramus; species Aramus guarauna. Next base: position 51,536 of record VXBL01006221.1, read on the forward strand.
GCAACCAAACTAGACTGTTAAAAACACTTTAGGCAGGTTTTATGTGTTATACTGTAAATGAGGTGATCAACAGGGGTTCCCTCTGGGGTCTGGGTATCCCACAGAGCTGAATTCCTGAGGAGTGAGTAATTGCAAGTTCCTTTCTGTCTGGTGGATCTAGGTGTGGGAAAAGGCAAGTAAAGTGCTTTATGATTCAGTTAGTGTGGGCAGATGTGTTCTGTAACTTTAATGAGCCAATTAAGGAGGCCTCTGGAGGAGGGGAGGGGGGGCAGGTGTCTAGCTGCATTTTTAAAGGAAAGAGGGTGCTAGAGGGAAGAGAGTAAGGCTTAACTAGAGAAAATGCTGAAGTTGTACTAGACAGCTATATAGAGTAGGGTTTTGTTTTGAACAGTGTTTACTCATTTTTTCAAAACATCTGAAACCCATTTTTTAGTTTTAGAATACACAGCTGTGATTGCTAACGCCTAACTGGCATTTTTAAGGGGAAGCAAGAATACTTAAAACACAGTGGGAGATACTCTTTCTTACAATTTCACTACTTAAGAGTTGTGTGCATCCACCCATAGTTTTCCTGCTTGTCCAAAACCACTTATGTTCTTTAATGTCTTTACAAGAAGTAGAAAAAAAAATAAAAACAACAACAAAAAACCAAACCAATGGAAAAATAAAAGCTAAATCTGGTATATGGAAAATACCTACTTCTGGGAAGTTGTAGAAGACACAAAGTATTGGAGATGTTCCCCATAAGCTTATTTCTATATTCTTCTGATGTTCAGTCTGTCTAGGTTTTGGATAGTTTTTGGTTGCTGGTTTTTGTTTTCCAAGGAAACGTTTCCCAGTGAATTGTACAATATTTTGTGGTCAGACAGTTACTGTTCTTTGCTCTGTTTCACCCAGAAATATTGCATTCATTAAAAAAACACACTTCAAGCTTATGTTGGGTTTGCATGGCAAGGTTTTGGAGTGGCAGGGCTACAGAGGTGGCTTCTGTGAGAAGCTGCTAGAAGCTTCCCCGGTGTCTGATAGAGCCAATGCCAGCCGGCTCCAAGACAGACCCACCCCTGGCCAAGGCCAAGCCCATCAGCGCCTCTGTGATAACATATTTAAGAAGGGAGGGGAAAAAAAAAAGAGTTAGAGAGAGCTTTTGCAGCCAGAGAGAGGAGTGAGGAGAAGTAAGAAACTCAGCAGGCACCAAGGTCAGTGCAGAAGGAGGGGGAGGAGGTGCTCCAGGCACCAGAGCAGAGATCCCCCTGCAGCCCCTGGTGAAGACCATGGTGAAGCAGGCTGTCCCCCTGCAGCCCATGGAGGAAGGATGAGGGGGTNATTCCCCTGCTCTGTTCTGGGAATAAATGAGATGAATTTCCTCTCTAAGTTCAGTCTGTTTTGCCCGTGATGATAATAAGTGAGTGATCTCTCCCTGTCTTTATCTTGACCCACAAAGCTTTTTGTTATACTTTTTCTCCCCTGTCTAGTGAATGAGGGGAGTGATAGAGCGGCTCTGGTGGGCCCCTGGCCCCCAGCCAGGGTCAGCCCACCACAAAGCTCTCTAGTAAACATATGCTTGTATAGTTCCTCTTTAAGATTGCACAGTCCCCATAAATAATATGTTCTGTATAAATAAAGCATAATAATAGGATCTCCTCATTCACTGCTGAAATGCAGCCACGCTTGGATGGAAGGGAGATACTGTTCAGCAGTGCACAGCAGCACAGTTACCGGCAGCTGAATTCAAGGTAGGCTGAAGGTAATTGCTTACGTTGAAGTTTGGCATACTGCAGACCGACTACGCCTTTTGTTTGTAGGAGCCATATTATTGCTACTGGAAAAAAAAAAAAAAAAAAAATCTTATTCATAGCACAAAATGCCCAAAGCAAGCCAAAACACGCTTCTGGCTGCAGCAGGTACTCTGTTCTGGTTATCTTAACAGAGGTGTGTATCAGTTCACCAAAGCGACCCTTTTAAGACTCCAGCTGCCTCCCACACCTTTGCAGACTAATAACTACTTTGCACCCTAGTCTCTGTCTTGTCAGATGCAAATCCCTCTGCTTACATAAGACCAAAGAAGAAAACTAAACTTACTAAGAACAAATAAACTGAAGGCTTTTTACCCGAATAATATTTGTTTACTGGCACAAACTCTTCCCAGGCACTCCAGTTCATACACTCTCCCTATTACCATGGTTCGGCTCATTTTCTTTGGCTTGTACTGTTTCCCAAAGAACCCTTTTCTTCCACAGAAATTCTTGCATTAACAGCACTCAGCCACAACATGCAATGGAAGAAGTAGTTTGTTACCATTGAATTATGCCTGAGAAAGTTTTGAGAAGCTGAGCAGTGTTTAATATCAGTTGTCCTGTATAAGGGTTACCTAATAATGACTGGTTTCCTTGCAGTCACACTGAAATCAGTTTAGGTTAGTTAAAATAAAAGGTTTATTTACCAAATTAATTTAAAACCACTCATCCACAAAATTTTCTAAAGCTATAGGTAAGACTTATGAATAAAAATATTTAGAATTCTGTTCTAAGATTATATCTAAAAATTTGATTTCCTTCTACATTTACTTGAGCCTCTACTAGGTGTTTAATCTAACTTTCCTAAACCTTGACTAGTAAGACTGCATGTCTGCAGAGGCAGACTTATTCAATTTCTATCACAAAGGTTTAAGAGTGCTCCTACCATTTGGGGCTCCCCAAATAGGACATCTAATCCACTAAATCAAAGGGGTTTCCTCTTTTGGTCCCAAAGTTCAGTCCTTTTTCCTAATTCATCTTCATACCTTTCGAGTGTCAGGTTGGCACTTATCTAACTTATCAAGTTGAATCTTTGGGGCCGACATGGCCCTTACAGTCCAGCAAATTTACCTGTCAAGTTTTCCTTCAGGCTTAACATCCCACTCAATGATGCTGTGATGAATGTCAAATCTGAACGGGCTTTGGCTATTTTAGGTTCTCTCATGAAAATTTCAAATGATGGCAAATATATGTCCTCACTTATCCACACTGGTTGTCCCTTAAACCAGCATTTGTTGTTTGAAAGACCATTACCCTGTATGCTTAAGTAAGGAAAAAAAAATACTTCTATCTTCTCCCCTATCCAACTTATGCCTGCATATAATTTCTTTTTCCATCATAGAACAAATCAACTTTGCTTATTTCAGTGTGTTTCTTTGTTTCTTATAGTCATTCGTATGTGAGTTATCTTCTACAGTATTAGTGGAATTTAAATTTCAAGATTGTTAATAAATTCCCATATGGAAAGGCATGCAAAAACATATTTCTTCTTAGGAATGTTTATAAATACACTTTTAGCTCTTTCTGTGTATGAGTATTATTGTAACATCATCACTGATGACATCAATTAGGACCAGAGCTGCAGAAATCTAGTGCTACCCTGGACAGAAGATGGAAATTCTTTAAGAATTAAATATTTTATGGAGAACGTAGATAAGTAAAGAAGTTTTGGAGGGACGATGAAGCTTCTAGCAGCTTTTGTGATTCATAATGGAAGTTTATTTCATTTTAGTTTTAATTTTAAATTTAAAACCCTTGTGTTTCTGGGTGGGATTTTTTTTGTTGGTGGTGGCATGCTTTTTGTTGGTTTGCTTTTATTTTTTTTTTAATGGATTTTTGGATTTAATGGATTAGGGGTTTTTTTACCATTAAAAAAATTAATGCATTTTAATGGATTAGTTTCAATATGTGGACATACAATTTAATTAACATTTGGTAAATACTCATGAATTAATTAGGTCAGGAAAAAAATTTACCTCACTTTTCATTCATTATAAAAAATATCTCTCACTCTAGTCTCTGACTCAAATACAGGTTGATCATCTTCAAAGTTTGTCTGTTATATTCTTAGGCTAATCTTGCAAGTACAATTATCATTCCTATTGTGTCATCATTTTACATCCATTATCTACTACTGGTAATAAACTGATTTTCATCCTTTTATATTTCTGTTCAGCTTCTTGTTTTTCACTTTGTCTCTGCAGTTCCCAGCTGACTTAATTCAGAACCTGAAATAGATCACAAATTAAACTACGTAACTTCAAAAATTACCATTGTTTACTCTGTGAATCACCCTGGAGCAATGTGCCTAATCAAACACTTGATTAAGCTTGATTCAAAGTAACTGTGTTCTGCAGTCCCTGGACACAGAATGCAATGTCCATCTCATATGTTCTTTGCTTTAAGGATTGCCTTTGGTTCTAGTTGAAACTCTGTTGGTTTTATGGATTTAAGGTGCCTAACACAGTTGCTGTTCAAAACCAAACAAAGAAAATAACGGATGTTACATTTTTGTTAACAAATGTTGAGTTTCCAATATGCATGGTGGCTTTGTATAGGATTTTGAGAAATATACCAGATATTATCCCATTACTAGATTTTGGCAACAGTGTCCAGAGAAAATGTTCAATCAAAATTTCTTGCTTTCATTGGTTTGATAATTAAGTAGAATAAAAAATATTAATCAATAAAATCCAATGCTTTCTTTAAGGATATTATTTTCTTTTTCTTCTGAGATATGCATAAATTAAGACTACAAGAATATGTGAATACTAAAATATATCTCTTTAGGTAGGAAAAATAATGTATATAATCATTCCTATAAAAAAGTTTCTAAAATATGTAAGTCCACTATTAAGGATATTGTTGAAATAATCTGGCTTTTGCTTTGTTTTCCTTGGGGTCAGAAAGAGCCTTTGGAAGTTTCTTCAAATATTCTTATGAAAATAAATTGATAAATAATGTGATTGATGAACACTATAATGTCAATGATCATGTCAATAGTTAATTGTGGTGAAGTGACTGAGTCTATAAATGTTAGATACATGAACCAGTGGCTAATGATGGAGAGAGAAACCTACACAGCATTTTTCATTCCTTCGTAATATATTTTAAATCAAGAACATTAATTTGAGGAGCTGATTGGCCTCACCTTTCATTTGGAAAGCAAAGGTTTTAGTTAGGAATGTCTACAGTGGTCAGTCATGTCTTTTTTTTGGTCCCATTATACTATAATACATACCAAAAAAATCAAATTTTATTAAGTGCTCTTGTTAACATTCAGCAACATATTTGTCATGATATTTTTTCTATAAAAAAACTGTTCAAGGCTGCTTTAAGTCTGTGCTAAAGAGATCAAAGGCTAAGTGGTCAGTTCTACAGATCAGAGCACAGAGGCTCATAAAAACTTAATAAAGACACAAGGACACAGCTTTTGAATTAAACTCTGATCTCTAAGAGGTTATTGTATTGTCTTAATCACCAGAGTATTTCTTTCAGATTCCAGAATAATATAAACTCACAATCCATATTAAAAAAAAATAATAAAAAAGAGCCAAACAATGTAAAAATTGTTACAGAACAGATGTAACAATTCCTTGATTCCTTTATATAGGATGTATAAAAAGTAATGAAACTACATTTTGAAATAAGACAATAGAAAGGAGTTTGCTTTGATATTTTGCCTCTGGGCTGCTAGTGCTTTATTCTAATATTGACTGGATTGATTCATTCTGTGACTTCAGGCAAGTTGCTTTACTTGTTTTGACTTTCCTCAGTTTAGCTATAGCACTGAGTAACAAGACTGCAGTGGAAAAACAGGTGCTGCATCTCCATTAGCATTCATGGATATATAAAATATCAAAGTATGAGTTAGTTATGTACTGTTTAAATGTGAAAGAGTTAAGCTAATACCTCAGTGTATTGATATATAAGCATTAAGGGCTATGTGCTCAAATTAATGGCAGATGAGCCTGATGTCACTAAGGACCTGAAGAAATTTTTAGCCCTTGCATAAAGAAACAGACCAGGCAGGGACACCTTTCCATGACAGTTCTGGGAATCCAGTGTAAAAATTTCCAAATTATGATATTTTATAGTAACAGGCAAATTAACAGTGAATATTGATAGAAACTTTGTCTTTGCATTGGAGCAGCTAATTAGGCAATTAGAGCTGTTAAAAATTGACATAAGGCTAACCCCAGAGGAACTGCATCCCAAATCTCGGAAGGAAAACACAAAAAATATAAGGCCTTTAAGAATGATTTTAGTTACCTCTTTGAATATCAGCAGATTAGGTCTGTCTTCATACTTCCTGTATTAACTGATATTTACTGAGTACATTGATGATCCAACCAACAGTCTAAAATTCTGAAATCTCACTCATGTATGCTGTCAATATAATTTAATAAAATACATGCTGCTGAGAAATAATTTATTCACTTTATCTTATAGTTGCAAAACATTATGAATGCTTGAATCTTCTTCAAGGGTTTTTTATTATTATTATTGTGTTTTGTTTTTTTACTGTAGAGAAATTTTTCATCACTGGAAGTAAATGTCTCTATGGTTATACCTGAAGTAGAGACTTCAGCCAAAAAGGCAAGCTACATAACATGGCAACACATTTGCATGCTTTTTGACTCTGAGACGGACGTGTGTATGGATGTTGACGCTTAAGATGACATTTAGCACCTTGCAAAAGAAGAAGCAGCAACCTTGCAGGCTCAAAGTGTCCCTGCAAGGGAAAGAGAGCAGGTTGGTGATGGCAACTGCCTGCAGCTTAGAGTCAAAACTGCCAGGCAACTGCAGCATAATGAGGCCACTCCAAAGTCAATCTGAGAAGTCAGCCCATGGATCTGGGTCCAAGCACACTGTGTTTCAGGTACCATTTTTTTAATGCTATGTGAGCAATCACAGTTATGACAACCTCTTGAGTTTCCTTTTGGAAGCATCATACAGAGGACGTTAACTAGCCAGCTCCTGAGGCAAAATGTTTACTTAGTAGTGAGCCATGGAAAGTGCATACGTGAATACATATGTAAATATTTTCTGTAAAATAATCAATAGCATGCTTACATGTTTAATTTCTACTCTTCCCTTCATTATTAAAGAAGAATGCTCTTTGATTTTAGCAGTCTTCTAATACTACTTCAATCATTTTAGAAACCCGCAACCCCAGACTGAAGATTTTTTTTTGCCTACTGGTCAAAAGGATGCTCTGAAAGAGGATGTTTCTAATGATTGTTGCATTGTTTGTGAACTTGGACCCATTCATTTTCAAAGAATTGTATCCAATGTTCTGATAACTCTCAACTGGCAAGTAGTTTCAAAGTATCTGAATAAGTGTGATTCTTAACTGCCTGTATTATTTTAAAATGTTTACTGTGGAATCAAGTTCATGCATGGACTAACATCTCAAAGTACTCAATCAACAATGATATTCATAAGATATCACAGGTTATATATTGCATCTACAGCTACCTGTCTATCATGTATTCTCATCTATATTAAGACAGATCCACTTTAGACTAAGCACCGAGTACTCACCTAACATCCACTTAGCAGAAGTGGGTCCTTACAGTGAGCATTCTGTGTGTTTTATACAATCCTGTGCATAAAATCCTAATTTTATTGTTGTTGTAGAAATTCAGTCAGTCATTGTCTCAGTCTGAGTGTAGTGGATTTGTAATGCATGTGTCAAGTGTATAACGACTGCTAACAGATGAAGATAACAGTCACTTTGGTTAATCCTTAAAATTGAATTGAATGGTGATTATGTACATTTATTTTCCTCCAAAATGTAGGCCATTACTATAAACTGTAATGACCACCTCTTTACCATTCTGTTATCAATGTAAACTACTTAATATGTACAGATCTACTAAAAATGATAAATTAATTGGAGACCTGTGATTTCATCTACCCTCCTGCAGTTTAAACCCTTTAAAGAATATCCCAATAAGTCCATTGAAAATCAAAATGTACACCTGACTTTTAAACCCTTGAAAATTTGAAGTTTTTAATAAAATCCCCAATAAGTGTGGCATGTGAAAGTCAGAAAGAAACATTGAATAGGTGCCAGTAAACATCCAGAAACACTGTGCTAACTAATTAGAGAACAAAAGTTTATAACCAGAAATTGAAATATGGTTTAGTCTGCACACATTTGAGAAGAAGTTGTACCCTGATACTGCTTGGAGTACAGGGCACACTAACAACATATTTCTGTGTTCCAGCTACAGAACTTAGAAGCATGCTTATCAGTTTAAAGCAGACACTTTTAGAGAGCACTAAATGCACAGATGTTTCTGTTAGCCAGATTATGAGAGTTATAATAAAACCAGTCTGTCAGTATTTAGTAAGAATTTATTTAAAATTCATATCTTGAAATATTACAAGTATGAACTAGTGAATCTTCATTAATCTTATGATATAGGTAGTTAAGCATGACTACCACCTTTTATGTCTCAAGTAACGCTGATGATAATATTCAATGACTTCGCATGAGCCACCCCAAAAGAATCAGTACTGGAGCTGATGAGGTTACACATATGGTCCCTTGGTTTTGTTCATCCTTCTGTAACACATCTGTGTTTCCCTGTTTGTTTTTCTTGTTTTCTTTTCTTTTTTTTTTTTTTCCCCATTTATAACTGAAAGCATGACTTTCTGTATAGCTGCTGATTGGCATGCAGTGTTCTGTATCTAAATATCTCCCTGGATTAAGAGAGAGCTCTAATATCTCTGAATGATAGTAATAGTGCAGAGATACTGCATTTTCCTTTTATTGTAGCCTAGGACTGAGTTCTGTAAACCCAATCTTTCTGTCATGAGAAACTATAAGTCCCAGAAAGGTTTGTTATTCTTTAGTGGCTGAAAGGTGTATGTGATCATGGTGAAAGGGAAAGAGCTTACACAACTCTTCATTAAACAGCGGGAATGCCAGATTTTCAAAAGTACACAGAATAAAAATACAGTTTCCTTGGGTAAATGCTCATTTAGTTTGGAAGGGACTTCTGTCAGAATAGCATGTAAAAGTATGTTCTGAAAAAAAAATTTAAAAAAGTCCTTTCCTTGTATTGATTTATTTCATAAACTCTGAGAACACAGAAGGCCTCACAAATGCCTTGATGCTGTTGACTGAAATAAATAAGTTTCAACTGATGTTACAAATACTGGTGGAACTCACAAAAATAACATAATATTGAAGAATCATAAATATGCCATCCAGCCAAGGACTGATATTTCTGGAATCGTGTTGAGTGGGACTTGCCTCATCATAAAGCAAAATGTTTCCTTTTGGAACATTGCCCAGACTTACCTAACTATATTAACTCCAAGTAGATATTGATGCATATATGTCAGGGCAAAATGAGCAACAGTAGATTAGACAGGCCTCTGAGATATGTGAAGTGTTTCCACATAACCACTAAAGCTGACTTGACGGAGAAAATTAGATATTGGGATACAACAAAGAAATAGCACTAAAAATGTTTTGGGGGGGTTTTGTTGTTGTTTGTTTTGTTTTGTTTTGGTGAGGGTTTTTTTGGGTTTTGGTTTTTTTTCAGAAATAAAAGTTTTGTCAAAAGCACTGTCTTCTGGGATTTATATAGAATCATAGGATCATAGAATGGTTTGGGTTGGAAAGGACCTCAAAGACCATCTAGTTCCAACCTCCACTAGACCAGGTTGCCCAAAGGCCCATCCAACACTTCCAGGGATGGGGCATCCACAGCTTATCTGGGCAACCTGTTCCAGTGCNAACCCCTGTGCAGCACCTTGCGCTTGGCCTTGTTGAACCTCATGAGGCTTGCACATGCCCACCTCTCAAGCCTGTCAAGGTCCCTCTGGATGCAATATCATAAAAAGGAGCAAGATTGTTTTTCCAAGAATGGACATTTCAATGAATATTCCAAAAGCTGAAGATGCAATTTAAAGTATTAGAGATGTTTTGGAATTTGTATATCTTCTTTATAGTAACTTATGATATATTATTGAAAGAGAACAAAAATAATATAGAAAAAAATCTGGTTTAAAGTTGTGATTTTTTTTTGTGCTCAGTTTGATTGTATGTATCATTCAATTGTAAAGGTACTGATTATAGAACTCAGTGCAAAAATCATTAATCTCACACTTTTTTCTAATAATGGAAATCTTCCATATAATTTTTTCACAGGATTTTCCTCAGATTATGTTGAATGTAGTTTCAGTTATCATAATAAAAACTGTATTCTAATTTATCTATGTTTCACTCTATATCCAGGTCTGATGTAGATACACAAAATAAGTTCCTCCTGCTTCAGATCTGCCATTGATGCCAAACTACACTTGTTGACTCAGATGCAGGAAATAAATCTAACCTTTTCAACACATTTTATTTCAACAGGGATTTTAACATAAATTCTATTTCTCACTTGTCACATAGAAAAAGTTTTATTCCATAAAAACCTGAATATCAACAGTAAACAGACAACAATTCTGTTCCATTCATCTTAGGTATATTTGATTTTAACATTTATTTTTTCTCATAATTGTCTCTGAATACAAATAAAACAACAAAACCCCCAAATGTTTCTATTTTTTTAATGTGAGCAGCACTTATGCTTAATTTTAATTCTTTTTAGGTATGTGATACACTGCATCACTATGAAAGACAGAAACTTCCTTCAACCATTATAAACTTTAGTAAAGCTATATATATATATGTATTTTTAAAGAAGACATTACCCACCTATTGCAAATATGGCAAATTATTTACTGAAATTGATTTTTTGAATATAGCATTCTGAAACTTATAAAGTACTGAGATAATTATTTGTATGATTGATTTATTACTCATGTCATACGTTTCCATGATACATAGATTGAATCTTTAGCACCTTAATCTAAAATAGAAAGGACACAGCAAAAGAAGAGAACATTCTGTATTACTATTCATGTGTGTGAAGAAAAATTATTTCTTCATCAGAGAGGAGATTGTTCCAAGGATAGAAGCAAAAGATTTATATTGGAGCATAAGCAAGGGTCTGAATCTGAAAGCTGAAACTAGCAGAAAACTCCTGAGAATTAAGAAAAGTAAAAGATGTGGGAAAGCATAATATGCAGGGAAAATAAATGCAAAAAAAGAGTGGAGAGAGAGTTTTACTTATGTCCTTGATGATCAAGAACCTTGAAATATGCAAGGTAAGAAAAAAATTTAATGGAGGATACAGGAGTGACATATAGCAAATCTACATATAACAATAACAAATGACAAAACCCCTCCAAAAGAGGATAATGAGGTGTTCATGTGGAAACTGAAAGTACAATTGTATTCTCTTCTATCAAGCCTCAAACAAGAGACATTCTTTGGGAGTGATACCTCAGGTATGCTTTAGCTTAGCTATAAGCTACAGTATTTCTTGCCAATTTATTTAATAATCAAAAATTATATGTACAAACCACAAGTAAGTAAATGCACTGCACTGCCAAAAATTATTAATACCAGCCACTCTTTGCACACTACATTTTGCCATTCACCCACAGGTCATTGACTGACACACAAGCTTTCATCAAAACCTGAACATTCCAGTCATGTTCAAGAATATTTAAGTATCTTACCATTGCTGAAACATTTACAAAACCCCCACATTAAAACCATAGTGCTTACATTTTAAGTAGTCTTGACTAAAACTACTTATAATGTATTCTCCAGGGCATAGAAAGGCGTTTTGTTGATCTCTGGGAATAAGACTATGCATGCAAGCACAGCAAATGAAGCTTTTTTTCTGACTAGTAGCTCTGTCTGGTTTTATCAAAAGCTTTACATGACTAATAGTCTCATCATCAGCCATGCCAATGGCCAGGAGCACAAACCAATGAAAGCAACTTATTTCATCTTTCAAACAGTGCATGACAATGTATAATAATATGACACGGTGAGAAGTTACACTACTCAGATAATACTTAAATCATATCTCTGCAACTTCGGAAAATAAAATAGAAGCAGTGCAAAAAGTAAGTGGTTTGTCACTACAGAACAGGTTCACTGCCCCTCAAAGACTGGGGCACACTTTCAGGTGAGGCATCAAGGCCAACTGACCCTGACCCATGCAAGACCACCATGAAGAAGTGGTGAGTGACTGTAGTGGGTGACTCCCTGCTGCAAGGGACAGAGGAACCCATCTGCCAACCTGACCTGTTGTCTAAAGAAGTTTGCTGCTTACTGGTGCCTGGATCCAGAGTGCTGTGGAGAGACTGCTGAGATGTGTCCAACCCTCTGATTATTACCCCCAGATGTTCTTCCCTGTGAACAACAATGGTATATTGGATTTGCGTGGCAAGGTTTTGGTAGCGGAGCGGAGGTTCAGGGGTGGCTTCTGCAAGAAGCTGCTAGAAGCTTCCCCGGTGTCTGATAGAGCCAATGCCAGCCGGCTCCAAGACAGACCCACCCCTGGCCAAGGCCAAGCCCATCAGCGCCTATGTGATAACATATTTAAGAAGGGAAAAAAAAAAAAAGTTAGAGAGAGCTTTTGCAGCCAGAGAGAGGAGTGAGAAGATGTGAGAAACTGCA
>VXBL01006221.1:71965-169060 GCA_013400195.1 Aramus guarauna
AAAAAAAAAAAGAGTTGGAAGCTTCTGTTAGCCAGATTTAGTTTTTTCTCTAGAGCTCCCTTTTTCCTTCTTCATATTTTCTCAACCTTGTGAGGTTTTTCAAGGACACTGTTGTATGGGGCCCTTTTCGATGGGCTGCATGTCAGAGCCAAAGCTGTAAATGAAGAAGAAGAGGGGGTGCAAGACAGACTCCTTAGCACTGCCACAAGCTTCTGTGAAGTAAATCTCGAGCTCAGCAATGACACCTTTTCCACACATCCCATTTTGTTGCTGTTGTATTTTTAACTAGGGCAGTGGGAAAGCCTCTTGTGATGTGGACATGACTGAGTGCTCCAGCACAAGGAAGCAGTTTTGGGGAGCATATGGACAAGGTCACAAGATTTCTTAATGTCATAGTCTGTGATATTCAGCAGTGAAGTTTGCTAAAAGTTGGCAGTTTCACAAGCTATGAATAAGAAATTCCACTTACCCACACTGCCACATTATCTGAACAGCCTGTTCTATATATTTCTTCAGTCCTTTGTACTACCAGATGCCATACATATATTATTTTTGCAAAAAATGCATTCTTTTTATAGAGGTGTTTCCCATATTCTGGCAGAGTTAATTGCAATACAACATTCACCGTTTATTTAGAGCTTGGTTTTCTGTATTTGTATACTTTTTATGTGTGTTTGTTTCTGATTTATTTTAAAGTGTGATAAAGTCTGGAAATTTTTTCTTTCTTCATCATGTTAGTTTTAGTACTTTTATTTCTATATGTATATAGTTAATATGAGGTTTAATATATTTTCTTGTGCAACAGTTATAATAGTCAATATACATATCAGCAGAACTAAAATGAGTTCCAGTGAAAAGATCTTCTGAAATAATAATATGATATGGTAAAATTATTTAAATGTACTGGAAATAGGACATACTTACCAACTTTTTAATTAAATGCTCCAAAATGGAAGATCCTGTGGTTTAATAGATGATGTATTTTTTAATACCTTGCTTCGACTCATTTAACCAGATTTGTTACTCTTATAAAATGGTTTAATTTTATCCTTCCTGTATTGACGCAAATGTACATTTTTCCACCATGCTGCCTAAAGTGAGTCAATAGAATTTTTAGAGATCTGTTTTAAGTAGCATGTTTTTGCCTTTCTGAAGCTTTTCCCGCAAAGGTATTTATTTCCCCATATACATACAGAACGATTTGAATTAATGCTTGCCTTCTACTGCAAATGGTTTGATTATTAAAGGTGTAAAGTGGAAATCTATGTAATTGAACTTTGGAGGACCCAGTTTTTATATTTTTTTCTCCCACTAGAAAGCTAGCTTTCATCTTTACTTCTCTATAAACTGTTTTATCCATGGATGTCTCTCAGTCATAAATGCCATATGTGTTAATTGTAACTTTTTAAATTAATATTAGTTTATTGGCAGGAATTTCATTTAGGCTAGCAACATCCATTTCCACTTAATATCTTTGTCATTATTAGAGAACTAGTATTGGTATAAAAACATTAATATTTGTAACAATTTTCTAACATTCAAATTCATACAGCTATTTTAATATAATTTTCCTAGAATACTTATATTAAATAGTATCTTTGGTTTGAGTTTTATAAGAAAGGGGGTTTAATATTAAAATATTAATATACTAATTATTAATTTTATAGTTAATGATTTGATACATAGAGAAAAAAGATTTTTTTGTCTTTTTGATGTGATGGTGTGTTTTTCTATTTAAACAATTAAAATTCTAGTATTTATAAAGTACTATAGTTTATTTTTATAGTTAAGGTCTCAAAAAACCCTTTTCATTTGATTCAGGCAAAGGTCTTTTGATTATTTTTCTCCATTACCTTCAAGCACAATCTATCTGTATTCCTAACATAGCAATATTATCCAGGTAGTAGATCAGAAATTCTGAGTAAAATGTTACTGAGATCTCCTGCCTGAACCAACCACTATTTTTTAAAGTTGGGAGATTCTTTTTCTTCCTGTCTTTTGCTGAGAAAGTGTGGTAGATATACTTTTATTCTTCATTCCTACTACTCAGAATGAGAGCATGAAGACGAAGTCAACAGTGACCCTATGAGAGGAAATAGGCATAAACTGAAACACAGGAGGTTCTCTCTGAACATCAGGAAACACTTTCTGACTGTGAGGGTGAGCAAGCCTTGGCACAGCTTGATCAGAGATGTTGTAGAGTCTCCATCCTTGGAGATATTCAAAAACCATTTGGACATAGTCCTGGGCAACCCGTTCTTAGGTGATCCTGCTTGAGCTGGGGGAGTTGGACAACATGACCTCAGAGGCTCCTTCCAACATCATCCATCCTGTGATTCTGTGTGTATGTCCATAGGAAGTTCTTTCAAGTGAGCTGGAGCATTAGCTTGGATTTGGAGATCAGTGCCCTCAGTACTGTATAACGATTTTTTTTTTTCTCTGATACTGTGCCAAATGTGTTTCTTAAGAAGAGAAATGGAATGGAAGTAAGATAGTGGAGAAGTCTAAATTAATAACCCCTTGTGGCAATCATAACTGTTGAGGAGAGAAAAAGGTAGTGTAAAAGCCAGGTAGGTTCTTCTACCTGCAGTGTTATGTCTTTGCTAGAAACTGCATATTGAAAGGACTGAACTAGTTCTGATGAGAAAACACTTATACTAATCATGGCAATCCTAAGGGGAAACTTACTGAATGTCTGGCTTTACTGTCTCTCTTTTTTTTTTTTTNCTGGCTTTATTGTTTTTCTTTTTTTTTTTTTTTTTTTGTTTTTCCTTTTGTTAATACTAAAGCTAAAGGTCTTAATATTTTGTTATAGAGTTAACAGAATAGAGCTTTTTGCAGGTATGGGATGTTTCATCAATTTTTAGTGTAAACATTTATTGATCCATGTTTCTACCAGCAACTAGAGAATGAGGGCACTGGGATAAATTACCCACAGTCACTCATATGGCCCTTTCAGTCCCACATGCTTATCTTTCTGTCCTTCAGCACGCTGCAAACTCAGGTAGGGCTTAACAACATCACTCATCTGACTTATATCCCAAATGTCTCAGTGCTCCCAGGTACTTATCCACTTAGCTTTGCTTTATTATTCATCATCCTAGCTTTACTGCTTCCTTTTGCTCTAATTCCTCTTCAGAAATTCCCTGCTAACAATGCAAACATCTTGCTGTGATATCTTGTCCTTCTCCAAAACAGTTTAATGAGTTTTTCTATATTTCAAAAGTTAAACAGATCAAAACTGTCTGTTTAGCAGAAATCAATTTAATTTGATCTATTCCTTCTATCACAAGCTGGTAGCATTTAAATTTTCAGGGGAAAAGTAATATTTTTACTTTAATTATCATTGAAGTGTAATTTTGGAGGGATGATTTTAAGAAGAAAAATGCACTATGACTCCTGTGGAACTCAAATGTATTATCTGTAAATAAAGCACATAAATATGCAAATCTGCATTTAAACAATTACTGTGGTGGTTTTGCTCATCATGAATTTTTTTTACATATTCAAAAACCTTTGAAAAGGACAAAGTTTTCCTCAATGAAAAGTTTTCAGGAGACAGAGTATCATGCAGGTTCCACTATGCTTACCAGACAATGGAATTGGAGTCCTGTACAGTCTGTGGAGCATCTCTTCTACACATTTGTGCAAATCTGTTATTTTACTTTTTGTCATACTAAAAACTGAGGGACACAGTAAACTGTTAGTTGGGCCCCATGTCCTCATATGAGATGAACAAGAGGTGATGTGAACAAAATTCACCACAGACAACAGCAAGAAAAGTTGAGAAACTGAATAAAAACTCCAGTGCATGACAGAAAACAGCAACTTTTTTGAAGGAATGGGTGGAAACAGTTGTTAACAAAAGTCTGTTTTAATAAAAGGGAGTCTGATGGACTCTCCATCAGTGTGAAGAATGGGAAATATCTGCAAGTGAGGAAACTGGTCAGAATTCACTGTTAATGGCAAATTCCATGAAAAAAATAAATGGAACAGAGTAGTATTTTTAGGTGGCATGCACTAATCTGAAATAATTACTAACTCAATAGCTTTAAGGAAAAAAAAGTTGTTGAATACACAGGTGGTTTTTCAGTAGAGCCAAGTGAAATGACAGTGACTGAAACCTCTAATAGAATTCAGTTTCATCTACCACCTTGAAACTTAGACTATTCTTACAACATTCATTTACTTCCTTTGAGCCCTTATACCTTATGAGACTGGCACATCATTTAAGAGAAGAGCCATAAAAGTACTAGCTGTTTCTTTTCCTGGTTATAATGAGAAGAGTATGCGTTGATTTGTGTTTGAGGTTTATATTAGCTTATATAGTTAAAAATGTGAGTGGAGCTAGTAGTGTTCAAACAACCCCATTATTTTAGAATAATTACCTTCTGTGGTCTTCTATTTGAGATAAAACAGAAGAGAGCACAGCAGGTTATTTTGTTTCTGTAGTGCTTATGTTAAGCAATTAGCTGTTATTGTTGATTGCCCCCTTAGAAATAGTCAGGAATTGTTATCCTATGACACATTTCTGCAGTTGTTCTCATGTAGAATATACCCCTATGGTTTTACAGCTTGGATAGGGAAAACATGTTTTTCTGCCTGTTCCAATATCATTCCTCCTTCAGATTGTAATAGAACCGCAGTGTGTGCCAGTACTTGCTGTTGTGATGAGCTTTGGAGCACAGTTGGTGCGTGCCTTCAGGAAATGGAAGATGTAGCCATGTATCGTCAAGAGCCAAAAAGTCTCCTCCTGAAAGCTCTTATATGACTGAAGCTTCCACTGCAATAAAGTACCATGTACAGGAGACCATGGAAATGATTTCCCAACGTCGCTTTTGCTACCACTGAAGTACAGTAAATCTTCACTAAATCATCATAAAATCCTATGGCTCTGTATATAAGACGAGAATATGCTCTTAAATGGTAAAAAAGGAAAAGCTGTACATTCATTGAAATACAGGACTTGTGATTATATATTCAACTAATGAGACAGATTAGAATGCCATACACACAAAAACCCAAGTAATTCTGTTTATTTGAGATGAAAGAGCAGCATCCAGTCTCTGAAAATTTCTGTGTGCTAAAGCTTTTCTTCATTCTATGAAAAACTTGGACATCCCATGAGGACAACTGTCTTGCACAAAATAATAGGACTACACTTTCCTTACATATATGGAAACACTGCTAGTATTATTATTACAGAATTACAAAATAATGAAATAGTAGACTCCTCCCTCCATCTCCATCAGTTCCTGCCTGCGATGTGGTCACAGGAATGATTTTGAATATGGAAAACCTTTATGTTTATGTATAAAAATATATAAGCCTTTTTTTTCCCCCGTTTGACTATAGCTTCTCTCTACTCTTCCTCTCTGTCCCCTATTGCTTCATATCTCTGCAGGTATCTCTGTGGCACTAACTACCACAGCATCTGACTGTCTTGTGTATATTAACAGACGGCAGTTAAGGTGGATAGAAAATCTTCCATAAAGTAATATTTTTTTGTAAAATGGTTTTTGAACAAAATAATTTTATTATTATTTTTATTTTCCCTGAAAATAAAAGCTGAAAAAGATAACATTTTCAGCCTTCGGATTCTTGATAAATATCCTAAACAAACAAACAAAAATATTCAAATTAAAAAGTTTTAAAATTAGACCTAGAGAAAAAAAAATTCCCAGCTAGGTATAAGAGGAGACTTCAGTCTAATTCTCCTTTCCCTTTTGCACAGAGACACAGAAGGAGGTCTGGTATTAGATAAAGTTGATGTCCAGGATAATCTGAATGGAGACTTTTGCTACTGCATTTTTAATTGTGAATGCTGACCTCAGCAAAAATAAAACAGTTATTCTTAGCAGTACTTTCAAGAAGTAAAAGCCCTACATCCTTAACCAATGACATATGGCATATGGTACTGAAAAACTTGTTTGTTTCTTTGCTTTTTTTGCAACATCTTACCATTCTTCATCTCTGAAGGTTTATGTTGTCTTTTGTCCTGCCATGTATTGTCAGGGGAAGAGAAACCATTAGAAGTAGAATACATTTATTCCTCAGATAAGGAGAAAAAGAGAAAGTTACAGAAGAAAGATGAAATGCAGAATATGTATTTAAAGGTTAAATATTTATCAAATATAAATTCACCTTGTTTTTTGTCCTCAGCTATTTCCCATCAGATAAGGTTGAAATATTTCCTTTTATTCCCTGCCTCAGGTCATTTGCATACCTTTTCTTTGGAATGATTGGTAGAATCTTTTAATACTGCTTAATTTACTTGCTTTGAAGAAAAAAAGACAAGCAATAAAACACATGCATTTTACCGAAAAAGAAAAACACTTCCACCCCTATATCAATTTATTATGCTTTATTGCTTTCCCAGACTTTTAAACTCTGTTATGCTTTATGAAAACTAGCACAATGAGACCTCATCTCTAAATTTCTTTGTGGGTGATTGAGTCAATTAAAATCTCTCCACTGGCTTCACTTGTGAAAGTTGTAGTGTTCATCGCTAGTCATCACTTTTATGGGATAAAGAACATCAATTCAAAAAAAAGAATGGAAGGACAAAATAGCAAAATAGCAAGCACACACTTTGATTACTAAAGAATTCAGGCTGAAAGGTTTTAAATTTCATGGTCATTTGGAACAATTTTGGTTCTGTCATAGAACAATTACTCAGTGAATTTGAAACTGTTTTTCTCTTAATATGGATCATGTAACAGGTTAGTTGAGGTTTATTTTCTTTTTCTATTTCAAAGTGAAATTTTGCAAAAAGTTTTGCATATTTTGAAAACTAATGTTTTCAAAATGCTCCCTCTCTGTCACTTCCTCTCTTTTTCCATCATACTACATATTTTATAATCACACAAAATATTAGTGTATTGCCTGATGAGTTACGGTCTCTCACTGCTGGAGTAATTCTCATTTGTTCTTATAAAGTCTGTTTGCAATGCCAAACCCACTGAGATAAATTATTATTAATACTGTGCTGTCTACCAATTTTGGAATGAAATGGAATTTAAAAATTTATTAGGAGTCAATTATCTTGCTCAGGGTAGAATGTTTCATGTAAAGTGGTTGTGTTTGAGCAAATGTGCAAAAGTTCCATTTTCCTGCCTAGGGTAACCATATGGCTGAAGCCAGAAAGCAGGACACTTTATGCCTCTAGGGATTCCAAAATGGATAATTCATCCTTATATGTAAAAACCTGGAGAGAAGAAAAATCTGTTTCCATTTTGGGTTGGTCCTAATAAAGAAGTGACTTCTGAGAGATCAAAATGGCATCAAGTAATACGATGGTGTTACAGATCACTAGAATGAATAATAGCATTTTTTAAATGGTATTTCCAGAAGGCTACTATTTCACAAGTTATTTCCACAGGAGATCATATTGTCACACAGTGAGATCTAAAATCCATTATATAAGTGGAAACATACCAGTGATTTCAGTGAGTGGTAGGTCAGCCATCACTCTTTATGATAATCCCTCTATCAAGTAATAACTTGTGTACATATTCTTCTTACACATAAAAACTGACAGCTTAAATTTCTAAAAAATAACAGGAATGTTTTTTTCTAGTTTTGTTCTATGCAAATGTCTCCTTAGTTACATATTGAGATTTAATTTGGAATGTTATGAAAGCTTAAAACCCTTTCTGTACTGAGAAAATATCATCCTTTATTTTGTTACTTGAAAAACAGGTAAAATTATGTGATTGTCACTGTGGCCAACTTGTATCTCATCATCTGTCTCCCTAAAATTGCTTTAGCTTATTGAGCAGTTCAAGGACCTTCTCCTTTTACTTAGTTTTCTCAAGTTTTAAGTTTGTAATAAAACCTTAGAACAACTGGATTCCATGGTTTGTGATCTCTCAGTGCTCCAGTTCTTGTAATATCAACCAAAGGAAAATTATACAACAGCATGTGTGGTTATGTATGCATATATAATATAACATGTCCTAGCAAGTAAACTACTACAAAATCACCACCAGCAAGTATATCTGTGATTATCTTGGTCTATATCAAGTTATTACAAATTACTATCAGGAATCAATAATACAGTTTCAATCAATACTATAGCAACAATGAATAACAGCAAAAGCAAGAAGCTATGTACTATTACTACAAACATCGTTAGTGAAGCAAACTCATCAACAATATAACAGCAGATATATTTATGATACATTACTTATATGGATGTATAGTACCGACATAAAGTGAATTAGATTTCAGAACGGGCCAAACCATCCCAGAGGACAAACCAAACTGACACCAAAAGTGGGCTCAGAGGGGGGCCAGTAAAGAAACAGGCATAGTCTCACTTCAGAGATGATCCGTGTCAGTGTCACAGGGCCTGGAGTCAGCCAGGCATCCCCGGTGGGAGTCCAAGATCTCATAGAAAGTTCATGTGCAGAGTTCAGCCTGTGCAGGAAAGGAAAAATGTGTGCAGCATGGGAAGTTCTCAGAGAGAGGCTCCATTTTGGGTAAAAATTAAATCCTTGTTATAAAGACATAAAACAAAGTAGGACATCACCACTTTGAAGAGCCAGTAGATGCTGTTAATTTTGATTTTTTGCCTGTAATGATGCTCTTTTCAGTTCTGTTCTTTCAGACCCATTCTATTTTCCCAGACTGCTTCCACTTTTTTAGTCAATAAATTGCCATTACAGTTCCTTGGTTTTGCATTTACCAATGTTATCTGAGGATGTCTCCAGCTTCTAGGTACCCCAGCTGTACTTCAGAGAGGCCAACTGCACTTTTCAAGGGTGTTTCTGTTTCCCAGACCTAGTCCTGGGCTCATGGCTCCCAGGCTGGCAGACAGTTTGTCTGTCAGTATTTTTCAGCAGACGCTTTCTTCTGTTCAGTAATTTTCCCCTTCTAACCAGGCCAACTTTATGGCTGCTCACATCAACCTCATTTTACACATTTAGTTATGCCCGCATATAAGTACTTCACTGATCTGCAGTTCAGCATTTTAATTAGCGTTTTGAACTTTCATAGCCTAACATACAACCTTAGGAAGTCTTAGCACATAGTACACAAACCTGTTATTTGAAAATGTAGACCCAGATTTGGTGTCTAAACATCAGAATTTATGGATTTTTTTTCATCCTGAACTCTAATTGTTAAAATAAAACATTTCAAACCATATTCTAACAGGCTGTAATAACTCATTGTGCAAAATAGTAGGGTGATTCATTCAGCATATTCCTTCCTGGTATTTGGAGGGTAGGAGGTTGATTGCTTGTTTAATGGATCTTCAATCATTCTGCATATGAAACTTGAAAATTTGTTCTGTTTGTTGCTATATTAACTTCTTCCAAATGTATCTACTGCTTGTTCTTTACACACCTCCTCCCCATTCCCTGCAACAAAATTCTGGGTAAACAAGAATTGAACAGTATATGAAGTATGCAGCATAACACAAATAAAATGTCTTGTGCTGGATGTCAGTAAAAAAGTTCTTCAGAGTATCTGAACGATAACTATGATTTTCCTCTATATCCTATTATAAGTGCACCGTAGCTTATAGATTCAAACTTTGGTGAAACACTGACTCATGCCAATAGTTATTCTATACTTCTTTCTCACACACATTCTCATGATAAGCAATGTGATGATAAATCCCAATGCAAAGTCTTGCTCTCTTATTCAAAATTTGATGACAGGAAAACTAGGTCAGGACTGTAGCCACAGCTGGAAAAA
The DNA here is from genome assembly GCA_013400195.1 of Aramus guarauna. Lineage (NCBI taxonomy): Eukaryota > Metazoa > Chordata > Aves > Gruiformes > Aramidae > Aramus > Aramus guarauna. Next base: position 81,671 of record VXBL01006221.1, read on the forward strand.
TATGTGCATTTGGTACAGGAGGAAAAAAAATGTCTGGATCAGCAGTGGGCTTAGGATGAGGGAAAACCTCCACTTTTAAATGTCTGCACCTTACAGGAGCTGAGTTTTTGTGAGGACTGTTTGAGCCAGCAAGTGGTAGCATGCCTACAAACAGCATGACTGCTTGCACTAATTTTGTTATGAGCTGAGGTTTCTCAGGGAAGCAGGTGGCCCAAGAGAGTATCCATGCTTGAGGGTTTCGAATTACCAAGTCACAGAAGATGCTGGAATATCTACTGATGTACCAATACCTGGTTCACCTCAAAAGACCCTGAGGTTGAGGCAATGTAAAGTCAAACAATGACAGTAGGAAGAAGACATCACAATTAGTGAAGATAAATCAATCCTATGAATTAGAAAGAGCAAAGACTTGAATTTAGCTCTCATAAGGGGGTGATCTAACCTTTCTTAAGCTATCATCTGCCTTGGGTTCCTGTTCATTTCTCTATAGGTTTGACCAGAAATCCTATTCCAGTAATGAAAGCCTATAAGTGTCATTTAGACACGTTTTTGTGAGCAGCTTCTCTTTTGACAAACCAACACTGTTAAGCAGACATTTTTGTTTCAAAACACCAAATCAGCTTCATGTACCTTTCCCCCAAACAAGAATGAGTGCACACAATTATAGGGATTGAGTGCTCAGGCTGGAAGGGTGGTTTTCTTTTCTGAAGTATTTTTCCCCTAGTCGTCATAGAGAATGATGTGAAACATATTTTCTCACAAGATCTGTCTGACGATTATAATGCATCCATAATAGTACCTACAAAAAGTATTACATTATTCATACACAAAGGACGTTTCTCGTTTTGAAGAGTATTAACATTTGTTTAAAAATACTATTCATTCAATGATTTAACTCCTGATGTTATGCTTCATCTTTTTTAGCCAACAAATATGAGTCTAAGGAGTGTCAGTGTCAGTAACAGCACAGCAACTGAAGAACCAGGAGGTTCATTTTTGATTCAGTGGTATCAAGTCAAACCACTACATCAACGAAAAAAAGCCATGTTCTCATTAATGTCCCTGTTGAACAGAAGGAATCTTGGAACTCAGATGATCCTGCTAGAATTTGACATAAACCTGTAAGAAGACTAGACGTTTCATTCAGGGGCTTAAGTTCACTAACTGATCTATTTCCTGTGGAGTCTGACCCTAATCTTGTATTCTAGGGATGAAGAGGAAGCCTGTTACTCTACATGTTCTCTCTGGACATGCTTGCTTACACTCTGTAGTTGCATAAGAAATTAGTAATATGCTGTGCATGGGATTTGAGCCACTTCACTCTCCCAAAGCTGATGCAGAATTTTAACTCATTGTCACCTGAAACAGAATCTTCTCTGAGGTAATTGAGCACTTTTTAATTGCAATGAAGAAACTTTATATAAGCTGTTCATCTAGCTTGATATAACTAGATATCATGAAAGAGTGTTCACTGCAGAATTACCCTTTTCACACTACACACTGGCGGTCTGAGCTAAACAGCTTTTTTTTCCCCTCTTTCCCATAGTCCTTTTTACTTTCTGACATTATTGCGTGTGGACTTTACACTGAAATTCTCTTTGGCTAACACATCAATGGAGAACAATTGTGCTAGCTTTGATTTCTGCCTGCTTTGAACTAAATCATAAGGTCATAGCTCAATTTTTATCAGTCTTTTTTTTTTCTTTTTTTTTTTTTTTTTAGGAGACAAAAATCTCACACATTTTCTATCTTGGAAATCTGCATAAAAACTAATACAAAATTATTACATTTGCAAGAAGATTAAAAAAAAAGAACAAAGTAAAACCCAGTAGTGGAATTAGCATGAAAGAGAGAAAAACATTTTCTCTGATCCTTTACCTTTTAGAGTTGCCTAAGTAAGGACTAAGCAAAACTATGGGATTTTGTTTCTTTCGTCAATACTTGCTTAGTTAGAGTGAGACCATGAGATGTGTTATTGATATTTCTTAGTTAGGGATAATTACAAATTTGATTCCCTTAAGTGGTGATTCTACCCTGGAAGAAGACTGAGAGTGACATGTTTGTTGCATCTTCCATGTAGCTGTAACTACAACAAACTGATTTGGTTTATGGGTGATGTTTTTAAAAGCTATTTCTACCAATTTAGGCAATATTTCTGAAACTAGATGTTTTTACCAGGAGTTGAAAATGTTGAAAACATTGATACAGGTCCATCTACAGTAGTGTTTTATCTTGTATTAAATGTACTATTTGAAGCAAATCACTTGGTTTTCCCATTCATCATATTTTAGTACGTATCATAGAGTAGTCTCAGAGTACAATATTTGGATTTCCTTTCAATGCAAGTAAATCTGATGTTCTCCAGCAGCACACCTGGAGCAATTCCACTACTCACATCCATCAAAACCAGGCTAGAGACAGCTGTAGTAAAAACTCTCCGAAGTTCTGATAACACTGATGTCATGTCATTAGCACTGTTTTGTTCTACAGACACAGTTTTGTTGGTTGGTACTAATATGCCTTATTATCAGGTCAGAGGTAAAACAGGCAAGGAATTACTTAATGGACCAGTCTAACTCAAGGCAATAATACTTGCACCTTTTATATGAATATATGAAGTTACACACACGTTTTAGTTGTGGCCATCTCCCAGTAACACAGTGGTATAATGCTAGTCACATCTTTTCTTTCCCTTTACCAGAAATTTGTATCTTTGAATAATCAGAGCAACTTTGAAATCACTCCCCAGGCTCACACTAGTTCCCTAACCAACTTTCATACCATTAAGCAACACTGTTTCCCAGAAAAAAATAATATATTAGAACAGCATTGTTATTATTCTTGGAAGAAATTATTCTCTCTTCTCTATTCATTTTTCAAACTTGTTTGTATGCTGACAAAATTCCTGTAGTGTTCCACACTGATTGTGTATATGGGCATTTCTTTTAGGTTTTGGTGGTGGTGGTGGTTCCATTTGGTTTTGGTTTTTTTTTTTTTATTGTTTCCCCCATTACTATTCTGATAGGTCCGTATATTTTTTTCTCCCTGTTTTTATGAAAATATACTTGAAGTCACTAGTTACAGCCAAAAATTGGCATGTCTTTATTTTTAAAAATACTAGTGTTAAGTCCTTTATACTGCTGAGCACAAATCATTCCATCCTTTTGTGTAACCCTTGCATCATTCACATCCTTTCAGATAAAGCCTAGCCAACCCTATATCTTCTAGTACTAAATCTAGCCTTCCAAAATTGTTAAAGTAATAGTTTTTAATTCTTTTGTAGAATGACACCTACAACAGTTTATTATCCTTAAGAAAATTGCCTTTTCAAAATACCTATTTCTTTATTTTATACAAGAAGTAGAGGTCTGTTTTTCAGTAATCTAACACTATTCATACAGAACTTACAGGCTTTGAAGTATTTAATAGAAAGATGATTGTAAAGGTAGTTTGGCCCACCTGACACCTTGCAGTAATCTGGGCATTTTTTGAGGCTGCATTTAATCCAGTTACAATCCTCTTTGTGTTTTTCTCAGTGAAGAGAAACATGGAGGATCTTTCTCAGGTTGCCTCATCTCTCAGATAATGAAGTTTTCTTCTCAGAAGAGAATAGCAAATTACTAGCACAGGTAGAAGAAATTTTGATTAAATGACTTTTCATCAAAATATGCTGAGGTTAAGATATTGAGCTTTCAAAGCTCATAATACTCAGCAAAGGTGCAAAGTAAAGGTGCAGTGTCACTTCTCCAGAAAGAGCGGAGTGAAAACACTGAACTTCATTCAATCTGGAGGTGTACACTTCATTTCCATTATATGAATATGTTGAAATGTTGGAGAGGGGGTGTCCAAAAAAAAAAAAAAAAAAAAAAGGAAAAAAAAGCTCAGCAAAGCAACACTTTCTTGAAACAGTGAAAGGAAATAATATTTTCATTTTCTGGCTAGCTCTAATATGCAATTTACTTAGTAATGCTCTTTGATCCATGGACGACATTTCTATATAGGGTTTAGATCATTAAATCACTTTGTAATGCTATATTTTTTCATTCTGTTGTATAAAGGAAGCCATCCTTCACGTAACAAATGTTTTAAGAGGAAACCAGAGCCTATAGCTGCCTGAAATCACTAGTATGGCAGAGAAAAGCTGAGTAACAGACTCAAAACACAAAGGATAGCTAAATTTCCTCTCTCTTTCAGACCTTCAGAACTAAATAGGCATCAGAGAAAAGATAATTTCACTGTGATGATCCCATCTGTGTACTAGACCTTTAATGTTGATATTACAACAGTAAGTCAAAAGATTTAACTCTAAGACTTATATGTATATTGCTTCCTTTTAAAAGACAAAAATTGCAATTTTTTCTTTGCTAATAAATATACATAAAAATCACCTACAGTGGAAATGGTCAGAGTAAATAAATTTAAACAGTAATTATCTTTCCACAGATGCAACAACAGACTATATAAAATGCAGTTCATTACAGAAAATGGCTTTTTCTTCATTGCCAAGTCACCTGCAAAACCACAGTACACATTATAAAACAGTTAATTATTTTTTTCTGTGAAAATGATGATAACTATTTCTACACCAGCTGTTTGATACTTTCTTGCAAATTGATTGAAATACTCATATTGTTAAAGCCTTCAATTTCCCAAATTAACATATGTAAATACTGAATTCCCCTCCCCAAATTGCATCTCTTCTTACTTATTGTCTTTGTAGCATCCAAAGATTGACATAAAAGTGGAGATTCTACTGCATTTGTTTTTGTAGCAATACATAAGAAAATATGGTTCCTGCATCAAAGGGCACAGCGCAACATGTTGGAAGAGCAGAAGTAAATAGGATAGCAGTAACTATAAACACACAATTGTTTTGGCTATATAATCTTGTGCATTTCTGTCCATTAGTTAAACACACCTTGATGTTCCCGACACCACTAGGAGATCACCAGTTATACACATGCATAAATATATACATATATATATTCCACTGTTTTTCTGGCTGGCAAATATTATTAGGTATCATTCTTAAGTGTCAAGCGTGAACAGAATAATGAGCAGAGACATCACTGAGAACAGAGTTTCATGCAAAATTCACTTTGGACTGAGGAAGTAAGGTCAAGAGACACAGGCTGACAGCATTCACAAGTACTGTAGTTGTAGCAGTCGAATTTAGTGGACCATGCAGGCTAACATTAGAAAGAAAGAAATTATGTGATGGCAATACCATAAACAACATAATGGAAGCTACTTTTGAATAGACTGGAATATGAGTACCTACACAGATGAAGAAAAAGGAACGTAAAGTTAAGATGTGGGCAACAGCCAATTGTTCGCATGGTTGTTATTGTTTGCTCTGAAGTAAGAAAATGCAAGTATGCAGACTTACTGTCTTCAAAACATCCAGGACATCCGGAGGTGTGCATGTGAAACAACAGAGCAGGAGCCAAATGGCTTTTTTTTATAAAGACCACCAGTGATTTCTTTTTGGAAATGTTAAATTTAACTTCCTGAAGAAGCCTTCAGGAGTAGGCATAAAAGAGGTAAGGGATGCATTAGATAGAGGAGGAGTATATAAAAAAGTAGGGTTCAGAGTTTTAGAAACAATATTGAAAAGATGATAAAGGCACTATCAGCATTCTCACAGCAGACAGCAGCAGATAGAAAGACTGGAGGGGAGGACTTGCATCACATATGCAAATGAGACATACAAATTTATTCATGAGGAATTTTCTTTTATTTATGAAAATAAAATTATGATATATGGTTGCATTAAGACAGAAATTGCTTCTGATGTGAACAATATGAGTTTCTCTATTGGGAAATCAAAAGCGAAGACCACCTTGTGCATGTGTCCATGGGAGCATGCAGGCACATAGGTTGTGTGCCTCCTTAGTGTTCCCATAAATATTTTTCAAAGTTTTTATTTTTTAAGAAATTTACCAAACTAAAATTTTAGATTTAGAATTGGTGCATTTGAATTTACTGCTGATTGGTTGAAAGTAACTTAGATAACTAATTTTATTTCATCTAATAACAATACTGACATGACCCCGGTGTAACAAAAAGAGTATGATACTTTTACATCTGGAGTTCTTAGTTCAAAACTGAACAAATGAAACTATTGTAACTGGAAGTTTCCTTTATTACTCAGTGTAACAATTGTTTGATATTTGGATTTGTCAAAAGATGTTTTAAGAGGATGCTATTTATTGCTAGCCGAATATTCTGGCCCCTGTAAAGTATTCAGCAGAGCACCGGTAAAGCCAAAGATGTAGCATTCACCCACTGGATCCCTTTCGTTCAGAGAAACACAGAGAAATTCCCAAAGCAGACTATGCCTAATTTAAGAGTACACAAAAATACCTATGGCTAATGAGGTAGTAAGCTAAGGATTAATATGCTGACCCACTGCCAGTGAGATAGCCAGGGAGCCATTCATAGCCAGGAAGTCACCTGGAAAAGCACTTCTGTTTCCCCTTGACATGTGCTGAGACTTGGTGATGCTGAATTGCCAACTTAAATTCTACATTTTTTTCCATGATATATTTCATGTCTGTCTTTCATTCCTCTTGAATCCTTGAGCTCCTAAGTACTCACTCAGCAATGATACTTATCTGTGGTTTTGTCTTTTTCTGTTATGCAGGACTTCAACTTGCACATCTCACACTGTAACAATAATTTTCTTTGTAAAACTGAACCAAGGTCACAGAGCTATGTGGCATCAAACTTGGATCACAGACACCTGAATTATGGGGATGAAGATTACATCAAGGTTTTCTAGGAAGCCAGAAAACAGGATTTCTTGCTGAGAACAATATTTTCATAAAAGAGAAATTTCCTTTTCTGTTACCTTTTGTTGTTCACTTTGATTCTAACAAAAAGTCAGCAATTTTTTTCCACCCTCTCTCTAAACAGTAGCTTCTCCAGCTCTTAAAAGCTACAAATTCTAAATGAGAAAAGTTTTGAGACATTTAGCAAGCACACATACAAAAAGAAAGTCAGTGTCTTTCTGCAGCTGTAAATTCATTCTACCTGCAAAAAACTTCTCCAAGTTCCAAACAGTTTTGTTCTCCATTTTTTAATTTTGCTGCTGAAGTATCTTCCTCAAATCCATGAGATTCTGTGTTATGAACAGATTTATGGCCTCTCCCAGACTTGAATTCTGATTGGTTCAGTTCTTAAGCAGCATATGATGCTTGTATCAGGAATAGTGTGCTTGTATCAGGAATAGTGTGCTTGTATCAGGAATAGTGTGGCCAGCAGGAGTAGGGAAGTGATTGTGCCCCTGTACTCNGCTGAAGTATCTTCTTCAAATCCATGAGATTCTGTGTTATGAACAGATTTATGGCCTCTCCCAGACTTGAATTCTGATTGGTTCAGTTCTTAAGCAGCATATGATGAAAAACATTTAAATCTACCCACCCTTAATCATAGGTTTCTAAACAGGTTCAGGAAACTTATTGAGGACTTCCTGTTATTTCACCATTCTTCTGGATATTTCTGGTGTCTTCCAGCAAAATTTCTCTCTTTCACTCCAATTTACTTTGCTTTATTTCAAATGTTCTTCCCTGAAGTTTTGTGTTCTACTTTTCTTAAAAAAAAAAGAAAATCTACAAGAAAAAAATAAAATTACTTCTTATGTTATGTGTTCTCTACATGGAAACATTAAGTGGTGTGCATTATTGGGGAAAGCAAGCAAGCAAACAAACAAACAGCCACTTTGATTAAAGTAATTTTGGGATATATAGGTGGAAAAGTGCCAAAGTAGAAAGTGTTCTTCAGAAAGAACTGAGAAAAAAGTAAAACCATAGGAAATATTCACTGTTTTTTTGAATCAGTAGCAGGAAGCCAGACAGGAGAACAGGAAAAAAAGTTGCCGACTGGGCCTGTGAGTTGTGCATTCCAGGTGATGTAAGTAAATGATCTGAAGAAGCAGTTTGTTCTCTCTTTTTGCTTCAGTCCCATGGAGAATTACATCTCCTCAGTAAGTGGACAGTCACAGTGACTGCTCATTCAAATATTCAAGGGGAATTTCAAGGGTGACTGTCTTCCACAATATCTGGAACAAGAAGCAGTAGTGAGGTGAATGGGATTCCTGAAAATGACAATGGATCAGCCAAATCTGATTTGTGAAAGTAAGGAAGAATAATTGAACTGCTACCCTATACTTTTCTAGGGAGGCAGTTCTTTAAAATACACAGAGTTTTGTGGTCAAAGCATTTGTCCTTTGCATTAGCCATTCCTTTTAATCTCGGATTTTCTATCAGTCATGGGATACCATCCAATATCCCAAAGGGTGGTTGAAAACAAACAGAAAAGTATATCATTCAAAAAAGAGCTCTGATATCTATGTCAGCTTGAATTATACCACTCGCATAAGAAGCTATTTTCACATCATTTTCTGCTTCAAAACTTATCTCTAGGATGTCTGGAGCTATGCTATTAAAATAGTATAAATTACATCTAGTATGCAGAATACATAAACTGTAGAAGTAAAAATTAAATGATACAAATGAGGTACATGCCCATCAGAAGGCTCAAAATGTTTCCAGACTGACACTTTGAGGGGTAATTAGGAATTCCTTTCTTACTGATATGTGACCACAAACTGAGACAGAGTGAATTACTTTGTGCCAGTAAATCTCACAGTGCCCAGTGCCCCAGTATCTTTTGGCTATCTTACAGACAGGCATGAGTATGCATGAAAACTGTTTTGCATATACCCTGCATGTCTGCTGCCTTATTTAAATTGAATTCAATTCAATTAAATTGAATTGAACATGAATTGCTTACTTTATAACTGCTAATTTATAAGTTGGCTTCAGGATGGGATGAGATGAAAGCTTCATCTGCAAATGTCAGAGAAGGACCAGCAGCAGAATAGAAACAGGACAGAATCAGAACATTGCGTAGGATTTTTGCTTTTCAAAAATTGGCTATTGGAAACCTTGTTTTGACCCTTTCTTTGCAGCCTACCCACAAGAAGAAAAGAACAGGAGTTTTATTCCAAGTGTTTTCCACATTACTTTCTAACAAAAATTATTATAACATCAGTGCATTTCACAGACTGGTGTCAGTCAGAACATAACTAATTGCTCAGAAACATCTTTTGAGAGATTGCTCCCCTTTACTCCTGTTTTAAAGTTGTATTGCATCATATTTCTTTATTTCTTTGCATATTATTCTAGCACAGTGTGTATAGTAAAGACATTTTAAAAAGTACTCTTCAGCTCTCAATTTGTTTTCTTGCACAAAATGCGTAATCAATGCTGTGTAGAACTGACTGTGTTCTTCTAGCTCTGCCAGTTATGTGGAGAATGCAGGTGCATGTGAAACAGCTCTAACCTACCTGAAGAGTTAGTGCTTCTCTTCATCTATGTGTTGAACCAGAAGCTGAATAATGAATATGTTGCATTTTATTGCTGTTCCAAAATGGCTTTTGTTACAGAACTACAAAGGAATTTTAAAGAAAACACATAACATGGTTACAATACTTGCTAGGTCGATTGATTACTTAAGTTTAGTTATGTGTATGTTGCTTAAATATTTAAATATATCTTTAAACAGAACAGTAATTCAGAGTAATTATACATTATCTTTGGTGTTCTGTTTGAAAATGACTTAGTGTTTGCAGGTCTAATAAACATACCCACATCTCAGAATTGCAGCAGGTCTTGTAAGAGGTAGCTGATGTATTTGAAGTCCCCTTGGCAAACGAGAAAACAAAAAGCCTCCATTCAGTTATGTTATTTTCAGACATTAACTCAAGAAGAACAGAACTGCACATCTCAAAAGACTCTTATAACGTCTGTGTTCAGGTAACCCTAGCAGAGAAGTTTGTGTTAAGAGAGACGTCATTTGAACGTTGTCTTAAAGGTGACTCCTACCGTTTACAAAGTCTCATGGTACCTCCATGTCTTTAAGGATGCTATATTCCCTTATAAATGTGATTATCCAGCAAAGGGTACATTTCACCATTTAGGCGTTAAGTTTGGAGAAAAGGTAAAATTGTTTCAGCTTGCACTGAAAAGTAAAGTAGAAGGAGCGTAGGTTATCATATAGTTATTTCCATCTATCCAACCACTATACATCTACCCACACTGTACTGACTGCAACCTTTATTGCACACTCCCATGTTCCCTTCCAAATGCAAACCTATATATAGATGCAGGTAATTTAAGGAAGCAAGTGTTTGTTATGTCAGATTTTTTTCCCTGGTTTCTCACTGGATGTCAAGAAATCAGGTATGTGCATATGGCAGAATTAATGGAGGGAAGATACAAAATTACTTTTCAATAAAAGCTAGAGAGTTTGAGTATCACAATTTTTAGTTGCTTGATAAAGAAATTTTGAAAGAACATTCAGAGTTTTGTTTTCAGCAACATTCAGCTTTAGAAAAACAAAATTGAATTACTTTTCAAAGAAAGCTTCCAAGACCTGAGGTATGTAAAACAGTAGAATTTCCTAATCCCTTCCTCTGCGTCGTTATTTACATCAACAAATATTTCATAGTATTAATTGATTGATTAAGTTTGTCAATTTTCATATAGTACATAAATTTGAGAAAAGTTCTTTTTATTTATTACTCAGAGCAAAATAAATCAGTATTAGGCCATTGGAATGTGACTTATTGCTGATGGCAAATAGATTTTTCAGGAATTTATTATTTAAAATGTTTGGGTTGTTTACAACAATTATTTTTCTAATGTAAATATTCATGCTCTACCTGTGTATTTTCATAGATAAATACACTGGTTTTATGAGCTTGCAATTTTTTTTTGCATAGCAAACACAGATCATGGCGGGGGGGTGTGTGTGTGTGTGTGTGTGTGTGTGTGTTTGTTTGTGGTTTTGGTTTTGGTTTGGTTTGGGCTTTTTTGTTTTGTTTTGTTTTTTATACAAACATTGCATAGTTGGGGTGGAGGGGAGTATGAGAATTTTGTTCTAGCTTCCCATTTGCTGGACAGTTCTCCTGAGATTCTACACCCTGAATTTAGGTTTCTGCATGGAAGTGTCAATGCACGCGCCTGTGTATCTAGCCTCTCCTTACTCCCGGCAGAGTCTAACCACAGCTGTTAATAGATTCTAGAGAAAAACATTCAGCTACCTACAGGTGTACACCTGGATAGCTGGTCAACCAAATGCCTCTTCAGATAAATTGAGCAGCTCTTCACTAATCATAACAGAGGAATAAAGACTACCCAATTGTAGACACCTACACTCATGATACCTAAATTTAGATTTCCAGATCTGGAGGTGAAAGTCAGAGATGAAAGAAGTCTGTACCCAGATAAACCTTTCTTCTTCAGATTACCTGAAGATCCACAAACTTTCAGCATGATTATACCTAGTGATGATGCTGACTAGGATCATATTTCAGTTTTCAGTGTCATTTATACCCTTAAAACCTACAGAAGCTTTTTTTTTTTTTTTAATTAATTTATTGCATGGTTCCAGAGCACATTATTATGCACTAATTTATTACACTCAATAGAAAGTAAATTATTTAAAACAATTTTCAGTGTGTATTTTACTGTTAAGTAAACTAAAAGTATTTGGACATGTGTACATTGATCAAATAAACAATATTTCACATTTTTCATATTCAATGATCTTTTATTTCCAGTAGAAAATATTAATTTCCTTTTAGATTTTAATACATGGTAATACTTAACTTTACAGTGTAGGTAGTTTGTTGCCATGGGCATGTTTCATTCGAATGAATTCGTGTAGTTGATTTATATTTAGAGAAATTCTTTATTTTAACTGAAGTAAACTTTCAATCTATGTTTCAGCAATACAGACTCTGATTTGGCAAGTGGCAATGATTTAACAAATAGCTTGGGCTGGTATATGTTCATCAAGTAATTTAGGACTATAAATTTACATATTTACTGATTAACTAAGCTAATATTTCTTGTCCGCAGATGCTTACTTCAGTACAGAAGAAATTGTTTAACGCTTTAATACTAAAATTTTTGATAGTCTTTCTGAGCAAGTGTTAGTGAATGTTTTTAACCCACAAACACGTCTATTGCTTTGGTGCTTTCAATTTTCTCCAGCAAAGTGAAGACCCACACAAAAAGATATGTTAATGCTAATTACTAAAAATAATTAAATTACTAAAAGCAACTGTAGGGATTTTAATGGAAACTGACATGTCTTCACCTGGTATATTTTCATTATTCTTACTGAGGAATGGAGAATATATTGGAAAGACTGAAATAAAAGAAAATGTTTGTTACTGGGTTTTTGATAATGACATGGAATAAGTAAATCTTTGTGTTATTCTCTTTAAAGAAAACCTTCAATATGAAGTGAAAGCCAGACTTTTATAAAATTTCCTCAGAATCTATATTAACGCTTGATACCTTCTGCCTAGCAAAAATTTAATTGTGTCCATGTAGATTTCCTACATCTGTGTATACAACCCTGGAGTAGCAGAAGAGATCATGCAAGTAATTTGTACTAATTTGTCTCTGCATTTCATGCGTATATGAGGAAAAGAAAAAAAAATCATTTCAATAATTTCTGAAAGCTATTTAGTTTACGAACAGTTATATGAATAATCAAGAGTTTTCTTAAAATATAGCTTTATTATGTTTTTAAAATTAGATCTCAAAATAATCTGCTGATTTTATTTCTAAGAATTACATAAATGGATTTCTCCAGAAATCTAATAAATTTAGAATTTATATAGGATAATACAGACTTCTGTAATCCTCCGAGAACAATCCTCCTCATTGTTTTTCCTATCACCACAATCATTATTTGTTTTAATCTTTGTAGGTCTACATCAAATCAAATTCACGATACAACATAAATGGAGGATTACAATGCTGGACTACTCCTTGTCTGGGGAAAATCTTGCTTTGATACCTTATATATTCAACATATGAGTTAAATCTTTTTAGTAGTAATGTGTGTGTATCTGAATAAATGACTACTAAAAAGGGCTCTCATTCTATGTACATATGGGTATTTACTTTTAAACACTAGAGCAAAGATTAGAAATACTATCCTTTGACTATCTTCTTAAAATGCTGCCCTTAATCAAACAACTGTTAAAAGTTTGGTGATTTTTTGGAGGTTTGTTTTTTTGTTGCTGTTGTTTTTTGTTTTGTTTTGGGTTTTTTTTTTGGGGGGGGATGTTTGTTTAGCTATTGGTTTGTGCATTGAGAGATATTTTAATTCTGTTTTTCCTCATTTCATATTTGCCTTATGAAAGTCACTAACCTATGTTTCCACTCTTTTCTAGCATGTGCTTGGGATAGGAGAATATGTAGTTCTGCAAATAATTTAATCCTATGAAACAGTATTAGAAGTATTAGGAAAAATATGTAAGATTTACCTGAAATTATGTGTAACAGATTTTTTTCTGGATTATTTCAGCATTCTGGTTAAAATGTAAATATTACTGGTACTGCTAATAGACTAAATATGTTGGGTTTCTTCTATTAATTTTCAGACTAGTAAATGGTTGAAAGGGCCTCTGGTCATTATTTAAGAAGACAAGACATTCACCTTGAGATATTTTTTCAGTAAGTACCTGACTGCAAGCATTTCTGCTCTAGTTCTATAAATAATAAATATTATAAATAAGAAGAAATATAAATTTCTTTAAGTTTGTCTACTTTTAATAAAGTGAATGAATGCCGGGTTTTGCTATTGACTACTTCATGTTTGTATACGTGTGTTGCACTTGTTAAAAATCTCTCTATTACAGATTCATATCCTAACATAGTTTCAGATATAGGAGGATTTGATACATTGCTTTGCTTCACTTCTCCTTGACGGCAGAAATCTTTGGGCAACAGGTTTTCCAGCCTGAAAGATCAGTTTTGGTGCCTGACTGAAGTTACCACCTCTTCTTTTAAACATTTATTGTAAAAAAAACACTGGAAAAGACTATGATATAGTAGAGACTAGATTGATTGTACTTGGTTTAATGTATCCACTTTTCTTTCACCATCCTTTGAAGGAGAGTTTAACTTCTAAATAATAATATTAAATTTGTGTTGTAAATTTCTCTGTGACATAATCGGCTTCCTAGATCATGTGTCTCCTTCATAATCAACAGTTTATTAACATAAAGCTTCTCTGTAAACTTATTCAATAAACTATTTATATTTCTGCTAGAGATAATGGTGTCAGTGACCCTGCCTGAATATTTTCTTATAAGAGTAATCCTGAGTTTTAAAGACATTGATATACTGAAAATACTTTTAATCTTAAATGCCACCTGAATCTTATGTTTAAATGAAATTTTTTTCTCCTTTTCTAGTAAACTGTTGCAGAGATTAGAAAGCACTTTGAAAATACTCCTATTGTCTTTCAGAGATATGAAAGAAAAAATAACCCCCCAAACCCACCAGTTATGTAAATTCTGATCTCCTGACATGTTGAGCAGATTTAGGAAATTATGAAAGTTGATCCCACTTGAGGATTAGGTACTCAAGTACGGTGTAACATTATAATGATAAACTATATGGGAAAATAGTCTATAAAAAAAGAGTTATACTGTGGTGTTTGGTTTGTTTCTTTTTTTTTTAATTATGTTTTCCCACAGATAAAAATATGACTGTAAAGATTAGATCAAGTATTTGACACATAGTATTTTTGTAATATCAACAGCAAATAATTTAAATAAGTTATAATTTGTGTTTCACGTGTTGTGAAATGTGGTGGCTCCATAACAATTCTCAACAATAACTTATTGCTGTTAATTTATATATATTTATATAAAACTCATGCTGGTTTTACAAATCCATAAATTATGGTATCAAATTTACATTAGTAATCTATACTTCCATCCAATTACACTTCTAAAGTAAATACATAAGGCAGTGGATTCCTCTGTTATTTTTTCACACAACTCTAGCTGATATGAGGGCAGTATTTTTTATAGTTCTTGCCCAACACAGAATTCATTCAAACATAAAATAGTGCAAGGAGTGATTGAGCTGGCATTGCCATGGCAGGGTGCATCTATCTCTTGTCGCATCCAGGAGCTCTGAGTTTATTTGTCTCTGTTCTAACTGGCCTACACTGATGAGAAACGTGTCCATCTGAGCAACTCCCTGTCATCAGGTTCTCTCTAGTCCCTTTCCTCCCAAGGACCTCCTTCTGGGAATGAGTCAATATAATTGAGGCCTCTGTGACTTAGAGTTAAGATATTTGCACATAATTTGGTTGTTGAAGCTGGGTCTTATAAGGTTCACCTTACTGATAAATCCGTCTTCCTATCCATAACAAGAGCTACATTTGCTTAACTTCAACTTTCTTTTGCATCTACCAACTTACGCAGGGAGCGGAAGGCAGTGGCCTGTCACAATATTCAGCTGGCAAAAGACAATCGTGTCACAGTCAACATAAATGCAACTGGAGAGAGAAAGATTGCTGCCACTGAGACTGAGAGGCAGAGAATGGCAGCAAAAGGGGTATTTATGGACCCCCATTTTAAAAGGTTACAATAGAAAAGTCCTCTTAAACCTGTGACTGTAGTAACAACAGCTAGATCTCACTCTTATGAGTATGGCAGCTAGGGGTCTCAGAAATTAACTTACCACTACCGGCTCCAGGTGACTGGTAACTGGAGTGTCTGTCTTTGTAAGGACAGTGGCAAGCTATGTTCTGGATAGCATGAGCCCGACATCCCTTGCTGGAATGTTGCTCCAAGACACCCAGAGGAGAAAGTCAACCAGACTTATAAGTGAAAATATTATTGGGAAAATCACCATTGAATTTATGAAAGAATAAGTTATGACAAGATGCAATATCACAATCCCTTCTAATTTGAATCTCCCCAAACCTGGAATGTCAACATCACTCTCCAGTTGAGTTTTCCATATGACTCCTCTAAACATGTTTTCCTTAAGGCTTGTTCAACATGAGATTTATTGCTCTCTGTCCTAAATTTCAGTCCCATACACATACCAAGAAACTGATAACTACATGGATGATTATGCCAACATCCTTTGGGTATTGAGCTGTGGTTCCAGAACACAGAAACGCTAGACTCCCACTTGTCAAGCCTGCAGATTTTCCAAATTATAAGGAAAAATTGACCTGCCTATTTTTACGACACAAGTAAAACATTTCAAATGGGATGGGTTCTTTCCTTTTTCTGTAGTAACCCAAATACTTTCCTGAGATACTAAAAGAACAGCAAGCATAATTTTCTTGGTTTATCGAGCAAACTGAAAAGTTATTCCATTCAGATAAATCCGAAGATAGGGAGGTATTGCGTCATCAAAACAATACAGTACAATAAAGAAAAAACCCACAATGATTTCAGACAAAAGTGCACATAGATATTTTTATTTCATTAATAAGCCTTCTATTCTTTTTCTCATTTTTTACTAATTTTTTTTTTACATGCTTCATAGAAGAGATGGATAGGGAAATCAGACATTTTAAATTCCTTTAAAAGAAATCTTTTACTTTCTCTGAATTCAATGAATTTTACCCACAAAGTAAATAATTTAGTTTATTTCAAAATGCTTTTATTTGGTCAACAATACCAGTCCTATATCTGAAAAGAAAGAAAATTTTTCAATTTGCATAGTAGTACTCATGACAAAAGTTGGTGTAAATGGAGGTGAGAATGAGTAGTAAAGAAGAAGAGAAATACCTTGTGTGTGTGTATGTGTTACAGCTATTTAGCTTTAAGACTATGAAAGATTTCACATTTGAATTTTATAAAACCTACTCTATATATATGTATGTACTTATGTATGTATTACATTGTCATAATACTCATCCAACCCATCATTAATTGGCTGACTTCTTTTGGAAACTTAAACAAAACCAAGTCTAGAGGAGAGATTGTGTTGCAGTGAAGAGGGAGGTCAACAGAAAGAGGAATGGCAGATTGCTGAACTCAAGATAACCTTGATATAACTTGTATGCCTACTTTATCAAGTACATCACATTGTAGCAGCCAAATGAAACATAATTTTTCAAAGCAATGCCAGCTGTAAGAAAGACCTTTCAAGACAGTGTAAGCTGCCATACACACATCTCTCAAAACATCGTAGCCTCTAAGCTCTTCACATATATTACAGAATTTTTGTTCTCAGTAAAGATGGTTAAGGACAGAGTGAAGTGTTTTCATTCCTTGATTACAGATGATACATGAAAACAAATAAGAATGAAAAAAGAAATGAAAGAAAACAGAAAGGAAAGAAAAAAGAAAGGAAAGAAAAAAGAAAGGGAAAGGAAAGGGGAGGGGAAGTGGGAGGCAAAGGGCAGAGAGGGATGGGGAAGGGGAAGGGGAGGGGGAAGAGGTAGGGGAAATGGAAATGGAAATGGAAATGGGAAATGGAAAAGGGAAAAGGGAAAAGGGAAAAGGGAAAGGGANAGGCAAAGGGCAGAGAGGGATGGGGAAGGGGAAGGGGAGGGGGAAGAGGTAGGGGAAATGGAAATGGAAATGGAAATGGAAATGGGAAAGGGAAAAGGGAAAAGGGAAAAGGGAAAAGGGAAAAGGGAAAAGGGAAAAGGGAAAGGGAAAGGGAAAGGGAAAGGGAAAGGGAAAGGGAAAGGGAAAGAACACAACAAAAGTAGCATGTTGCAGAAAATGGGCAGAGTCCAAACTGATAGTCTTGAAAATGCCTTCTCACCTGCCTCCCAGCTCAGGAGGTCCTGAACTCCACATTTTTTCACCTCGATACTCTCCAAAACCGAAAAGGTTTTGGTTTTAAGTCAGTATGGAAGAACTTCAGATTTAATAAATTATAACTAACAGACACATCCTCAAGGATGTTTAGGGGAGCGTGATTAGAAATTGGAGGATTTCAATCTCTTTATTCATTCAGTTAAATTCAAGTAATCCTGGCAGGCACATCCATCATCCTGCACTGCTAGTCTGCAGATGAAGTACATGGGAATACTTTGTGCTACAGTTCCAGTGGTAGATAGGCATACATTGTTCTAGGCCAGAAATCATATCCCTGCATTAGTGTGCACTGTCCAAATAATTTTGCCCTGCTGTTTCCAGCTGCAAAATTTTCAAATCAAATCTAGTTCAGATCTTTGCACCACTTCTATATGGAAATGACTAGCATAACACTTACGTACAAATTCCCTGCATCAGGGAACCCTTACATTCCATATTATACAAAAGCAAAACTATTCCGAGCAATCTGTGGCATCCTCAAAGATTAATCTTGAAGTTGGAAGATGTGTATGTGAAACTTCAATTTTTCCCCAGATTTACTATTGATCCACACTGAGGATGCTGGGCTAATGTTTTAGCCTTTACATTGTTATAAAAGGCACTCTCAGATTCCTTTTTCTTCCAGCAATGTATCTTAAATAAATAGACTCAAAATCTCAGGTCACTGAAATTTTGCAGCCATTTCTCAAGCCCATCTCTAAATGATGTATCCTGAGTGACAGAACCAGTAGTTGGCAGAGGAAGATGGAAGTGCAGACCAGATCATCTAGGTCCAAGTCTGTTCCTCCTGTCTACTGTAAGTGTCAGTCCTCCTGCTGCTCTTCAATCCTGATGTTCCTTTGGACACCTTTACCATTCTGGAACTGAGTTTATGTTCCAACTCTGCTATTCTGTGGCCTGATTTTTATCTTTGTTTCTGTTTCTTGATTTTTGTTCCTGTGTAATCATCTTTGCAAACTCCTGAACATTCTTTTCCTGCATGACTCCAATATTTTGGCAATATTTATTTCCTCTGATGATTTCTTGATGGTTTCAATATAGCAAGGAAAAAAATCAGTCTATGTTACCACACCAGTAGTCTTGCAATCTGCACCATAAACCTTTCACCCTTCTGAACAAGAATTTTACGTAGTTAGAAAACTCAAACATGTTAGGCTCTAAGTTTTTCTTCAAAATAACCAGAGGACACAGTGATTTAGAGAAAAGAATGAGTACCATAGACTTCATTTTGGGGGGCAGCAGGCAGTAGATTGGTCAGAATTCCTTATTAGAGGGGAAAAAAAAGATAATAAATACTGGAATTCTTTACTGAACTGAACTTCCAGTCCCCATGCAGGTTCATTTGCAAGAATCATGGGTTGATCACTGTAAGGTTTCCTCCAACGTCATTAAAATACTGAGTAAAATAATTTACCTGTGTGAGTATAAAGACTTCTGCCGTGGTGTATCTCATTGCTCCCACCAATACTAGGCGGATGCCCTTTTTTCATATGAAACCACAGAAACTGAAAAAGAGCTTATTTCCTCTGATGGTTTCTTTATGGTTTCAATATAGCAAGGAAAACAACAACAACAAAAAAAAACCCAAACCAAAGCCCAAGTTATTAATTTATTAATGTGGAGAAATTTATATTTGTGATTTAATGGAGAAACATATCTATTGACTGACCCCTATGTGGTTTTTGCTGTGGAAAGAGGGTATTACTTTCCATCTATATGACTATTGCTGCTAATGTCTGAGACTGCTGCAGCCTTAAAAATGCACAGTTCATTCTGCAGATGGTGATAGCTCTACTAACACTTCTATTGTTAGTTTGAAAGTCAAGTGATGATATGTGTAGGTGTATGTGTGGGAGCAGTGCAAAGAATTACAAGGATTTTCTCCCACTCTAACAATCCACATGGAAAAGAGGGCCTTATGAAACAATGTTCTGTTCCTCCGGTATTTTTAATCAGTCTGATATTTTGTTAGAATAGCATTTTATTGCACAGCCTGTCATTTTTCTGTCTAAGAAATATCTTTTTAAATAAAAAAAATCTTTTATGTTTTTTCTTCACATTTTGATATGTCATCATTTTTTTTTTAAATTAAACTGTGTCAAAGCAAAAAAAAAAATAGCTGGAAATTTAATGATTTATTCTGACACTCATGTAATTTACTCTTCTAGTTTTTTCAGCAATTATGCATTTGTTGGACCTGCTAGTAATTGGAAGTTCTTTAAAAGACAACGCCTGTCAGTTTTGTACTCTGTAATTTCAGTGGTGGCTGCAAAACAGGAAATGTATCAGTATTTGATTATAAATATATCCTTCATGGTATAGTCATATCAGGATAAGGCATTTCACCTGAACAACCCAGATAAATACCTCAGCCCCCAAATGGCTTTCTGTTTGGTTTCTACATTTCATTCAGGACATTTTAGCATCTTGTTTAGATTTTCATTAGTTCTGGTTACCCACCTAAATTTCCTGTTCACTCTCAGTTAGGAAAAGTTCTTTTTTTTTTTCTCCCAAATAGAGTATGAATCCCTTCTGCACCAATCTCTGGTTATTTATTTTATTTTGTTTTTATACATGCTTATATACATGTATATATATGAATATGTACATATGTGTTTGTATGTGCATACACAAATATTTTGTAGAATAGGCAAGAATATGCATGCGCACACACATATGTATTAATTTTGCTTAGTTTTTGGCTCTTCTTCATATATTATATAAGCTTAAGCAAGGGGAAAAAATTACCCCACTCGAATCTTCTTTCATCATCCTCCTCTCCTTCATGCTTCCATTACTCTCATTCCTGGGTCAAGCCATTTTTTCTTAGCTCATAAATAAGCTGCTTATCTGTACATTTTGAATAATGAGGTCTCAGAGAACTAGCCTTGGGTGATCTGTACTACTCTAATTATTTTTTTCTTTTGATGGCAACTGTGGTTATATCCACAAATATATTGTTCATTTAACTGCAGACTCCAAAAATTGCAGAAAACTGACAAATTGTCTTTTACTTGAATTGCCAGGAACATCAACTGAGTAGGGAATCTCTCTTGGAGCACACATTATTAAGTGGTACAAAGTAACTAAGTACTTAAAAATTATGATATATTTCTGAATGATTCAGCATATATAGCAGGTCCATCTATTTGTAGACTTGACTGAATCAGATCTTTGCTGGCATATAGTGACTGTTTGGCATTTTGATTGTGATCATTCATAAGGAAATTATTTCACTTATTTCTACATACTTGCAAAGTATTTTTAAGTCACCTACTTGTGTCACTCTCCAGCTACTCAATGTACTTACATTTTTATAATTGATAAATTACATAATAAAATATATCTTTAAGCTTCTATATCTATTCCAACTGATAGAATAAAACACAATATACCAACTATACATGCTAAATTTGCATTTGACTTTATAGTCATGACTTTATAGTCATGACTTTTATTTTGTATCATGATTTTTTTGTACTCTGGTTGGGTGGGTGCATGGATTTAGGAGGCGTTTAGGGAGAAAGGTAGGAAAGAAGCTTGGATGGCAGGTTTGTAACATCTCTATAAGAATTTTGTGTAGAGAATGTGTGGAAACAAGTTAAAATGTGGTCATACCTGATTATAGAATGAGAATGATATCTAGGTATAGTGTTTGTGGGGTTTTTGTGGGGTTTTTTGGGTTTGTTTTGTTTGTTTGTTTGTTTGTTTGTTTGTTTGTTTTTTACCATTTCATTGTAATGAAAGAAATATAGTGGGAAAAGTAGTAGAATCAAATATAAATAAAATAGTGTCTATCAGTCAAATCTGTACAGAGAATAATGTGAAACCAGTCAAATCAGCATGCTTTCTCTTTTACTGCTCAGCTGCTGTATTTTTACAGACAGTGACCAGAGAGTGACAAGTATTGTGTTTTACAGTAACTTTTGAAGTTTTGATTGTCTTTCTCTGATTTCTCCTTCTCTCACTCTGATAGTAATGGCCTTCAGAGAAGGGGGAACAAGGGAGAATGGAGTATGATTCTGAGACATGACTCAGACAAAATGAGAATAATTTTGTCATCTTCCCCAATCTCCCAACAGTCCACAACTGAAGTGCTGTAAATAAAACATTTTCATAAGTTTTGAGTTATATTTCAGTGTTAAGTCTTGATGAGAAATACAAACAAGCAAAAGAAAACCAAAGAAACAGTTTTGCAGAAATGGGAAACTGAAGTCTTCTGATAAAATAAATCAATATTCAGGAACATGGTTTTCTAATAGATCAGAATCCCTTGACAATTAGCATCTTGATTTCTTATTCATTATACAATGCACTTTAGAGAGCCTATTGAGATCCTGTCTCCTGGAACTAAGCACTACATAAAGGCATAGTAATATTAGATTGAATTCTCAGTCTGAAGGTGACAGTTTAGTCCTCTAAATGTACCTATTTAGAGAGGTAAGAGATGGAAAACATCAACTTTTTCTGTCACTTGCCAGCTGCATCCCAGACTAATGTGAGATAGAAAGAAATCACTTACTGACAAGTTGAAAAAAAAAAGGAAGACCAGGCAAAAACATACATATATCCAGTGAATGTCCTGACACTCTGTCTGAAGACCTAATCTACATCAGGTAATTGTCTGAGACGGGTAACACACTCTCTGTGCAGAGTAACAGAGGGAAATATGACTGTTAATAGCAAAGTTATTGCTTATCCTTCTGTCTGGCCTTGTGAAAAAGCTAGAATATGACTACCGAAACATAACCCAGACAAAAGTCAAGAAATGTAGTTATCTTCTCACATTTTCCCCACAGGCAAGTGAGGCTTTGTGAGTTTAAACTGGGGACTTGAGCAAAAGAAGCTACAAGACACCTAATTATTATCATGTCTGAACCTTGAAGTGTATCTCATCCAGCCTCAGCTGTTTGTCACTTTGCCAACATTCACAGAACCTTGTAGATAAGTGTATGAGTTTCATCAGGTACTTCCTTGTCCTATCTTAGTTTGTCTGGTTTCTTTCCTGCTAATATCACACCATTTCTGCCAAAATTTTCATTGATATTCATTTTTAGGAGGCTGAGGGGAGACCTTATCGCTCTCTATAACTACCTGAAAGGAGGTTGTAGCCAGGTGAGGGTTGGTCTGTTCTCCCAAGTAACAAGTGATACAACAAGAGGAAATGGCCTCAAGTTGTGACAGGGGAGGTTTAGATTGGATATTAGGAAAAGTTTCTTCACCAAAAAGGTTGCCAGTCATTGAAACAGGCTGCCCAGGGAAGTGGTTGAGTCACCATCCCCAGAGATATTTAACAGACATGTATATGTGGTGCTTAGGGACCTGGTTTAGTGGTGGACTTGGCAGCGTCAAGTTAAGGGTTGGACTTGATGATCTTAAAGGTCTCTTCCAACCTAAGCGCTTCTGTGATTGTTGCAGCTGAGAAGTAGTAGGAAATGAGCCCAGGGGAAAAAAAAAAAAAACCAAACCAAAACAAAACAAAAACACAAACACACACACAAAAAAACCCAAAACCAAAAACAAACAAACAAGAAAAAAAAAAAAAAAAAAAAAAAACAACCCCAAACTAAAACCATATGTGATAAGTGTCTCAGAATTACTTGCCACAAGCATCTGGGTTTTATTTTGCTTTGTCTTGGTTTGAGATTCATATGTTATGCAGTAAAAGCAGAGTTTATTTTCTTTCCCATTCTTGTGTTTTATTTTTCTTTGTATTGGTTACAACAGTTACTTGCTGTTTCTTTGTGGAATGAAAGGGAGTTCTAATACAACAACTTACAGATGATACAAGTTTAAAGGTTTAGAACATCAGTTACAAAATATTGTACTTGATCACAGTTCATTGAAGTTGACTGATTTTTTAGAAAAAAAAATAATAGAAGAAATTTAACTATTAAATTTTCAGTGATTTTTTTGGTCTAAGTAAAATCAACTTCAGTTGGTGATCCTATTGCCTTCATTTTTGTTTGTTTTGCAAGTCAGATTTTTTTTCCCTAAATATTCCCAATTCAAATTCAAGTTTGGTAATAAAAGTCTCATTACATCCTTCTACATTATTCAATAGGATAAGAAAGACAATTTTAGTGCTAACACTACCCTATGACTCTGTGTGTAACCTTTCCAAATCCTGCCCCTGGCTGCCAAGCAGACAAGTAAGCTGAGGCCATTGTTTGCATGGTTTAATAATTCTGCTGCTGGCAAATGAGTCAGACAGAGACTTGATTATGCTGTGAGAGTTGTTTTGTTTCTACAGTTCTAACAGGAGTGGGAAGACTAAATAACTTTTATTTTTGCTGTCAGTTACATGAAAAGATTGGATCTGTTGACAATAAAAAGAATGTGGTGTTTACATGATTTAGTAAGGACTGCATTTTGAGCATTAAAGCAGAATGCATCTTGGAGGTAAAGGTGTAGGTCTTCCTGTTATTTTCCTTGCTATTTATGTCAGGTTTAGGGATTACCTGAATAACAGGGAAAAACTTAAATAACAAAAAAAAAAGAAAAAAAGAAAAAAATTACACCAAATTTTCCATGCTTCTTAAAATGTGAACAGCTTTAGAAGTGCAGCTGACAGAAGGAGGGGGTAGATAACGAAGCTTAAATTCTTCCAGGATTTGACCTCCAGGTTAATTCTGTTTTCTTTTCCTAAGAAATCCAGTCTATAGTAGCTTACTTTCATTTCTTTACAATATTTCATTAAGTTTTGCATGGCATGTCCACATTATTCTACTTTCAGAACTGGATGTGAGTTCAATAGATAGCTACTGTGATATGGTTTGGTTTTCTCTAAGCAACTCTGACCTGTTCAAGGTGGCCACCAGTTAAAGCAGAGCTTGTGTTAATGGTTCCTTTGGACAAACTGTGAAAATGTCAGCTTTGCAAATCATGGTCATGTGTATGTTTGAGTGCCTTATGCCAATAGATAGAAATAAATACAGTAGGTGTTAAAAGGTAACAATGAGACCAAAGATAATTCCTTGGTCTTTCTCTTGAATAATGTTTACATATTCTAACAAATGTCTCCATTGTTCTCCAACCCATAGAAGAAGTTAAGTTTGAGAATTACCATGGAAAAGTACTGGAAAATTGTCCATACAGTTGAATAAACTAGACCAGTACTTGCTGCTGTAGCTCTTACATATTTTATCTGGTTAATTCAATGCATGCTTTTAAAAAGCAAATATTTGAAAACTATACAAATATTCTGTTTATTTCTAATATTCTTGGACATCCAAAAAAGTCAAGATGGGATTTTTCTAAATTCAAATCTATTTTAAAGTTTTCCTTGTAAGTTCCAAAACCATAAAAAGTACTCAGGACATTCTAGGCAATAGATGCAGTACCTACCTTTTTCCTTGTGGCATACTAAAATACAAGTCTGTTAAATTTCAAACTGTCTCCCAAATTTATAGCTAATTAACTCTCAATGATATGTCCAGCTGCCAACATCATGGGCAAATTTTGCAAGTGAGTTGAGACTTTCAAAAATATTTTTTTCTTGTGCTGTTGCTTATTGTATAGATGCAATCAGTGTAATTTAGCAAAAACATGTTTTATAGACAGTGAGGGGGAGAAAACAGGATAATGAAATGCTAAGTGGAAACAGGTGAACACATTCTGCTAGGAAATTAAAACAAAAAAACTTGTACTTTTCACTCCCATGTTTCCTGTACCATGCATTTATCCCATTTTGCTGAAGTACCTATCAAAACTTCAACTGGTCAAAAAAAATTAACTGACTCTGAATTTATTTTGAAATTAAAAATAAAAGTATAGTTTTAAATTAGTTGCAATTCTGAAGAGAATAGTACAATTTTTTACAAGATCAAAGATCTGATTCTGTCTTTTTTAGTCAAGTCAAGGGTAATTCTACAGGTGTTAACTGCTGTGCATATGGTGTGAGAGTAAAACCAATTGCCTAGTCTCCTAAAGGTTCCTGTGAGATTATGTACACAATTCTCTTTAGCCTTAGCCATTTTACTTTTGTCCCTTCCTCTAGCTGAGTTATGTGTGAAACTAAGTGTGAGGTCTATTTACTCCCCAGTCTATAATTTTAGATGATTAGCTGCCCTGGAAAAATATTCAGAAGTAATCTCAATTGATTTTAGGCAATCAGATGGGGAAAAAAAATATTCTAGCAATACTAGACAGAATATGAGATACTAGCAGATGATATAATCAGGTCATTTTCCCCCAAGCTTTGGAAATTATTTCTGAAGTTAATTAGGATTGTAGCTACTTTTTTTCCACAACTCCTCTCTCTCTGTGAATTGCAACAGGTTTTCTCCTTCATGACTGATGGAAACACAGTTGTTCTATCTGGTACAAGCACTGTCTGCCTTTTTTTGCATTTAACACATGTATGTTCTTTCCCTCCTGAGAAGAATACATGCTGCATGTAATGTTTTCATACTCTTTTGCTTCACACAGGTCTTATCAATACTACCAATTTCATCCATTAATGCCTTTTAAAATTCTTGGTTATCCATTTCAATTGTATGGCTACACTCTTGATGTTCACTAAAACATTCCTGTTTTCAAAAAAGGCAGAGAAATTTAATTACATGTTTGATTGGTACCACTGCATTGGTAACGTCCCAGTTAAGCATAACCAAACAAATATAGAAGGGATATGATACTGTTTGGAAATACATATGTCAAAGTAAATGTATTTTACCTCCTTTTACCAAGCAGGTAAAAAAATTAATTCAGCATCAGATAAGGAGATTTTAATCATTCAAATAGTGGAATAGTCTTCTAAATACAATGGTGAGAGCAAGAAATTAAATAATTTTTAGGATGTAATTTGACAAATCCATGGAAAACAGTACATATCAGTTAAAAGGAGAATGCTTGAGCATGAATTACATTTGGGATGTTTCCACTGTGTTGTTACACTCTGAATAGTTTTTGACTGATCTGCATGACATTCCAAACTATTAAATCTGCTCTTCTAAGTTTTTGTTGATTGCTTAAAGAAAGAAGGAATCCTCCTTTCCTTAATACACAGTGAGGTTTCTAGTTCAGGTTTTTTTTCACCTCTTCTCAGGTATTCGCTATTGAGTACATCTATATATGTTGTGGACAGGTGCTTCTAAAGGGGTTTAATTCTCCTACAACCAGCTCACAAACTTGGAAGCTAATACAATATTTGTAGAGTCAAAGTGGATCTTTTTTTCCCCTTCTCATATTCCAGTCATAGTTCAGAGTTTTTTCCAACCTCTGGGCATAAATGATAGCCCTCTTCCTAGATTATCTGGGTGTGGAAATATTTGGGTTGTCACCTTTTCCATTGCACTTGTGCCTTTTACAGGTTTTTGTTAAATATTGGGTATTTTCATCTTAGCAGCTGATTCTAGAATTCAGTAGATTATACTTTAGCTATTTTTACTGTTCAGAATATTACATCAAAAACATACTATAAGGCATATAACAGAAATGAAAAGGAAAAAAACACTTAATTTTTAATCTATCGTCTTCCTTCTTTTTTTCCTTCCTATTCCATGTTCATGAACAAAAGTTGTTCCATGAAAATTAGTGATATGGTTGTGAATGCTAAGGTTCACAGAGTGCTGAGAATCTACCAAGTTAACGTTAATAGCTATCGTATAAAAGCTTTCAGTTTAATTTGAAATGGGACTGCAAAGTGGCTCATATGCTGAGATATGCAAGAAAATAATTTATTTCTCAGTAAGGGTAGAATGACAACGTGCTAGTTGTTTAGCCAGGAAATGTTTAGCCGTTATATGTGTATAGGTAGGTAAAAAGATGTTAATTCAGTTGTAGAAGATAAAACCCTAGCAATTCCTCATCTTACATTAGGCATTTACTTCCAATAGAAGAATTATAAAGTTTTTTCAGACATAAAATAAAGCCAGTGAATGAAGAGCATCAGAATAATTTCCATGGCACTCCTCTAGCAAAATCAGCATTTCCTCTAGAATTTCTTCCATATTTTTCTCATCAGCATTGCCTTGAATGGCTCAGCTGAACAGTATGATTTCATAAAATGCCCTAAATTTAGAAAGTTTCTTTTTCCCATCATAATCAAGTGCATGCAGAATAGAATAGAATAGAATAGAATAGAATAGAATAGAATAGAATAGAATAGAATAGAATAGAATAGTTTCAGCTGGAAAGGACCTACAAAGATCATTTAGTCCAACTGCCTGACTTCAGAGCTGACCAAAAGTTAAAGCATGTTGTTAAGAGCATTTTTCCAAATGCCTCTTAAACACTGACATGCTCGGGGCACCAACCACCTCTCTAGGAAGCCTGTTTCAGTGTTTGAACACCCTCTCAGTAAAGAAATGTTTCCTAATGCCCACTCTAAACCTCCTGTAAAGCAGCTTTGAACCATTCCCACGTGTCCTATCACTGGGTACCAGGGAGAAGAGATCCACACCTCCCTCTCCACTTTCCCTCCTCAGGAAATTGTGGAGTGCAATGAGGTCACCTCTCAGCGTCCTGTTCTCTAAACTAGAAAAACCCAAAGTTCTCAGCTGCTCCTCAGGACGTGCCTTCCAGACTTTTCACCAGCTTTGTTCCCCTCCTATGGATGCATTCAAGGACTTTCACATCCTTCTTAAATTGTGGGGCCCAGAACTGCACACAGTAATCCAAGTGAGGCCGCACCAACGCTGAATACAGTGGGATAATCACCTGTTTAGACTGGCTGTTTATGCTGTGTTTGATGCACCCCAGGATGGGGTTTGCCCTCTTGGCTCCCAGGGCACACTGCTGACTCCAGTTGAGCCTGCTGCCAACCAGCACACCCAGATCCCTTTCTGCAGGGCTGCTCTCCAGCCCTCCTCTCTCATTTTATGCTTGTGTCTGGCATCACTCCATCCCAGGTGCGGAATTTGTCATTTTGACTTGTTAAATTTTATCCCATTAATCATAGTCCAATGCTCCAATCTACCTAATTCCCTCTGCAAGGCCACCTGTACCTCAAGATAGTCAGTAGCACCTCCCAGTTTGGTATCACCTTTAAACTTGTTAATGGTGCATTCAACACCTGCATCCAGACTGTTGATAAATAAAATCACAGAATCACAGAACCACAGAATGGTTTGGGTTGGAAGGGACCTCAAAGACCATCTAGTTTCAACATCTCTGCTATGGGCAGGGACACCCTCCACTAGACCACGTTGCCCAAAGCCTCATCCAGCCTGGCCTTGAACACTTCCAGGGAGGGGGCATCCACAGCTTCTCTGGGCAACCTGTTCCCATGCCTCACCACCCTCACAGTAAAGAATTTCTTCCTAATATCTAATCTAAATCCACCTTCTTTCCATTTAAAAACATTATTCCTTGTCTGATCACTACATACCCTTGTAAACAGTCCCTGTCCAGATTTCTTGTAGGCCCCCTTCAGGTACAGGAAGGCTGCTGTAAGGTCTCCCTGGAGCCTTCTCTTCTCCAGGCTGAACAACCCCAACTGTCTCAGCCTGTCCTCACAGGAGGTGCTCCAGACCTCTGATCATCTTCGTGGCCCTCCTCTGGACCTGCTCTGACAGTTCAATGTCTTTCTTGTACTGGGGCCCCCAGAGCTGGATGCAGTACTCCAGGTGAGGTCTCATGGAGTGGAGTAGCTTGGCAGAATCATCTCCCTTGACCTGCTGGTCACACTTCTTTTGGTGCAGCCCAAGACACAATTGGCTTTCTGGGCTGCAAGCACACATTGCTGGGTGATGTTGAGCTTCTCATCAACCAGCAGCCTCAAGTTCTTTTCCTCCAGACTGCTCTCAATCCATTCTCCACCCAGCCTCTCTTTGTGCTTCGGGTTGCCCTGACCCCTGTGCAGGACCTTGCACTTGGTCTTGTTGAACAGAACTGGCCATAGAATTGAGCCCTGAAGAACACCACTGGTGACCTGTCGTCAGCCAGATATTGCTCCATTCACTTCAATGCTTTGAGCTCTGCCATTCGGACAGTTCTTCACACAGTGTACCATAAAGCCACTCATTCCACAGTTGGACAACTTGTCCCAAAGCATGCTGTGAGACAGTATCAAAAGCCTTACTAAAAACACATCACATTACGTACATCACAATTTTAATAGTAATGACCTTCATTTTCTGCAAAGTGCCCTCTTCTCTCCCTTTTCATAGCTTTGCAACTATAGTACAGGTTATATTGGTATTTTGCCAGAAAACCCATTTTTTTTTCAGAATAAAATAGCAGACAGAATATAATTACCTGAATTTCAGTATTCAGGCTCATTTCTGAGTTGAAGATTTCTTTCTTTTTGTTGTGCTTGCCATATAAAAAAAAAAATATATATATATATATAAAAAACTGTATGGAGCACTTTCACATAGGCTTTGGGGAAATCTATAATGGGAATTTTTCTACTGCTATTTTTATCAATCGTTGAGATACAAAAAGAGGAAAACCACTAACATTTAGATTTGCTGGGATCTTATTTTAAATAGTTTTAGGAAGTAATACATTGTGCCAATTTTACAGTTCTAACACACTGTAAGTGAATTTGACCTCACCCAGGGCCTGAAAACTGAGATGTACCTGCACTTACACTGCTGCTACCTGCAACCATATGGCTGTCCAAGCTTACTAAGTGCTCAGACATACATTAAGATGTAGCAGAAACCTATTATCTGAATACTTGCACTTGCTCTCAGCCCACAGTTCTTTGCAATTATTCTATCCAGTTTCTGTACCTAACGGCCAATCAAAATCTTTATGATACTTGATCCCACAGAAGTAGAGTTTTTTCTATACATCTGACAAAGCTCAGAGCAGATGTTTGCACACAGGAACAAGGCTTTGTGAACCATACCCAAGTAGGCATCTGCCTAATTAACGCTTTATACTAGCCAAGGAAACAACTAAGACAAAAGAAATAAATGAATGCTTATTTGCAGAGTACTCAAGCCTAAGTCAATTGTGGTATATTTCAGGTATGCCAGGGTGTAGCCACAGATGTATCATGAAATGACTGTTCAAATCTGAAATCACACCAGAAGTTACAAGTTCCCTTAATGTCTTTGAGATCTGCTCAAGGAAGATTTCTGGTAAAGATGCCGCTTGCTGTTTCTTACCTCTAGCCAGGAGCTCGAGTAAAGGAAACGTGTACTCATGATAATTTGAGAGCTTCAGACATGTTATCTGTTTGCTCTTTTTTGAGCTCATACATAACTCCTCACTCTGCAAAATCTCCTTAGCCACAGTATTTCCACAGCCCTTGGCATATTCCCTGTGAGTTTTCCTCTTGCTATCTGTCTTTGCCAAACCATGGTGTTAGGTGGGTAACCTCTCTGCCTGGGGTGAATAAGGGATAAAGGAGAAACAGTTCTGGGAAAGCTGCGGAAGACCACTGCTGAGTTTCCAGTGGAGCCTTGGATGGGCAGCATGGTCAGATTCAACAGGCTGCTGCTTTAGATATAAGTATATCAAGCAAAATGTGTTGTGACGTAAGATTGTAGCCAAGAAAATTAAGCTGATGACCAAGATTTCAGCCAGTGGCTGTGAGGAGAGATGCTATATGCTCACTCAGAAGAATAAGATTTTGTGGGAAGTATAGTTTCATGTGAGCGACTATAACTAACACCATTAAATGTATGAGGGTGCAGAGCCCAAGGTGAGATCTAAGGATCACCCACATGCTTCTCTTGTTCACAGACTACAGTTGCCAACAGACTATAAAGGGATCTCAGGTGTGTTATCTGTAATGACCAGTTTTATTTACAAAAAGTAGATCTCTCAATTTAAGCAGTGCTTATGTCTGGACATATAATTTTAGCTTATGAATATTCCCTAAGAAAGAGTTGTTTTATCTGACCTGACTGAAAAACACAGGCACTGCAATTGCAGGAGGAACAATTATCACGCTGTGATTTTTCACCAGACCACACAGATACTGGAGGAAAAAGCTTATAGGAATGGTGCAATGAAACAATCTGTGTTCCCCAATCTATGTGCCCCAATAATTAAGAAAGCTGCCCCAACAGGTAAATGAAGCTTACTTCATTCATAGAAAAATTATAGGAAACATATTATTTCAAAATACAGTCTATATATATAAGCCTCTTTTAATAAAGTCAAGGTTAGTTATCTGTCTATATCTGTTTTTTTCCTCTGAAGTCCATCAAATTGCATAAACATTACAGTTTGTATTTATCCATAGTTTATACATGTAAACACATAATTGCATACAGAATACATATAATACTACATTATTGCTTTTCTGCAGGACAATTTCTCCAGACTTTCAATGGATGACTAAAATCACTGAAAGGATTGACGATAACTAACCTGGTCCAGAAACAAGATGTGCATATGGCAAAAGTTAAGCAACAGGAAAACATTCTACTTATTCCGATTATGCCATTGAGTCTAACATTATGCAAGATAATTAAGCGACTGATATGAATTTATGTTAACATAATAGCTTTCAGTCTAACGAAGATTCAAAATTCTGATTGGGTCCTTGGACTACAATATAAGCAATACATTACAATAACAAATAAATTTTGCATTATTCCATAATAATTATTCATTAGAAGTTCAAGCATGAATATCTTATACAAAAATGAACCAAATATCAAGATATACAAAATATTGAATATATTTTAATGATGATGTATGTCAACAATTGTTTTATTTAATCATGAATACTTACACAGTGAAAAAATATCATAGAAGATCTCACAAGAGAAAGTGTCTCTGATTTCAGCAGAAATTGAATGTGACCCTATCATTGTGATATAGATACAAAGAAAGACTTACTGGTATTTTGGCATTGCTCAGGAACAGTTCTGAGGAACTTGTATATCTGTGTGCAAGTGCCTGGTTATATACACAGACTGGATTTCTTGATCACGGTCAGAACTGTATATGTACTTCTGTTACAAAAAAAACAGAAACACAAAGTGTTTAAGGAATGTCTTCTCTTGGTTTGCACCTGCATACCTCAGCTATGCATATAAGTGAATTAGCACTGTAATTCACAGAGGTGGCAATCTCTGGACTGTGGCTGCTGTCTCAGTTAACTACAGCAACATTCTGGGACTTGTAAATGTGTTATGCAGGAGCCTCTTGACTTCCTCTTTGCTGAGTCAGTTGAGGCTAAATCGCAAATCTTACTCAACAATTCTTCAGTTATTCTAAGTGGCTTCCAAGTGATGCCTTCAGAATTCTTGCAGAAATCTCATTTTTAAGATACAAACCATTCAAACATAAAGAATATGAAAGGTTACTTACTACTTAAAAAAAAAAAATCTATGTAAGAGCTAGGCAGATTTTGCAACATACTTTGCATTAAATGATAGTTTAGCACAATCCATTTGAAGTGACATAGAAAGATATATGTTATACTTTGACTACAGGGTGTTTTTTTTAAGTTCACTGTTTGACCATTGACACTAAAGAAATCATAGTAAATAATACCACCTGCAATTACAGGCACAAAATTCAAATGAAATTATGAAGTAGCTAATTCTTAACCAATTACACAATTGAATAACAGTTACTTCACTCGGAGGATCTCAGCTACTATCTGTGGAAACCAGAGCAAAAAGTGTTTGAAAATTTGCCCTTACCCATCTTCAGATTTTAAAATGGTATATTTTTGCTTCCATTCTAATATTCAGACCTGTAAAAATGAGAAAGAATTAAAAACTAAAGCATTTTTAATAAGTGAAATAAGGCAGAGAGGGAAAGAGGAATCATCACCACAATTCAGTACATAGTACTTCCATTTAGAAGCATTATGATGTAATTAGTTTATATCACCAAAAAAAAAAATAGGAAAAGGGAAAGGGAAAGGGAAAGGAAACAGAAAAAGGAAAAGGAAAAGGAAAAGGAAAAGGAAAAGAAAAAGAAAAAGAAAAAGGGAAAAGAAAAAGAAAAAGGGAAAAGGAAAAAAATTACAACAAGCAGTTTTATTTATACATCAAAGAAAAAAACCATGTTTCTGTTTCTGTTCCACAGATGTTAAATCCAGAGGGCCAGGCAACATGAACTAAAAGAGGTTTTCTTATCTTCGATAGGTGTGTATCTTCTTAATCTGTATGTGTAACAACTAAGTCAAGGAGCTAATTCCTGTTATCTAACATCATTTTTGGTTAATAATTCAGTATGTTTGCTGTCTGGATAGAAAGTTCACATGGGATTTGTTACCTTTCCTGCCTTCATGTTGCTTAATAATCTTCAAATTCCAAAAAAGTCTTATCTGGAATTAGTGATCTTTTTGTTTAAAAAAAACCCTCACTCAGGGTAGTATGTTGGTGGCCTTAGGAGACGATGACGTGTGTGCACACAGTACAGTCAGATCATTGTCCCAAAGCACGTGGTTCTTCAGGTCAGACATACTAAACTGGGGAAGCTCAAAAAGATATAGAATTAACACCAAGAAATCTTTTAGAAACGCTATAAAGCAGTCTGAAATCAAATGATGCCTTCATCTTTTCAGGTCTTTGTATCACAACACAAGAACTGATATACTAAGTTGGACTGAAAGTTCATTTAAAATTATACTGAGCAGAAGTAGAGGTTCAGGAAAAGAATACGGAAATGTCACTGTCCTTTCTATGTACTACTGCATATTACACCTTGACCACTTGTCCCCTGATTTTCATGATTTTCTATACAGCTTTATCCTGTGATAGTAATTTATTTTCTAAACTGGAAAGCTCTTGTGGTTTTTTTGTCTCTTCTCATTCAAAACCTATTTCATACTTGTTTCTCTTTTGTGTACTGTGTCTAGCTCTGCTATATCCTTCCTGATATAGAAGAATGAGAACTGCCTGGAGAAGAACTGCAAAAGGAATGTGCTGTGGATTTATACGGTGATACATACCATGATGAGTTTTGTTTCTTCCTTTCCTATTAATTTTTGAGCATCTATCTGATATTTTTTCAAATCTAAGCACAACTGCTCAAATCTTTCCTGAATGTCAATAACTAGTGTAGATCCTATGATTTCATATTATGTTGCTTTTAATTACTTTAGGCATTTCATCCCCCTCTCAATCACTATTACAACATCTTTCATAAACTTCCATACTGAATTACAGTTCCTACTTCCTTCAAAAACACCATGTCAATAAACTTGGTAACCATCATACCTCTTCCTAGATCATTAGGAATATGTTCAACAGCATCGATTCCCATGGATCTCTCCATAATGGTAAAAACAACCATCTTTTCCAAACACTTTTTTCTTCTTTAACCACTTATTAAAGGTTACAGGAATATTTTATCCCTTGTCTCATGGCATCCTGTTTTATAGAGGGGCTTTCTCAAAAGTATTCTACAAAACCAAGTAGATATATCAATTGTTATCTTTGCCTACTTTATTGCCACCTTTATAGAGAATTATGCTGTATTTGTGAGACATCACCACAGAATATGTATTGACTTCCTACAACATCATATTTACTCATTTATTCTTAATCACAGGTTCAACAGTTTGCTGAGTGCAGATATAGACTTTCCATTTTATAGTTCTCCAAAGCCCTTTTAAAAAATTGTATCGCATTTGCCATTTTCAACTCCTGCAGTACAAAGGACATTTTAAGTGATAAATTACACACTATAGTTAACAGCTCAGCACTTTCATATTTCATGTTCCTTAGAACTCTAGGTGAATACCATCTGTTTCTGGAAGTTTACTGCTATTAATTTTATTAATTTGTTTGAAAACTCTTTTTATTAACATTTCATCTGAGACAGTTCCTGAGTACTGATTTCTGGTACAAAAAGCTTTCATGTGTGACCCTCCTAAGCTCTTGTACAGTGAGGTAGTTAATTCATATTGGTTTTGTCCTATGGCCTCATTTTACTCAGACATCCCTTATAACATATTAATCTTTGGCCATACAGAATTTTGGAAGGCCTCTCTTTTTTTTTGGCATTGGGATTTGTTCAAATATATTATTATGGGCGTTAAATATCTTCCTAGAACAAGATGTTTCTCAAAGTCTTGTTTCAGCTGTTGTAGTACAACACAATTAACAGATAAGTTACAGTTAAGTTACAGTTTCATTATTTGTACAATTTCTCTTTCTTAAATAAGCCTTTTCTAATTTCTGATAATATCTCTCAATTTGTATTTAGTCATGCCAACTTTTTGGCATCATCTGTAAAAGATTCTTTTTTCTTTTAAATAAGAAGTAAACTTTTAGACTAAAATTCTTATATAGTAGTAACATTTTAAATACAAGCATTTTATCTCACAAGAGTTTCATCCTTTTGGCTGCTTATTCTATTTTCTTTGTCTTTATAATAATGTTACTTCTGATGTGTTAATATATTAGACATTTTTTCCCCTACCTTTTACTTTACTCGTACACATATGCTGAATGCATGATGACAATTTTTCAGGTTAGCTTTTTTACTAACTATGACTTGATCGAGGACTTGTACATTGATTGAGGCTACCTCATCCCTTTATATTATCCAGTTATTTGTCAATTAATAAGAAATGCCTTAAAAATATTGTCTGTGCATAATGTCCATTCTGATACGAATCTTTACGAGAATAAATGAAGTTTTCTGAGTGTTTTCTGCTCTTACAGCTTTTCTGATTTTTCTTAACATACCACAGACTGGGCCACTGTTCTGTCTAGCTAGTCTTTCTCTTTTTGAGTATAAATTTGCACATAGTATCACATTCCATCAATATGCCTTCATCATTTTCATCCACTGAATACTGCAGCACAGGCCTCCAAGATTATAAATATAGGTTGATGTCAGAGGCCGTGAAAGTACTGGGACATAGCAGTCCTCAAGGCTATAAACACAAATCACAAATGATCAATAGCTGGTCACTAACAGATTTCAGCCTCAAAAATCAGGGCAGACTTATTTCATGACATCCGAAACAGAAAAAGCTGGCATATGGATTCAGTAAAACAAACAAACAAACAAACAAACAAAGAAAACAAACATAAAGAAAGCACAGAGCAGATAGCAGGGTAGAAAAGACAATCAAACGTACAAGAATGGAAACAAAGCAAAAATCGGAAGAGAGGAACTGCTCCCACACCGTCCTACCAGCCCACTCAGGCTGCTGTGTCTCAGCGATACCGCTGCTTACCTACTGCAGGTCTTCCCTCTACTCTGGTTGAAAAAGGGCACTACTTTTTGTTTTGCCATTCACCACGTTTTGTTACTGCATCTGTTTGAATATTTTTCCACAGTAGGTCTTGGTGTGGTTATCTACTTTTATATGTCACGCTTGTATGGAACTTTCACTATTTTCTGCTGTTCCCTCCCAAAGTTTTATTCATCTTCAACTTGTTTTCTTTGGAGGCAGATGTTGCTGATTTCTCTTGTACAGAATGAAGGTCTTTGCATTCCTGCATGCTTGTTAGGCTTTAGCTTGTCTTTAGCCCAAGTTTATGGAAATAGTTTTGAGGTTTTGTATTCTTTTTATTTTAGGCTTTAGTAACATAGTTTTATTTTGATTCAGATAAAGCACTTATTTCCAGAATAGGCTGTATTTATTAAAAAATCATTGCTTTGTTTGCTACTTTTAATTCTTGCCGATATTTAAATATTCTGTCTCTATACACATTAATACACAGCCAATAATAGGCATTATGCACACAAAATCTGGAGAGAATGTGAAATAATAATTTCATTCCAACAAAATAAACTAACATAAGAGAAAACATAGTCATAAGATTAAGGATTCACATACCCAGATCTGAAAGATTGCTGAACTGAGTTTGAAAATTCACTATTAATGTTGTATCCTAGTTCCTATTTATATAAAAATAGTTTATACATAAGAAATGTAATGTATTGAAAACCTCTGTAAATATAAAACCTATGGTGACAGCATCTTATCAGGTAATGTGGCATTTCAAAATTAAAAATATAGAGTATGAGTTTCACAGGATTTCAGTATCATTTGTATTGGTATCTTCAGCCATATTATAAGACTACACTATCAGGTGTTAGAAAAAGCATTGAATTAAAAACATTCTTTACGCCTGT
Source organism: Aramus guarauna (assembly GCA_013400195.1). NCBI lineage: Eukaryota > Metazoa > Chordata > Aves > Gruiformes > Aramidae > Aramus > Aramus guarauna. The sequence goes on from VXBL01006221.1 coordinate 119,319, forward strand.
ATTCCTTTAAATTCTGTCATTTTTTTCTAGATATTTATTTATTTGATTTAGATTATTTGTGCTACAATCTAGGGTACAGGACAAAATGTTTAACCGTACAGTATATACAAATGTATTTGGTTTATTGGCAAACAAAAATGACAAAGTTCAAGTCACTAGTAGTTTATCCAGCAGCTGATGCTGGCCTGTCTTTATCTCCTCGATCATTGTGACACTCAGTCAGCTTTTGCTAACACTTTCATATCAAGATATTTTAAAATATCACAATTTAAATATTGTAGTATGATATTCGAACCCCTTATCTCAAGTTTACAATCTCCTGAGCTTTCTTTCCACTAATGTTTCCAAGCATGCATCTGTGTCAAACTTTTCATCACCTAAGAGATAAGCAAGCATCTCTTTCAAGATGCCGCGGAGTTTGCGTGCCTTCAGAGACTGTTTATAAATGTCTACAGAGTTTATGGAACCTTACAATATCATACTGTCTTTCTCTCTTTATTTCTAAACACCTACACATATATAAAATCATGTTTCCCAAACCTTCAAAATCTTTATGTTCTAAAACATATATTGCTAAATATATTATTTCAAAAGTGAACTGCATTGTACATTTGTTTCTCTAATATAGATGAATCCATTTTGTTTGCAAAATGTCATTGCTTTAAAGTCTTACAACTGTACTTAGAGGCAAAACAAACACAACATTGTCCCTTCAAGATTTTCAAAATTCTCGACTTTGAAAGAGGAAGAAAAAAGCTATTTTTAGGATGAGGAAAATAGATTGCACAGTGAAATGTACTCTTCTGCTTGCATCCTAGTAGGGTGCCTTTGTAAATGCTGATAAAATGTATTTATTCCAAACATTAGTGTTAACAGCTCATTGCCTAACTGAAAATAGTTTTCTTCAATAGGTGCCATTCTACCCACAGTAAATTCGAGCAATTCATCTGATGAATTCAAAGATAACACTCAAACCCCGTAATGCTGAATTGTATATCAAAGTTATAAGGAGTCTGAAGCTGTAATATGCAAGCTGTAAAGACTTAATAAAATTATTAGAAGCAAGGAAAGCAACTGTCTTGACATCCTCACATGAAACCTTCTTTACTATTTTTTAAACTATAATAACATAACTACAAGCTCATTAGGACATTCTTCGTCAGTCTGAATAGAACTTAGCTGTGGTCATAGACACATCACCATAATATTGCTATGGCTGCAGTATGAATCCAAAATTGTGTATATCTTCATACTGATTATATTGCTTAATGTATGAAGGTCTGCATTTTGCAACCTAATTCCCTTCAACTAAATTTATCTAAATATGAATGAAATAGATAAAACTAACCTCATTGTTTTGCTGTTTTCCTATCAGTACCATTGGGTTTTAAAATTTTATTGCTTTTTAAAAAAAAAAAAAATCTTCTATTGGTTTATAACATTGCAGAGCATATAGTGTAGTATCTCTTATATATATATATACACACTTTACTGGGCTACTTGATTGAAATGTGTCTTCTTTTGTTTTCCATAGAAACTGTCTACCCAAAAAATGCTGCAGTATCATGTGCTCCAGAGAGTGGAGAGTGGTACATTTTCCTAGAAATATATGTCTATATGGCATCTATAAGATGTGTATAAGATATAAGTCTTAAAAGATAAAAGATTGTTACAGTTTTGACACTCTATCATGTCTATTGGACTGAATACTTTGAGACACTTCTGACAAGGAGCTGAGTCTTTGGTGAAAATACATACTGAAATGTAGTCATCACGTCAGGTCCCATGCTGCTAATATATGTAAGTAGAAAATTCTCTCAAATGTAATGAGATGCTAAAACCAAATATTATATTTTAGGCCAGAACTGTTTGCATACCTTTAAGAGACACTAAAGGAAAAAACATTATTTATAAGCATTGACAGGGCTGGTTGTTGAATATTTTTTTCAATATACTTTGCAGTCCTTATTAGCATTTTTTAGAAAGAATCATAGAATCATGTAGGTTGGAAAAGACCTTTAAGATCACCAAGTCCAACCCTTAACCTAGCACTGCCAAGTCCACCACTAGACCAGGTCCCTAAGCACCACATCTATGCATGCCTTAAATACCTCCGGGGATGGTGACTCAACCACTTCCCTGGGCAGCCTGTTCCAATGACTGACAACCCTTTCTGTGAAGAAATCCTTCCTGATATCCAATCTAAACCTCCCCTGGTGCAATGTGATGCCATTTTCTCTTGTCCCATTGCTTGTTACTTGGGCGAACAGACCAACCCCCAACTGGCTGCAACTTCCTTTCAGGTAGTTGTAGAGAGCGATAAGGTCTCCCCTCAGCCTCCTTCTCTCCAGGCTAAAAAACCCCTCCAGTTCCCTCAGCCGCTCCTCGTAAGACTTGGGCTCCAGACCCTTTACCAGCTTCATTGCTCAAAGTACCTAGAGAGCCCAAACATTGCTGATCTTGTTCCAGCAGAATATCATACTCAGGTATGGGGTAATAAGGTGGGTGCCAAAAGATATTTTGTAATACCATCTTCTCCTATTTAAGAATTTATTAAAAAAAATATTTTCTGTGCTGAAATATTTCTGGGAAAAGAGAATTCTGTAGTGTAGTTCTGCCCTTTTGAAATAACTGTTTGAGAAAAGGAAAAACTTTTCAAGTTATACCAAGGTTGGTCAGGGCATGCAACTAATCTGAAGAACGTAAATTGGCTGTTATGTATTTTTTCTCCCCAAAATGGGAATACAGACTCCAGTTTTTATGGGTTTTTTTGTGCTTTTGAGCATGAATTTATTTTGTATGTCATGCAGGCTGCTACAAAATAAGAAGGAAGCTTTGTTTCCATTTTCAAAACCTGATCAACACCATTTTGATAGGATTCAGGACAGAAAAAGGAGGTTAAATACCCTTGAAATCTCTTTTATTCTATTGTAGAATAGTTATGTGAAACTTATAAAACAATAGTAATAGCACAAGAGTTTTAAAGTTACAGTGTGCCAAAACTTTCTGTCTTCTTGTTTCCTGCAAAAATATTCTTCTTTTCCTTCTTTTTAGCACTGCTATACCTTTAAGTTTAGGCAGCTGATGTCCAAATATTTGGGGATTTGGGAAGATGTCTGGGGATGTGTTCTTTGATTCCAGGGAAAAAAATGAATAATACATCATTTTAAATATTGATCATTGTGCTGAACAGGGACAAAGATATTGACTAAATGCTTAGGAAAGTATGTGATCTAATGGGCAGAGTCAACATGCAGCAAATAGAGTATGAGATAAGCTTTTAAAGGTTATTTTGACATGTGATAATTTGTAACAGAGGGAGCAGGAAAAAGTCGTAAGTAAGCATCATGCAGGAACGGTAGCCAATAGAGAAAAAGGTACCTGTAAATTCTTATTCATTCTGAAAAAAAGTCAAGTTTTCATTTAGAATTTCCAAAAACACAGACATCAAAATCAAATCTGTCTTGCCATTTTTTTCCCACTTTTTATGGGAGTTTCCAGCCATCTTTCAGCAGTTGTAAATTGCGCAATTTTTTCACATCATAAGTCTCCATTGCCATGTAACCTAGCTATTCTTGCTTTTTATGATCTCTTTTCAAATCCTTGCTCTTGTTTTAATTGTTTTAGTCCAGTGTTAAGAGTTGTGTACAAGCATCTTAAACTCTGGACTGGAAGAAAACTCACTACCAATGAGCATCACTCTTGATTTAAAACACACTGTTCAAGTGCCACTGCTGCTGCAAGAGCAAGGTTTTCTTCATTCTTTGTAGTAAATACTGCCCAGATCATTAGCCTACTAATTCAGGGTCTTTTTAAATTTTTTTAATTGTTATTATTACTTATTAAACATGTCACCATATTATAAATGTATATGAAGTTGGTAAAACCTATCAGACCTTATAGTAAATTCCTACGTGCCTCCACATGTCTGCACTCTCATTAAAATCGGTGAAGAGCTGCACAGTGAATTGATAGTCTGCAGCATGGTTCAATTCACCCTAAAGTAGACAGCCAGGTTTGGTCAGCTGAATACGATAAAATAATCTGTTTACTGCATCAGCAACATCTCCATTGAACTTAACAGGTCCTAGACCATATGAAGACACTCAGATTGCAATTTTGGTGCCTAAAGAGAAGCATTTAACAGCATCTGAAATACCCTTGGGAATCCAACACCTTGACACAACCCTGGCAGGTACAACTCAGAACCCACAGGAGACCTGTGCCTTCCGCTGGTGTTGGCTGAAGCTTGGAGAGACATGTAAAATGGCACCAGACACCTGAATCTGACCCCTGCATGAAAACACATATAGATATCTTAATTTGAGATCTATTTCTCTCCTCAGCCTAAGCACTGGCTTCCAGTCCCTCTCTAGATGCCTTGGATTCTCCCCTCTTCTTCCCATATGCCACTCCAGAAACATTTGAAACACCTATTGAGCTTCTAGCTACCCTTCTATATCCATGCAAATGGCTTGGACACTTAAGGACTGAATGTCTACCTTCAGGCTGAACTGGATCATAGCTGTCCATGTTCTATACGCACACACACTAGGTACGGGCTGATTCCCTTTCTGTATTGCAGTGGCATGCTGCTATGTTCTACTTTTCAATAATATGGTTTAAGAGCTTTTGAAGGAATAGCTTGTTGGAGAAGCCCCTTCACCTTAAACATATATACAAAAAATAATGCCTTGCTTATTCATCCTTCCTGTTATCTAGGTCTGTTCTTCCAAAATTCACCAAAACCAGAATCTAAAGTGATTGCATTAGCATTTTCTAATGCAAATGCTTTTTTGTCTCAGGAGAACACATCCAGTCCTGGGGTGGGGGAATGAGGAAATAAATGTTTCCTCAAATTTGCAGAAGAAATCAATAAATACAGTATATAAACACTCTTCGAGTATTCGTTTATAGCGTCCTCTAATATTGTAGCAGAAGCCTCTGTAAGTACATATCTATATGCTTTTCAAGCTTTTAAAAAAAAAAAAATAAAAAAATAGACTAAGTCTTTCCCAGGATGTTGTTGATTTCCTTGTGTTCTGCACTGACTGATGCAGGTCCCGAGCAGCAGACTTGCAACTGACAGCAGATGACCTCTTACGCACAGTCTGAGCTCTAGAGATAGAATCCTGAACAATATTATGGACTTATCCAGGTTTCTTTGTTCAACTGAAACTTTCATCTCTCATCAATTCAAAGCCAAAATCAGTATATAAACTACTACCAATTAACAATTTTAATGGATAAGAAATGTAGACATATTTGAGAGACGTGCAGGGAAGTATAAGAGAAAAAAAGTAACTTTTATGTATTGAATGACAGATTTACATCGAAATATTGAAGACCTTTTTTAAAAATCTTTTGTGAAGATCTTTGTGTGGAAGATCTTTCCTGTAGGAAGCAGATGAGAAATCATTTTTGAGGGAGTCTGCAAGGGCAACAGACAATCCAGTATGCAGAAAATTTTGTGATCAGTTCCAGTTTTTCAAGATTAAGGAAAACTGAAGTCTTAGCTTTATGACTGCTGCTGAGCAGGAGGGCTCCATACTATGCTTTAAATGGCAGATAGAATGCCACTGCTTTTTAATTATATTTTCCCTGTAACTACTGAAGAGTAAAACAAATAGCACAAATCCAAATGGCAACCAACTTAGTTTCAACTTTCTAACAAAGAGAAAGATTAATCTTGGCTTATCCAAATCCATGAAGGTGCACTACAGGTATTTGGACACATCCTGTGTGAAGTGCAGAAGCTCCGCAACAGTGAAAGTTCCTGGACTCCTTCCTATTGATTCTGTCAACATTCCTTTAGGACTAATGGGGCAGGACACAGCAGAACATGGGCTGCTAAACAGACTAAGGTATGCATTCATAAAAGATGTATGTAGACTTTTCAGGCTATATAAACACCAGCTCTGCTTCTACATAATGTGTAAATTCTGTAAATAACTGAAAGAGTGCTCTGAAGAACTTTATGCTATGCATTACAGGAGCTACATGTATGTATTATATTTGAAATCATAAATATTCCTGTCTCATGGATTTTGCAGTCTAGATAAAGCAATTAAACAAAGGTAGGCAGAGTGGAACATAAATGTGATATGTATCCGGCAGGAACTGAAGCACCGAGAATTAAAAAGACCTACCCAAGATCCATGAAACAGAACAAAATATAGTACAAAGTAGCTAAATCACTGCCTAAAATTTTGTTTTCCCCAGATGAGGAAAAATAGTCTCCCTCATCCTTTTTCTCATCAGTCCTTTTGATCCCATTTGCATTGCTAAAAGGAGCCTTTTGCTCTGTTACATAAGGGATTTTTGTCTTTCGAGGGGGTTTGTTGGTTTTTTCATAGTTCCTTAAGCCCATGTTCACAGTAGCCTGCATTTCTAGGTAGTGTCCTGTATAAAAGTATTAACCAAGCACAAGACTGCTCACCCTTCAGAGTGAATTTTGTTTAGGAAGGGCAAACTATGCAGCCAAAAAAGTTTTTAAGACACACTGTTTTCACTTAGTTGTAAGTACTGTGTATGTGTTGTTAATGCAGATGACTTACATATAAACAAGATGCTTTTGCGGAGTATAGGTTGATCTTTTGTGCCACAAATGCCCTTCTTTTGATGACCATTGCTATCAAAAATTTCCCTTTATATAATCCTCCAGGAAGAGTAAAGGAAATCCAGATGTGATTGTACAGTATGGGTGTGTCAAGCATTTTGCTATGTGGTAACTTCTAATGACCAAAGCTCTTATTAAGCTTACAGACTTATGATAGATTTATGATGAACACTGAAGCATTTTCAAAATGCTACATGCATGAGTTTGAATAGAATCGTTCAAGACTCCCGCTTAGAAGCTTTCAATCTAAAATTGCACTCTAATGCAGGCTATAACAGGAAAACAATATTTTTCTATGCATTTAATCAGATAGCTAATCATTTATTCACTGCTCTACATCAATATTTCAGCTAATCCACAAAACAGCTTCTATTGTGTATGTGCTTTTACTAGAGGTGAGCCATGAATGTCAGTTAGGTTTAAAATGAATCTACAAAGCTGAAAAATCTTCAGTAGCTCTTTATTTTTCATGTTTAATACGATTTAGGAAATGTCCTCTTGCAAGGTACTCAATACTCAAAGAGTGACTACAGCCGAGGTACAGCAACGCATCTCTAAGAAGCCTGCAGAGGATTTTGCTCATCTGCACTATACTGTTCCTAAGTCTAAAGCCATACAGTAAAACTAGCCAAGGATCTTACCTTCCTCACCTTCTTCCTGAGTATTTTTTTTCATCTCAAGTCTAGAGGAATTCCTTCTTTCTAAGCTCTAATCTCCTTTAAGTCTTGATTCATAAGATTAGCTTTATAAAGTCTTCCAATTTTCTGATAAATTTTGCGTCATTTACTTAGCAGCAATAGAAGAGTTCAGCTTAAAAAGTTCATTTTTCTGGTAAGGCAAACTATCTCTTGGATCAAAGGTTAAACAGGTACTCCTAATAGTTTTACAATAAATGCTTCTGACACTTCTTTTGAAGGGAGATGATCCTTCCTTCCTGCTCGGCACTGATGCGACACATCTGGAGTGCTGGGTCCAGCTCTGGGCTCCTCAGTAAAAGAAAGACATGGTCTTACTTTTTTGGACAAAATACAGAAACAAAATTTTTAAAATTATAAAAAATAAATATGTATAAATCATTTCAGCAAAGATCATAACAGAAATATATATATAAAACTCCCTTCAAATCCCCTTAACTGCAATTTATTTTGTAAGTAGATCAAATTTCACCTCTTGAAAGACTCATTTTAAAGACTCATTACATGCTTACTAGGGTAAGTTATTTTGTCTTAGTCTGTGGCTCTCCAGTGAAATATTTTATTGCTATAAGAAGAGCTGCTGGATAGGGTACATCAATGGAACTGAAAGTCTCCTTCCTGACAACATGAATTAAGTTATTAATTACGTTAACCTTCTAAATTTGGAATAATAATAGGTCTTAAAGGAGAAATAAATAAATAAATGTCCATCAGCATGATCAGATTTTTCTTTTAACATTATTTCATTTTTTCTTTAGTTAAGGGAGAATCATTATGTTGCACATAATAATGTAAATCTCAACCCAAAGTGCTCAACTATTAAGAATTACATTGTAGTATAAATTTGTGTGTTTAGCTTAAAAATAAAACTGTGGAACACAATTTTATTTTGTTCTATTTATTTTGTGATGCTTAGATGGTCCATTCATTTGTTGTTTCTCCTCCAGCAGAGTTTTTCCTAACATAAACTCCCAGGTAACAAAAGGTGAATAGAGTGGGTATCATGCCACAGAAACTTCTGTAGGATATGTGCTGTAAGTCAGGATGAGCATCACTAGTTCACCACTGCATCTATTTTCAGTTGGCAAGCTGGTCCCCTGTTTCTTCTAATAAAACAGAACTATTTTAAAACTTGATTGAGGACACATCAACTCAAGCTGCATGCCACCGACTTTGTGTGCAGTTATGTGTTTGGACAGTTGTCTCAGTACATACAGCCCCAGGGAAATGTTAATTTAAAATGCAGTCCAGAAATGGTGAAAATGCTAACTGTCCTGTGGGAAATTATTACCATTTTTACAGACACTGGAATGTATTTTGCAAGGGAGGACATGCCAGATTAAATAAATGGAAAGGGAATATGGTAGCATATAATCAGGAAAATGTGGTGAAAGTATAATTGCCAGAATTTGTTTAGTTTTGGTTTCGGTTTCATTCATCTGACCAAGACGGCTGGATGTTGTTTGCTTGCTTGTTTGTTTCCTCCCCTGCCTTAACATTTTATATGTGGGTATAGTACAATTTTAAAACAGTGTCTTTGTGGAATACTATGCATTTTGGATCCATTTCATTAAAGCTACTCTTCTTAATTTACCTTATCCCAGTGCCATTTTGTGTTATATTTCACTGGCATCTAAAAATTGCTTTTATAGCATATCTTTATTCATAATATGTCGCAGATGAGGCAATCATTTAAAAGTTTCCTTTGACCTGCTCAGTGACTGCCAAGATTTGGAAACGTGTGGGATTCTCTTGAAAAGTGTAAAAAGTAGCTACTGCTAAGAAGGCGGCAAAAGAAGAAAGGAACCAAAGAAAAGTGTCCTGCCAAGTAACAGCTCCTTTACTGTTATCCGATATGCAAAGAGCAAAGGAAGATGGTTGAGATATTTCTACAGACTATGTAGAAGTAGATATTTAGGACTGATAATTTAAGGTCTGTTTCACTTCAGTTTAATGTGTGTTTGATATTGTTGTCTTGACTTCCTTTATAGTTAATGAGAGAGGAATGAGCATGCCTACTGTACAATAGATAGCAGTCTAAGATGGGCAAACAACATAGATGAATGAGCCCCTCGAAGTCTCCATGGGAAGTAAAATCAACCAAATTAGTAGCTTTGATGCAGATGTCCAAATCTGGATAGATAAATCCTATCCATGCTGTCCTTTGACTTGCTATATGTCCATTCCTTGCCTCACTAGCTTTGGGTAGCTCATCTTTGTTCACAGCAGAACTCTTTCTCAAGACTTGTCAGTCTTGAGTAGAACCTAGTCATGAGCCCTTTGCAGTCAAGGTGAAATGATTTGTGTTTTGAAAGCACAAATGACCCATATTTGTGTAATATGTTGGAGTCCAAATTCAGTTACCCCTTTTGGATGTTTTCCATTACTAAAACAAGACAGACTGAATAATGAAACCAGTTACTTGAAAATTAAAAGTTTTGAGCAATTAATGTACTGGTTAACGTGATCACAGAACTGCAGTACAAGGTAAGCCAAATACTTTCTGCTGTCATAAGTATTTCAATACATATGCTTAAGTATATTAGACACAAGTACTTCTTTTTAAACAGTAGAGGAAAATAATCTAAGGCACTTTCTGAGGTAAGAGATATATTAGACTATTCAAATGCTCCAGAATTAGAATAAGTATGGAAATATTAGTAACCCAGGGTCAATTGATTCATTGTTTTATCAGAGAGAAAGAGGGGAATGCATTAGTTAGGAAAAAAATTAAAATGTCCATACAGTTGACAAAATTGATAGTGAGATGGATTGTTATTAAAGTGATTCCTTTTAGCCCAATGACATTGTATAAGGTATTAAATAGTTTAGAACTCCTTCTGAGACCAGCCTGATATAAAATATTCAACATCCCTTCACTTCATGCCAAAAATATTCCACTAAAATTAGAGTTAGACATCTTTAAAATAATTGGCAATATCAGCTTTGCACAGGAAAGCAAAAGGGCTGGGAGATTTAATAATACTTTCACTGATCTTCGCATATGAGAGTAATCCTCTTTGGAAATTAGGTTGTTAATGCAGGAATGAGCCTTCCTTTTTTTTTCTGGGTATGCACAGATTAACGATCAAATGCTTCTTCACAAAGTATTTCCTGTAAAAAGGAAACCAATGCACTGTACATGAGAGAGGTAAAAAGAAGCTGCTATCTGGTTCAAAAAAAAAAAAAAATCAGATATATCTTACTACTCAGAGGAACATGCCTATATTCCATATACCTTTTTGATATATCTTTTTCTTTTTTAATACCACTTCCATGGTTTTACAGGATACTTAGTCCTGACAAATTTGGAATTGAAGAAACAGCTGAAAACTTTAAATTCTGAAGGAACAAACTATTCTGGAAAAACAATTGGAATTAAATCAAAACTTCATTTAAGATAAAATGCCAGTGAATCTTTGATACGTTATTTATTCATTAATTTGATAAACATCTTGGCATTTCCTACATGAATTCTTGAAGCTGCCAGAGATTGACATTGACTTTTCCAAACAGCTAAGCAGACTCATGAGATTCCAAATAGTGTTGAAAAGACATCAGACTTCTAGTAGTTATTCAAGCAATATCTCCAAACCTCAATAAAAAGGTATACGATTATTTAAAATGTTACATGTTTGTAAGAGTAAGTGTAATTTACAAACACAATGCATCTTGAGCTGAGAAAGGACAGCACTTCACTTCATACACTTGCACCAAGATGACTCTGGCAGGAAAGCAAACAAGCTCAGAAAACACATTGGGCTATTGAATAAGCATAGATTGCCATTACTTTAACATTTCCAGTAGTTACTATGTAATATTATCAGTGCTTACATGAAAATAAAAGTTGTCATGATTGGAAACAAGGTATAACAAGCACTATTCCAGGACAGGCTCCGTTTGCTCTGCTTTATAACTCAAGTCATTGCTGGCTATTGCTAATAATACTAACAGTCCTGTTAAGGAAGTTTCTAAACCCTAGGTTTCCCATGGTACAGTTTCAGGCTTGAATTCTCATGAGATGATAATTTATTTGAGAGGTACAGGGGTCATAACAGCTGGAGATGGGTGCGTCCACAGAGGGAGCCTGGGAAAAGAAATCCCTGGACAATTATACCCTTACAATCTAAGTTCCCCTCCCCTCAGGCGACAGTTCAGACGGACAGACCAACTCTCTGATTAGGGTCTGGGGTCTTCCCATTCTTCACTGGGTCCTTGCCTCGTCTCTAGGAGGGTTGTTTCTTATCTCAAAGGCTGCAGCTTCTGCTGGCGGTTGTAGCTTCCTTATCTTCCAGCTTGACCCGGCTCTGGGGCTTTCTTTTACTCAACTAGGTAAAAGTTCAACATATCTAGGTGAAAGTTCACAGCTTGTGGACGAAGGCTTTAGCAAATTTAGCCACTTATGCTAAGCTAGTTACGCCAATTGGCAAATGATGATAGCGGCTGAAGTTGATAATTGATAGTTATTATTTAAGTCTACAGTACATACATGATCTTTCTAATCCAGGTGAAACTACTTTTTACATAGACGTGTACCGCATCTGCATTTAAAAGCTTACTTGCAAGCCATATTTGCCAAACAGAGCAAGGATAGAAGAGAAGGACACAGAGTTTTTGGGACCCTAAGTATATATGAATTGAAATGAATGTGAATTTCCATGTATTTACTGTATACCCATGGGGGGGTTTGTTGGTTTGGGGGTGGGTGGGGGTGGGGTTTTTTTAATCTATTAGCAATAGACAAACATACATATAATACAACATATCAAGGTACGTATATTTTGGAGTGGGGTGTAAACTATGTTTTAATCTTCGCTCCTGGAGAGCTATAATTTACTATCCACACCTTGGCTAACAGTATTCCAATAGCTGGAATAAAGGAAAAAGTGATAATTCTGGTGTGAAACTTTTGGCTAACAAGGTGACAGATTGCAGGAAATTAAAAAACTCTCAACCAACCAAGCAAATAAAAACTATGGATAGAGGTGAAAAGATAAAATAAATCCTTATTTCAAAAGAGGCAGACCTCAGCAGAGGTGTAGGGATGTTCTAAAGCTGATCAAAGAAATAAGAAACTTTGTATTGGGAAGGCATGCAGAAGAAGAGAAAAGGGAACCTTCCACAGAGGCAAAGGTCTTACATTGGCTATGGCATAGTCATAGTTACTTGGTATTTGTAGCTCATTACACTCATTGAATATACATTTTTTGAACTTTAAACAGACAGTTTTAATAAAGTTTAAAGCAAATGTTGGCATAACCAAATGGGAACACAAAATTTAAAGAAAGAAGCAAAAGCTGAAAATAATTCAGCATTGTAAGCAGATGCCAACAAAATCAGTAAAAATAAGGTAAAAATTCCTGAGAGACAAGAGAAAAAACAAGTGAAAGAAAACCAATGCCTAATAGAGTTAAAGAAAATAAGAAAACATTTTTAAAGAGAATAAAATCAAATGAAGATTTGGCCTCATTACAGAACTGGCAAATTGTAGTTCATAAAATTGAAAGTAGCAAAGAACAAATCTCTCACTAGATTCTTCTTTGTACTTGGACAAAAATGTTAGGACACATCCATTGTAGATAACATTATGAATTAAATAGGAAGCTCAGAAAACGCATGATGGAAGTGCCGTGTTTGATACTTAAGAAAATGTTAAACATCTACCCTTCATTCAGATTAAGGAATTTGCTCTGTCCTAATTGTGCCAGTATTGCTCCGTTGTTTTTTTAAAGTAAAGACTGAAAATTGCCAGTATTTAAAATATTTAGGATGATAGTAATTAAGGCAAATTTAAACATAGACAAAACAATAAAGAATTTAATTTTGAAATCCAGTGACAATATGGACTTTTAAAAGCCTTATTTCACAGAAGGTCAGTCTTCATAAAGAATCTGATTTATAATTTTTCAATTTTTTAGTAACTTCTTGTTAGAAGTCTTTTGATGTACTCTGATCAGCTATCTCAAGGTTCTTTTAAAACTTGCCACATACAGACATCAGAGGGACATTTTGCATAGTTATAGACCTGGGTGTTGCCATCTCAGAAACGTCAGAAACTCAAAAATTTATCTAATACAGTGATGACAGTGGTATTATTAGAAATGTATGGCATAGTTTGGTTGTTAATCCAACAATATTTATATTTTTTTTATTGCAGATCTGCAGAACTATGTGTCATTTGTTGTTAAAGTATATGGAAATTCTATAAAACATTCAGAGAAGACTGAAAATAATGTTTGAATAGCTAGGAAAATATATTTTGGGATGTCAAATTTATGAAAATTAATCTATTCAGACTACTTGAGAAAAGATTTGAAGATGACTTGATATCTGTGAAAATGATGTTTAATAATAAGAAAAAAATTCAGCCTTCCTGACAAATGCATATAAATGTCTGGACATTGAATTTAGATGAATCAGTCTTGAAAAAAGGTTTATTATCTTCTCAGTGAGGGTAATTGTATTTACAGCTGTAAGCTAGAAGAGTATCTGTTAGTTATGACTGCTTAAGATTGCAAGATTATTATTATTTATAATATATCTTTCCAGCATATACATATATGCTGCAGTCCAGCGGTATGATATTTATCTTCAGTTCACCATGAAGAATACCTTTGCCTTTAACATATCTACTTATTTTCTTATTTTTACATTTCACACATGTAATAAATTGTATTTGCTTTTGAGATGCTATCTGCAGACCACGAAACATGATGAATTAATGTTCTGAGATAGAATAGGAAATCTTCCTTCCCACCTCTTAGACATCTTATTTCTTTTTACAATGTAATAACAAAACTAATGTTTGGATTTGAAGAATAGAACAGTTTTGCTGTAAGCTACATTGGAAGGTTTTGTCTTCATGAGCAGCACAGACATGATCTGCGCAGATCACCAACTGGAATAATCCATGCACATCTCATCTCATTGCTTCCTTCCATGCTCTGGTGCCTTCTAAGTTTGCAACACTTCAGTCTCCACTGTGCTTCAGAACATAGTATTTTTGTCTTCTCAAATGCTTTAATTTACCCACAATTACCATGGATAGTATCATCAGGTTATGTGATAAAAAGTTAATCACCATACACACAAAGGAGAGCAGAAGCATGTGGTCAGGGGGGAACCCTGCCTACCCTCTCATTTCCCCAGGATATCACAGGACGTGACCAGCCCCACGGCCAGAGTGGACACCCATTGCCACAGGGCCAGGAAAAGGCTTGCAGCTACCTTTGGGATTTAGAGTGGTTGGGTAAGGAACAAGCGTGCCATAATAGATGGATAAGGGGATAAAAAAGGTTAGTTGTGTATGTAGGGGCTGGTTACCATGCCTGTCTGGCCATGCCCTGTGCCTGATCAGCACAGTCTGTCCTTTCTTCTCATTAAACTCTATTTCTGACCAGTTTCCTGGGTGAGGGTCTCTCTATCTGTGTGCACAAGGATGTGGGAATTTCTGAGTGACAGCAGATGGAGTGGGACTGGAAGTCACAGGGGCTGTGTGCCTGTGGGCCACTACTGGGGTATGTGAGGGTGCACGTGTCAGTGCATGTCACCAGTGAATATCAGGCTGTACTGGCCAAAGAGTAGGTCAAGTAGACTGGGAGGCTGCCAAGTAAAAGGAGGATAAAAATGAGACAAGGATAGGTGGGTACCGGAGGGACCAGAGGGTTCATGCCATCTACTGGAGAGACCACAGGGCTTGGGGGGGCCACCTGAGAGGCCCATTTGCCTGTGCCTGAGCCAAGAGGCTCCAAGGGTGGCTTACAGGTGGACTAGGCGATGAAGGCCAGCTGCAGCAGGATCAGTGCCTGGTCTGCACGAGTATATGAGAGTATTTCTTGTGTGCAAAGGAATCTGCTCTGGCAGCTGACGTGCAGCCCTGGGAACTTGTGCACCAGGTGCCAGCAGCTGGGCAGCCTAAGGGACCAAGGCAGCCCCTGGAGAGACCACGTGTCTGACCCAGCTGCTGGGGGATCCACATTGGACATAAATGTGTGTATATATTGCTACTGAAAGACCTTCATTCTGAACCCACAGCACTCTCCTGGAGAAACTGGCTGCTCATGGCTTGGACAGGCATACTCTTTGCTGGTAAAAAACTGGCTGGATGGCCAGGCCCAAAAAGTTGTGGTGAATGGAGTTAAATCCAGTTGGCAGCTGGTCACAAGTGGTGTTCCCCAGGGCTCAGTACTGCAGCCAATTCTCTTTAAATCTTTATCAAGGATCTGGATGAGGGGATTGCGTTCACCATCAGTCAGTTTGCAGACAACACCAAGTTGTGCACGAGTGTTGATCTGCTTGAGGGCAGGGAGGCACTATGGAAGGATCTGGACAGGCTGGATCAATGGGCTGAGGCCAACTGTATGAGGTTCAACAAGGCCAAGTGCTGGGTCCTGCACTTGGGTCGCAACAAATCCATGCCACAGTACAGGCTTGGGGAAGAGTGACTGGAAAGCTGCTTGGTGGAAAAGGACTTGGGGGTGTTGGTCGATAGCTGGCTGAATATGAACCAGCAGTATGCCAGATGGCCAAGAAGACCAACAGCATCCCGGCTTGTATCAGAAATAGTGTGGTAAGCGGGACTAGGAAAGTGAACATTCCCCTGTACTCGGCACTGGTGAGGCCGCACCTCAAGTCCTGTGTTCAGTTTTGGGCCCCTCACTACAAGAAAGACATTGAGGTCCAAAGGAGCATGTCCAAAGAAGGACAACAAAGCTGGTGAAGGGTCTAGAACAGAAGTCTTATGAGGAGCAGCTGAGGGAACTGGAGTTTTTTTAGCCTGGAGAAAAGGAGGCTGAAGGGAGACATTATCGCTCTCTACAACTACCTGAAAGGAGGTTGCAGCCAGATGGGTGTTGGTCTCTTCTCCCAAGTAACAAGCTATAAGACGAGAGGAAATGGCCTCAAGTTGCACCAGGGGAGGTTTAGATTGGATATTAGGAAAAAATTCTTCAGGGAAAGGGTTGTCAGTCATTGGACCAGGCTGCCCAGGACAGATGTTAAGTCACCATCCCTGGAGGTATTTAAAATGCACATAGATGTGCTTAGGGACATGGTTTAGTGGTGGACTTGGCAGTGTTAGGTTAAGGGCTGGACTTGATGATCTTAAAGGTCTTTTCCAACCTAAATGATTCAATGGTTCTACAATGCTATTTGAGCATTAAAGAGTTAAGGTTAAGGCCCAAATATGTGAAACAAGGTAAATCCTGTGAATGGATTTCTGTCAGTGATTTATTGATAAGATTGCAGTTCCTGTGGAGTTAAGATTTAATTCTTAGACCGACAAGACTAATCTTTAGATGTAATATTTCCATTGTAAACAAAACACAGAAAGAAAATATATTATCTGTGTCTCCTATGATACCTTTGACACGACTGGAAAAGGTAGGATTTTTTGACTATAGAGGTTCACATTCCCCTCTTTTATTTCTGTCTCTTTTTCTGATGGTACTTACATTTGCATTTCTTTCCTCTTGTGTAGAGGAAAGAACACATCCACTGTCTCATAATGTTTGTCCAGTCTTGCATTTTTTAAAAATGCTTTTAGAGATAAGTGGATTATTTTGTTGACCTAGTAGTAACACCTCATATCTAAGCTTATTCTCAAATTTGATATTTCCTTAATCTCAGGATGGAAAAGTTTAGAAGCACTAGCATTGTTCCTAACGCTGAAATTTCAGCAGATGTACTTGTTTGTGATCCTCAGATCAAAGTTGTCCTCTCTGTGGTCAGTCCTAACACACACTATGCTGTAAAAAGACTGGGAGAGTGGTCTGTTGCTCAAAAGGAGAATTTTATGTGTAAGTACTAGAAAATATCTATTGCATAGACTACCTAACTAGTCTCATTCCTAGAGAGAAACCTTCCCCAAAAGAAATTGAGAGAACTCCTCATCAATCGTTCAATTTGATGAATAGTTGATTCTTATGTATAGATTCAGTGTTTTGCTGAATTTGGGCCTACGAGAGAAATGGCCCATGTTTAAAAAAAATGCCCTTGATGGAAATGAGACAAGTATTTCTATTGCCGGAATAACTTATCAGGCATGGTACAGATGGTGAGGGACTTTGCACTGCAGATGGGAACGATTCAGAAGATAATAGCAATGCTAAATCCAAATCCTTGCTCCATCTTTATCTACAGATAGACATTGTTAAAGGAAAGTTTACATATAAAGTTTACTTTCAGCAAATAGGCGTACTTGTGGGAGTGAAAGTTAGATGACAAGAAAATTCAAGCTTATCCAATGGTAATAGGAATTTTTTTTGTACTAAAATAATAACTGCTTATAGTATTCAGCTATATACAGCTCTTGAAATGCTGTGAAGATGATTATTATCAGCAAACAAAACTGCTTTGAGTAACTCTAACCTCAGCAGTCAGTAGTTTAAGGGCATCAGGACAAAACTCTACTCAGCCCACTAATATGTCAAATCTCCACAATCGGTACTGTGCTGGACAAATATGCAAGTTATATACACAAGAAAAATACAGACATTTCTATGGCAACAATTATACCATATATAACAATGCCTGAATGACTAGCAAATTAATACTATCACTTACCTTCAATTTATCAACTGATTTATTACAATGACAGTTTATATGAAGGAAAACAATCACCCATATTTCATTCCAGGAATGTCTTCTAAGAAGGTATGCTATTGAAAATAGTTAATACAACTATACAGTTTGTCTTTTCTTTTCTTTGACTAAAATTCTTATACAGAGGAGGAAAAGATTGTTCTTTCTTAGGTCTTAGGTCTTTTTTTGGCCAACACTTACAGTTGCCCTAAGAGAACTACAAACTTGTATTTACAAAAATTCTTTCCTAAATTTTTTCCTTAACTTTTTTTATAGCTGTCTTGTAATATTACTGAATTTTAGATAGTTGAGAAGACCATTCTGAATAGTGTAGGTGAAAAATAGACCAAATATCTTGTTCAGGTATTCTAGACATTTTAGTTTGCTTCAAAGCCCTCCAAAATAGGTAAGTATGGCAAATTTTTCACAATAATATAGTCTGCATGGGTATAATCACAGCAGATTTTTCACTATTTTGCTTAAAATTGGAAGCATGTGGTTTCTTAGAATTTCTTTTTCATGTACAATTTAAAATTTCTTCAGTTTTTATTTGTTCATTTGCTATGTGCATATGAGTCTACATATGGAAAAGGTAGCATTTTTAATTTTCTAGAAATAGAGCTGCAACTTTCTTTTTCAATGGTATTCATGCCTAGAATGGGGTTTTGCCAAGTTTCTCATGAGTAGAAGGTTCAGCATCATGAAGTGCTTCTTAAGAAAGGTCTGTGTTATTATGGATAAAACAGTTTATATACTAGAATGTATTAGCAAAACAATCCATTCTTACAGCAGAATGTTTCCTAACCTTTTTTGACAAGTAGTCTTTTCTCTGCCCATTTGGTTAGAACTTGTGGTGCACAGATGTCCTTTTCTTTCTGGGAAAAAGGAGACATCTCTAAATTTTATTAGCTCTGGCTCATATAATTCATCTCATTTTGAATTATTGACAAGTGAAGTCTAGGTATACAAGCAGACAATTAAGATAACAAGTAACATTGAACTACAGCATTCCAGGGAGTGGCATAAAGTGTTTTCTTCTGAGGAGGAAATTATATTTTATTTACGGAGATACTTAGAAATCTTCTAAGTCAGAAGTTTACATAGTCAAAGTGGCTACTTATGCAAGCATAAGTGTATTTACCACTTACTCGTCTTCAAAGTGCTTTGAGACATTAAGTAAAGAGCACAGAAAATAGTCCCATGAAATAAAGACACTATTCTGGTGATGGTCAGAAAGCTAACAAAGCTTTAAAAACCTTCTGTTTGGGTATCCTGCCCACACAAGCTCTGTCCAAAGCTCTACATAGTCAATATACAGAAAGACACTCAAGATTCACCTCGTTCCAGACAGAGTTCAAATATCCACTTATGGATGGGCATAGGTGGAAGCTGGAGAAGATTGTGTTAGGTTCTTATTCTGTTCTTGTAACCCCATAGGCATGGCAATCAATGACTGCATAACGTAAAATTCAGAATGGCTGTTTTCATGACCACAGTTCTTGAACTCCGGTGCCTAAAATATTTCTGTATCTACCTATAAACATCTTATGAGAAGACATTAAGTAGCAGAATAAATTAGCTTGCACAGATCTACACCAGACAGGTCTACAGGATTGCTGCTTGTACTAAAGCTAGCTAATTAAAGCCAGCTCAGATATCTCTACAGTAGGTTATTTCTGAGATTGCACAATGAAGCCATTCGCTACAGCTTTCACTGAATCTAGCTCTAAACCTTTATGTCTCCATGAATAGAATGGGTTTGCCTCACTTCTCTAACTGGGAGGGATTAGATGTTGTTGAGTGTTATGTAACTGGTGTTGCAGATAGCTTATGTTTCAGGTTATAATGTGTCAAAAATCTTGGATGGACAAAATAATATAAATATTTTACATGAGTAGAAAAAAGCATAAATAGAATCAATTAGACAAGTAATCAATAAACTTTAGTCATTATAGACTTAAATCCTAGGTAATTCAATCAAATTTGTTCCAAAGACATTAAGTAAATGATCAAAATAAACAAGTAGCAGACCTTAAAATTATAAAATGTATGGTTTGAGCTGTTGTTGGATTCCACTACTCTGTGAGGCTTCTGGCTAAGTGCTGTATTTGTATTTTCCAGATAATATTTGCCTCTACATAGTTTTCATTATTATGTTGCAGTCTGTGTTAGCTATTTTAGGCATTACTGCACCAGTTTCATTTTCTATAACTAGCAGATAATGTCTGCTAGAAAATTCCATACTCCTTTCAGTGATATACTTCAGTATGATGTAGTACAGATTTCTGGAATAATAAAAAAAAGAAAGGATTTAGTAAATATGTCAAGAATTGGCAAATCTGTTATCATTTTATCTATGTAGACTCAATGTATTTCATATCTTGCCTTCTCAGTCAAAGCATCCAGATATCTCAACCATCAATGTTGCTCTCTCATTTTCTATGACGTGGTTAAAATCCAACCCTCTCGTCTATCTCTAGTAGCAGTAGTTCAGCTCCAGGTGTTATATCCAGATTTAGAGCCTTACAGATTTAGTGAAATCATGTGAAAGCATTCTCCTGAAGATCAAAGACATGGTTTTAAAATTCCTTAGCAGTAGAGAAGACCTAGACCCCCATCTTCTGTTTCAAGGATAACTACTCTAGGTGCTAAACAGTATCACAAGGCTGAGTTGTTATGAATGAACTCTACCTGGTGGTTTGTTTTTTTGTTGGTTTGTTGTTTTTTTTTCTCAGAAAGAAATCTTTAGGCTTGTAACACCAGTGAAAGTCACCATCACCACCTGTAACATGGACATTGATATCCCCTTTGCTTTATTCAAGTGTTTGATTTCTGTGGTGAAGGATTAGCTACCTCTAAAAAGCCCAGGCCACACAGTTTTCTGTACAGCATCTGCTTCCTTCCGTATGTCAAGCTGAGAACCTATGCACTTCACAGCTCTGAATTTCACTCTAGGTCCAGGTATTTTACAATCCTTTATAAAGAACCACAGGATCATGTAGTCTGGAGGGGACCTCCAGAGGCTATCATCTAGTCCAGTCTCCTGCTCAGAGCATATCTGGTTAGAAAAGGTTGCTCAGGCCTTTATCCAGTTGAGTTTCGAGTACCTCCAAGAAATCCCAGAAACCCTCTCAGCACATGTTCTGGGATTTTACTACCGTATCATTTACCTTGTTACTGCTGTTACTTTGTACATCTGTTTCTTCTTGTCCTGTTACTGTGCATCTCTGAAAAGACTTGTTTTCTCTATTTCCTTCTATTAGGTAGCTGGAGACAACCATAAGATATCCACTAAGCTCTCTCTTCTAGAGACTGAAAAAATCAAGGTCTCTCAGCCTCTCCTCATGCATCATGTGCTCAAGGACCAAATGATCCTGGTGGCCTGCACCGGGCTTACTCCAATACATCACAGCCTTTCTTCTACCAACACACTTAAAATGTCTCATAGATGCTAGATAAATGGAAAGAATCATCTCCCTGGAAATTTTGGCTACAATTCTCCTAGTACAGCCCAAGATATGTTTGGCCCTCTGTGGTGCAGGGTCACACCATTAGCTCACGATCAGCCTTAATGTTTAACTGGTCTTTCTTGGCAAAGCTGTTTGCGAGTCAGTCTGCCTTGGCTTGTACTGCTGAATGGCGTTATTCTGTCCCAGGTGTAGAGCTTTGCATTTACCTTCTAAGTTTTCAAGAGCAGCAGGCAGAGCCTGTGGAGCAAGAGCATGTTGGGACAATCATGGATGGCCCTGACAGTACTT
Organism: Aramus guarauna; assembly: GCA_013400195.1. Classification (NCBI taxonomy): domain Eukaryota; kingdom Metazoa; phylum Chordata; class Aves; order Gruiformes; family Aramidae; genus Aramus; species Aramus guarauna. Next base: position 140,972 of record VXBL01006221.1, read on the forward strand.
TAATGGAGCTGACCTTCATAATATTATCTATATGTATTGTGTGCTGACCAGCTTCAGTTTGGAAAATAAATAGAAAATGCATATAAGAATACTTACAATGATAAAAATAAATATATTCAGTATCACTAAGTGCACAAGAACATCCTGTTCACAGCTATCCCAAATTACTATCTAAGGAAGAATATAAAGAATATATTTTTGTATACAAAGCAAAAATAGAAACCTTATCATGCCACTTTTCTCCCAGCAATGATTCAAAGCTAGAATATGATATGTTCATTATCTGCCATTAGAAATTTTGTCAGTGGAAAACATTCTCAAAGGGTTAGGTACAACAACTTTATGGCTATTCTGCATCACTATGGTAATGAAAAACAGAGAGAACAGGCCCATGTTGTGATATTCATGACACTAGCTTTTTCTTAATATATATATTTTTCCATAAAACATGCTTAAGACACAGTTAAGTGGGTAGTCCACATCTTTTCTCTTTGATCACACTGTATTTTATGTCTGTTACATGAAAACCACAGTGGTAAATGTACCTGTCTATATTCCAATTAAGTGGTCTGTTTTGCAAGTGGAAATGAATGTTCATGCTTCACTTACTACAAAGGAGTATGCCAGTAGAACATGAAAGAGTAAACGGAACAGAAAATAAATAAATAATACAGAGAAAAGTCATAGAGCTTATGTTGATGACAATGCTAGTGCAGGTTAGCACTACCTTTACGATTGACAGCTTAATAGAAGCAAACACCGTTAAATATTGTTTCATTGCTCAATATGTATAACTGAGATTGTCAATGAAACTTTCCATTTTCATTTCTAAACAAATTGGAGCCCCTCTTTGGGCTACTGCAAACACTTAATTTTCATTTATGTCGCCTGGGTACATGGAAATAGGTCCGTTTATCTCAGTTAGGAATGTGTCTCACATAGCTCCAGTTTGTTTTGTTCTCCCCCCAAAAAAGAAAAAAGGACCTGAACACAGAATAAATATGAGACAAAATCTGTAAATGGATTATTTCAAACAAAGTGATTTTTCAGTGGTTACATTAATGGTTAGAGAATCTACATAGATAACATTTACATCTCAACTTTGTATTTTTTTCTCATTGAAAAATAAATTAATACTCTACAGTAAGAACCTTGACATGAATCACTCTAACAGACTGTCTCAAGACAAGAAAAATTGCAACAGAACCGTAAGGGTTGGTAAAGCCTGACATTTTATCCAAAATTGTGGGTGTGACAGCCTAAGAAAGATAAACTTAGAAACAGCAAAAAGGCCTCCACAACATCACATAAGAACAAATAAAGTCAGCACAGATAAATAGAATAAACACTTTGATAAATCTGGAAAAAAACCACCCACAACCATCAGGTTAAAGTCAGACTGAAATTTGATTATGGGATATGCCAAGTAAGACCGCACAACATAATCTGTATGTAGAAGACAATTTAAAAGTTTGCGTGAGTACAAGCTTAGAAAGAAATATAGGATCTTTGACCCTGAAAATCTCTTAAGACTTTTCTTTTTTAATATGGAGAGCAATAAATGAACTAGAAAACTCAGCAGTTGAAACATTTGAATGTATTTGTTTATGTTCCAGACTGTCACTGACAAAACAGAATTTAAAAAGCTTACCTAGTGTCTATGTGTGTACAATTCAAGCAGTATCTGAAATTCTTCAGAAGGTCTTTTCAGATTCTTACATGTGGTATACAGAATGGACACATTGTAACAGACAGCTAGCATGAAGCACTAGACAAAAACTTATGGGGAAAGCTTTTATAGCCTTCCAACCAAACACTGAAGACTCAAGTTCTGAACGTCCAGAAGTGTCTCAGCCTGGAGTACATTTCAACTATTGTAGGTACTTAGCTCGTTTTATTTCCTTATGAAATCAAAAAAATACAAAGAGTGACAATACAGACCAAAACATGGGGCTTGTGAAGTGTTAGGAACCAGTGATAAACTGGAAACATGCGAGATACATAGACTTATGTTAAGCAATGATTACTTCAGATGAAGTTCATGGGAGTGCCATGTAACAACTTTATACTTGTGTTACGAATTCAGTAGATAAACAACAGAAGTCAGTATGGGCCATAGCATTAAATAGTGGTAAATTAACATTTGCCTAGGAAAATAAATTAGGTACACATGCTGAAAACTCTCACCTCTGAAGGCAATTATAACAAAATTCACATATGGCACAGAAGAATGGTCTGATGTTAGCAGACTTTATGCCAACATGTTACCATAAGTAACATCAAAAGTTAAAGGCATTTCTGAAGAAACACTGTAGAGAAGCAAGAAGCAAGACTTAGTCATCCAGGTTGCTTGTTTCAGGACCTTGAATTCCACAACTGTATTTTACCTTAAAAAAGAATCTGCTGCTTGTATGTACATATTTATAAAAGCAAGTTCTTAGCTTACCTATTAATCAGTGTCAGTTTCTACTGAGAAAACCTATCAATGTGTATCATGAATCATCATGATCAGAAATTATTCTAATAACCCTCAGCTATTAAACAAGATTTAAAGTTATATATATATATATAATATATATATGCATGTATATATAGCTATGCATGGAATGTCAAGTAGATCAATGATAACTAATTTGTACAGTCTAGGAAATTATATATATATCTACCTCAGGCAATCAAAGATTTCTTTAATAATTGCACTGGAACCTGTTTTTTAAGCAATTAGAACTCAGTTGCCAGCAAACATCTTAGATTAAAAGAAATGGCATTTTTAAATTGCTTGGATGAAACTTAAATGGAAATTAAGACTACCGTTGTCTAATAGGCAATCAGAAACCTAGGAAGATAGGAACTCCCACGGCTATTCAAATAAGTTTGGTTCTTTACTTCCCAAGTTTTTTGGAGTACTGTTGAAGTGATACCATGGGACTGATCTCGTATGTACTCATTAGCAGGAGTCCCAGCGCCTTCAATGGGAAGTCTACACGCCCAGTACCTAGGAAGATGAGGCTATGGGACATAACGTTTCTTGTCCATTCTTAGATGTGTACAAACCAGAGAAGTGACACACAAACTTTTTCATTTTGATGTTGTTTGCTGCTGGGGACTTATCACTCCTAGTAATCCCTGTTGGAATTCTATATGTGCTGCAACATGTTTTCAGAGTCCTGCACTGAAAATTGAGCTTAAATATTATTTATTGATATTAAACTTGACAGCCAATAGTATAAGCCTCAGATATTATGTTAAATACATTGTCCCAAGGATACTTTGAATATTTTCTGTAATATTTAATGTGCCGCTAGTATTGATGCTTCAGACAGAAAATTAATAAAAAATTCTAATGAAAATTGGGTGGGTTTAGGTAACTCTCCAGTGGATTTATTATCTTCCAAAAGTGGTGTTCTGAGGCATTTTGACGACTCAAGGGATCATCAATAAAATACAGTTCCTCTCATATCTTGGTTTCCAAACTATTCCATGTTGTTAGTGCGTGGAGTTAGCATATCATGACTATTTAAGACCCATAGAATTGAGCAGTGATCTTGATCCCATTCCTGAAAGAATGTATCCTCTGTAAGGTGGGGAGATACTAGGAATTTAAGAGTTAGTCTGAGCTCTAAATGAACTGTAGTGCTCTGAGGACAATCTGACAAACAGTGGTCAGATGTCAAGACATTTTGTGCTCTCCAGGCTTTAGTTCAACTAGATAGCAAATGTGGTGCTGCGGGATTTTATCATGATATTTATTCTGATAATGGACAGGCTGGTGTTTATTAAGCTTTCACATTTCTGTAACCTTCAGTTAGGGGTTAGAACATGTATGGAGAAAAGGCAAATAACTATACATGCTGTAAAGACAATGAAAGTTATTTCCTGCTTTTAGAGGAACTGAAGTTTTTGCATCATGCTTAACACTGAGGCACTTACCTAATTGTGAAGTCAATAGAATTGGTCACACACTTAGAGGTTAAGCTTGTAAGAAAACATTTCCATGGGATGTAGTGAAGAAAATAATATGCAAAGATTAAAAAGAGAAAAAATTCAAAGGGCTTAATAGGTAAGTGTATTTTCATTTTTATGATAACGACCAAGTAAGAATTCATCAGTCCTAGCTATTGGTACTGCCCTGAGAGCTATTATTAATAATAGACTTAATTTTGATTATAGCTGTGTACAATGATTTGAAAGAAAGTCTTCATATTATTATAAACGTTTCATTTTTAAACTCAAACTATCTAACTGCATTTTGGGGGAACAGTGTAGGAAATGAAAGAAAAAAATGCAGGAGGAAGCATTTGAATTCATTGAGTATGAATACTAATAGATGGTAAATAATATTTTTCTCAGTGAAAGAAGTAAACAGAAGGAAATTCTGAATCAGATTAATTCATTAGACATTGTCAGCAACGTCAGAGCAACAACATGGTTTCTTATAATGAAACTTTATAAAGTTTGGTTTTGTTTACATTTCTAGGACATACTAGTTCATGAGAAGATGTTACAGCTCAGGGAAAGCAAGAAATTCTTTCAAAAGTAAGATGGTAAGTAACACTGATAAATGTATCCTACTTCCTTATATATACACATAGTTTATCTGGTCAGTCATAAATTGTCAGAAAGCAAATTTTACTTCATCTACTATACTAGCAGAATGACTAGTGTCTGATACTGATGTCCCTTCTCAGCTGATTCAGAATACTTTTTGAAATGGGTTTTAACAAATAACACCCTGTCTTTTAAATAAATTTAAATATATTAAATAAATTTCTGACTATATTCTGCTTTCTGATAATATGTATAAAACTCTAGATATATTCTGTAGATATTCTGTGTATTGTGCCTTAGAAAAAGAAGCTTGTCTTTATAATGATTTAGGGTATAAATACTGGCCTATAAAGAGTTAATTCCAAAACACCTTCCTTGCCAGAAAAAAATAAGCGCCTTTCAAAATGCCACTATGACTCTCCCCAAACATGTAAATCGATATAACTCTTCTGAAAGTGACTGATAAGCCTGATCTAAAGGAAAGACTTACAAGCAGTTATTGAGGACATTAACAGAAACTATAACTCATATGTTTATGAATCATCTGCAGGATGCTGTTCACCTGTTTTATTTCTTTTACTTGTTAAGTCTCAGGAAACAAACATGCCTCAATAGGTGCTAAAATTTGATCTAGTAGGCTAGCATTATCACTCCTTATCACTCTCTTGAAGAGATTTATGTCACAATACACTTGAATACTCAATAAAATTAAAAATTCTGTTTCAGCATGGAAGGAAATAGAATTATAGAATCACAGAATGGTTTGGATTGGATCATCTAGTTCCAACCCCCCTGCCATGGGCAGGGACACCCTCCACTAGACCACGTTGCCCAAAGCCTCATTCAACCTGGCCTTGAACACTGCCAGGGATGGGGGATCCACAGCTTCTCTGGGCAACCTGTGCCAGTGCCTCACCACCCTCACAGTAAAGAATTTCTTCCTAATATCTAATCTAAATCTATCCTCTTTCCACTTAAAAACATTATCCCTTGTCCGATCACTACATGCCCTTGTAAACAGTCCCTGTCCAGATTTCTTGTAGGCCCCCTTCAGGTACAGGAAGGCTGCTGTAAGGTCTCCCTGGAGCCTTCTCTTCTCCATGCTGAACAGCCCCAGTTGTCTCAGCCTGTCCTCATAGGAGAGGTGGTCCACCCTCTGATCATCTTCATGGCCCTCCTCTGGACTCCAACAGCTCCATGTGCTTCTTATGTTGGGGATCCGAGAGCTGGATGCAGTATTCCAGGTGGGGTCTCATAAGAGTGGAGTAGCTGTACAGAATCACCTCCCACGACCTGCTGGTCACACTTCCTTTGATGCAGCCCAGGACGCAATTGGCTTTCTGGGCTGCAAGTACACATTGCCGGCTTGTGTTGAGCTTCTCATCAACCAACAGCCTCAAGTTCTTTTCCCCAGGACTGCTCTCAATCCGTTCTCCACCCAGCCTGTATTTATGATTGCGGGTGCCCTGACCCCTGTGCAAGACCTTGCACTTGGCCTTGTTGAACTTCATGAGGTTTGCATGGGCCCACCTCCCAAGCTTGTCAAGGTCCCTCTGGATGTCATCCCTTCCTTCCAACATGTCAACCACACCACACAGCTTTGTGTCGTCAGCAAACCTGCTGAGGGTGCACTCGATCCCACTGTCCATAACACTGACAAAGACATTAAACAGTGCTGGTCCTAATACTGACCCCTGAGGAACATGACTCTTCACTGGTCTCCACTTGGACATCGAGCTGTTGACTGCAATTCTTTGAGTGTGACCATCCAACTAATTCCTTATCCACTGAGTCATCCATCTGTCAAATCCATGTCTCTCCAATTTAGATACAAGGATGCCACGCAGGATAGTGTCAAATGCCTTGCACAAGTGCAGGCAGATGACATCAGTTGCTCTTCCCTTATCCACCAATGCTGTAACCCTGTTGTAGGCCACCAAAATTGCCAGGCATGATTTTCCCATAGTGAAGCCAGGTTGGCTGTCACCAATCACCTCCTTATTTTCCATGTGCCTGAGCATAGTTTCCTGGAGGATCTGCTCCATGATCTTGCTGGGCACAGAGGTGAGACTGACTGGCCTTTAGTTCCCTGGGTCTTCCTTTTTTCCCTTTTTAAAAATGGGGATTATGTTTCCCTTTTCCCAGTCAGTGGAAACTATGCTGGGCTACCAGAACTTCTCAAATATGATGGATAGTGGCTTAGCCACTTCATCCTCTCGTTCCCTCAGGACCCAATGATGCATCTCATCAGGTCCCATGGACTTGTGCACCTTCGGGTTCCTTATATATTCTCGAACCTGATCTCCTACAGTGGGCAGTTCTGCATTCTCCCAGTCCCTGCCTTTGCCTTCTGCAACTTGGGCTGTGTGGCTAGAACACTTGCCGGTGAAGACTGAGGCAAAAAAGTCATTGAGTACCTCAGCATTTTCCCTATCCTGGGTAACCAGGTCACCTGTTTCCTTCCAAAGAGGGCCCACATTTTTCCTCATCTTTCTTTTATCATTGATGTACCTATAGAAGCTTTTCTTGTTGCTCCTGACACCCCTGGCCAGATTTATTTCTATCAGGGCTTTAGCTTTGCTAACCTGATCACTGGTTGCTCACAATTAACTGTGACCAATCGTCTATGGTGATTATGTGGTTTGAGTGATGGCTAGCTTGAAATCTGCTAGTGGATTCAAAGCAAAATCTAATGACTACATATGAATTCTGAGTGCAACTTGGAGAGTTAAGAGATAGTCATTACTATTCTCACGCAGCAAAGTTATAAAAGCTGGTGAAATTCATTTTTTCCAAACAGTTAATTTCTGAGGACTTTTGTCATATACTTTAATATTTGGAAAATGGAATGTATTTATATTCTGCTTAGCTTGGTGAAGACGAGAACGGGGGGATAACAGGGGACAAGAGAGACTGTTCCAAGATGTGCAAATATCCCAGCATCAAATTTCATGGTGTTCTTCATTTGTTTTACATACGATAACCAAAAGAATTAAAGGAAAAAAAAAACCAAAGACACCCACAAAACTGCTGCTCAGAGATGCATTATGGAATTTCTAATATAACACCAAAATCGGAGAGGAAGCAGAGAGAAATATTTTATCAGATATATGTATAACATAATGTTAAATGTAGTTACTGCGTCAACATACTTGCTCTAAAACTCCATCTCCAGGTGTCATTTCAGACCAATTAAGTTTTATCAAAAATACTGCAACAGAAATAATGAGCTAAATAAAATCTTTAAAAATAACTCTTTAATTAGGAAAAGCACAACAGAAAGTGCTGAATGATCATATTCATAATGTTCACACTGTGTTTCTCTACAGCTACTTTCTGTATTTAAAAGATATTTATAGCCATAAAAATGAAAACCATTGTACATTAAGTTTTCTCCCAGTCTTGAGATTCACATTCAAATTAAGATGGACAATCAATATGCATTACCCAGTACACATGTGGACTTAATTTATTGGGATTTTCTTATTCAGAAAGATATTTAAATGTGTGACTGACTTTGCCCAAATAGAAATTACGGTTGAGAAAACAGTATGAAATCTACTCTCTGATTTCTTCCCATAGCAAAAGCAGTCTTTTATGGTTCTACTTCTTTCTTGCTTGCCTAGATAAGCCTGATATCTGGAAATACTTGATCGTTATAATATTTTTTTCCTGTTTGTAAAGTTTAAGTGTTTTTAAACTTTATGCATGTTTACACAGAGGTACATTTTTACACTATACAACTATTCTAATCCTTCATCACTAGGTGCTGTGTATTTATGTCATCTCATCACAACCCCAGTGTCAGTGTGAGGGGATACCTCTCTTCATATTCTGCTGACTGGGATAAGTATGCTCTGGTAACCTTTGGCATGAAAGATTTATCTTTTTTTTTCAGGAAAAATACACAAAAGCAGCTCTGTTAGTAGCAAGATGTTTTTGAAGTATGGGTTAAATTAGATCTTTTTTTAGACTGTAGGTAACATTCTTAGATCTACCATACATCCAACCTGCCATTGCTCTCTTAGCTTCAGTAGAGAATGGCAAGTGGTTACAGCATTACCTTTCTAAAACCGAAATCACTCTTTGCTTCTCTCTGAACAGGATACTGACTTACCTGATGAGAAGGGAAAGGTTAAGTGAAGAAATTGGTCCTACTTTGAGGGTTTAGACAGGGTCTGCGTTCATTGCTGGCAATACATCCTCATACAGACAGGGCAGACTGTCAACATCTTTCTTGATAACTTTCAGGCTCTTCTCAATCCAGGGTAGACATGGAAATGTATTTTCATCTTCTTGTCTTCAAATATAGTCACAACTATACATGTTCCCATGTGATAGGCAGGCAGCCTCATGAGTCAGATTGACATAATTCTGTTCTGCACCTTCCTTATGGTAATGAGTTCATCAGCCCAGCTGCTTCCAGGTACTATGTTCACCTCTTAAAGGCGGAATGAGAAATTTAGTATAAATTATTCAAGATTTTTTTTTTAATTTAATGTAACATACTGATTGATTACTGACAGATCTCAGACCCCCGTCATACCTGTATACGGACTATGTCTTCATACCAAGCTAAGGCAAGGTTTGCATTTCTAAGTAGCCATTTCTTTATATGAATTATTGACATCCTATCTTACATTTAATCATGCTTCAGGGCATCATTTTCACCTGTTACTGCTTTCTCTATTGTTCTCTTTTTTTTTTTTTATGTCACTCTGTCTAGTTCTGCCTTTTTTCCTCCCTTCATTTAGTTTTTTGCTACACTTCCATTTTATTTGTTTTCTGCTCTGAGGAACTTTAAAAACCTTGTATCTGTGCATTTTCTCCTTTCCTAATACTGTTTCTTGTTTGCAGTAATCTAGATGGTGACAGACAATTACATTAATGGCTGTGCAGAAGCATGCTAATCTAGTATGCTAATCTAAAATTTGTGGAGTCAGGTATCTAGATTATTACCTAGAAACACAGCATTTATGGAAGGTGCTTGTTAGGAGGTTAGTCTTTACTCTCCCTGTTGTCAATAGCATGATACAGGAATCTCAAGGCAAGTCATCTTACTGGTACCATGAATTACCATGCATCTTTTCGTTAACTAGAAATGACCTGAATTCAATTCATGGTCCTTAAAGAATGAAACGATTTCACGAGAAGTCGACATGGAGTATGCCTGCTGCCTTCATGGAAACTTTACTGCTGGGCAATGCAGACAATCAGCAAGATCACTGGACTGGCTTTTGAAAATCTAATACTGTACATTAGACCTTCTTTTCTTATTTTAGTGTCCCTACTGCAAACATATAAAACATAGCCCTACAGGTAATTTGTAAAAATGTCTTACATTTGGTTAAAAAAACTAGTTTAGACCATTTAGACTACTTCAGTTTTTTCCCCATTTTCTCACTTCTGTTTTTATTTATTCTCATTTCTCCTCCTTTTCTGGTTCTCCAGCCAAACTTCTTGTGGTTCTTCATTATCTTATTGTTTCTTTCTCTCTTTGTCTCCTCATCTGAACTTAAATTGATTTTTTTTCCAATCATTACACAGAATATTGGAAGAATGAGATTTTACTATGATAGATGACTTAAAACACCACAAGATTAGTTTCTCTCATCTGTTGACATCCAGATATGTCCTTCTTCCTGAGTTAACCAGAAAAATCAACCCAGAGAAAAGAAAGGGTAAGAAACAAATGAGATCTTTAAGCAAAAAGCACTGACATGTTTAAAAAGAAGTTGCCTAGCTCCTGGGATAAATACCTTTGATATTGAAATTATCATTCTGTTCCCATGTAAAATGATTCTTAAGTTACCAAATTAAACTTACTGTCATTAATTTTTGCATTAAAAAATCCTTCCTTCCTTCCTTCCTTCCTTCCTTCCTTCCTTCCCTCCTTCCCTCCTTCCCTCCTTCCTTCCCTTGTTTCTCTGATCCTCTTACCCTTTTTCTTTTCTTCTTTCTGTCTCTCTTTTCCCCCTTCTTTCTTTCCCTCCTTCGCTCCTTCCCCTCTGTTTCATACTGAGTTGATTCCATTTTTGATGTTTTTAGCCTTATGCAAAGTTTACAATGTTGTTCTATGAGTGGCAGCACTAATATACTCACTTTTTATGTGGCATTTCCTTTAACGCCGTACTAACCTTCCAGTGGGCTGGTTGTGCATCTGATCTAATAAGTGCTGCACGCTATTGATGTCTTTCCTTTGTTGTCCTTGTGCTCTGTTTGATATCATGGCTTCATGGGGAGAGCAGCTCTGCTTGAATCTTTGCATTTTTCTGCTAGTGATATTTTGTTAAATGCTGTTCAATGATTTTTGGCATTGCTTTGACTTTGATGATATTCTGAGTATCTCCTTTCCTTCATATTACTGCATTTATCAGAAAAGTTCAGTTTCTTTTTCACCTACTTCTTTTTTTACCTAAACTCATCAAAAGTTTCTGTTTCACTGTACATCTTTCTTCTCTTTTTTTCCTACTTATTACTGTTGTCAGACATGTTCTCTAAACTGTTGAGCTTTCTGCTAGTTGACCTAGGGCCCTTATACACTCTGCATTAGCTTGGACTCTGTGACCTGCAGTATTTGCCAGTGGATATATTTTTTTCTTCTTCATTCACTATCTTTTATTGAGTAACTGTGTGCTAACTTAGCAAGCTGAGAAGCTTTTGGTCAAAGTCTGAGGAGAATTTTTTTCTAGAAAATGTGACTCAGGAGCAGAAGAATGAATGAGCAGGTTCTGAACACTTCTAAACAGATTAAGTCCTGGGAAATATGATGGTGATTGATAGATAAAGAGACAGTAGGAATCCAAGAAGTACCCCAGGCTGAGAAACTAATGGTGCTCAACATATATGTCTAAGTAATAAGAACAAACCATTTGCTGGGGTTTGGAGGGTGCGATAGGGGATGGAAGGGGGCCCTTGTGAAGCACTTTGTAAGGAAAATAGAAAAGGAAATAGAATATATGAAAGTAATGTATATAAATCATAGCTTAGAGGCATGTGGACAACAATGGAACGTAGTAAAATGCATGACTAATGCATGCTAAAATGGTGACTCAAAACTGAAAGTATGATATTTAAAGATTTGTTTCTGGTTTCGGATTGTTATTTATTTCACTTTTCCTTTGAAGATATATAATCCATTTTTCAGCTTCATTCTTGGTTAATTATTTTTAAGAAAGTGTAAGACAAAACATGATTTACACATACAACTTTTGATTTAGAAGTTGTCCTATGTCAGAAACATTCACAAGCACTTCACAGGCTTTATATAAGGACTATTCTTGTTCTTCAAAAAAGCAGTGATGAGATGAAATACGTTGCAACACTTTTCAAGAAGACACTGATTTACACCTTCAGGGAATTTTTAACAGGTCAGATTTATATATACAAGCTATGATGAAATCAGAATCCACAGCTGGATGTAAAATGTTTGACCTTGTTATTCTTTATATGAAAAAGGTATAAAAGTGTCTGTCAGCAGAATGAAAAGACTTCCCTTAACTTCAGTGAGGTTGGGATCAGAATTCAGTCTTGATTTCCTGTGGTGTACCAGCAGCAACAGAAAGAAACAGGAGGGCTGCAAAATCAATCAAGTGAGGTGGTTGATATCTTTGTATAATGCTTAAACATTGGCATAGGACTACAAGTACTGCTGGCCTGGTTTGTTTTACCTTTATGTAAAAGAGTGAACTATCTTTCTCCATACTTTCTCCACAGGAGGAAAAGAGATGATCAACTTATATATTATATTGTGAGTTTTATGAATATCACATTAATGAAAAGAAAGTGGAGTATTTTCTTTGGACATTATTCTCTAGTTTACTTTCTCCCACATTCATCAATGAGATGAAAATATTCTTCTGACTTTGGACAAAATGCAGAAAATTTAGGAAAAGAAAAAAAAGAAAAAGAAAAGGAAAAAAAGAAAAGAAAAGAAAGATTCTGCTTTTTCCTTCCTTCCTGCCTTCCCGCCCCCCCCCCCCTCTCCTCCCCCCCCCCCCCCCCACCTCCTCTCCCCTCCCTTCCCTTCCCTATTGGACATTGTCTTAGCCTAGACTACTTTGCAGACAAGGTGCTACCAGAGTTTTACATCAGGCTTGCATCACAATGTCCTAATGGACTAAGTTGCTTGGGGTTTTTTATATAATAAATTGTTGGGTGATATGCTCCCGTGGTGAACAGATTATCACAATGCTGTATGGATTCTTATCTACCTCACGACTGTAGCTGTCAGACAAACCTGAATTTCATTCTAGATTATAATTATTATTTATGTTCCATAGATTTAGTCACAATGTAGGCCATGGAAAAGGTACTACCTGATTAATGTTTTTCAGGATTGCAGTACTAACTGTAGATGGCTAAATTCTGTCCATATCAATTGGCTTTTGTTTGTTACATTTTGGTTTGAACTGCATTCACCCCATACTAACTGTGATCAGAAAATCAGTTTGGGGTAGGTAAGAATTCAGAGCATCAAACATTCTTAATGACTGATGTTTTAGTATACCTTCCAAAAAGATCTAGTAAGTTTTTAGGGAAGACATACAGATATTTGAAAGTTACCTGTGAAAAACCTCTATAAAAATAAGGTTTAATTTATTTGGTATATAGATTTATCTTCCAAGTAGGAACTAAGTAGTGAATTGACAAAATGAGCATTTTACCAACAGCCATATTTATATAAAAGGAAACAGCAAAGTGAGAGTCACTCAAAATGGGAAAAGATCCCGGAAATTACTGACAGACTCCTTAGAAGAGCTGATTACTTTTGTTTCCCATTGAAGTTCAAAATTACCAACCATGAAATCTGATTTTTTTTTTTTTTTAATTTGTCTGCAAAAGTTAATTTAAAGGTCTCAGGTGTTATCCTCTGTAAGTTGCTGTACTCTTACAATGAGCTGTGCGTTGACCCAATGAACTGAGCAACATCTGTTCTCCATTTTTTTGCAGTTTCTAAAGGATTTGACCTTGAACCAAAAAAGCATTTTTAATATTGCAGTTCATTAACATGGAATTAAAAAGTAATTCATGATACTCTTGGTGTAATTTCTGCCCGAACCATTGAATTCGTCTTTTATCGGATACTGGGCAATTACTTGGCCTCTTCAGTACTAACCCACCCTAAAAGAATAGTGCTGATGCGTATTTTATGGTATGATCAGATTCACTGGGCAGCTGATTTTGGATTATTCCATTCTGTTCCACCATGAGTTGTATAAATTTCTTACCTGACCAGAGCGCTGTATAAAACTGACAGGGCTCTGTCAATTTATTCACTATATACTCAAAAGTAGTTTCCCTTTTTTTTCCTCCATTTAAAAATGTAGAAACACTCTGCAGCCACCAGTTGCTGTGGAAATAGATTATTTTCATAAAATTCCTACACGTCTAAAAATGTTGTCTGCTGGTTTATTAGGATCTGCTAGGCTACACAGCAGGTTGTAAGTTTTAACTGCCATTACACTTCACAGAATCACTACCTTTTTTCTCATGGGTTGTACCAATAACCATTATCTATTATTCCGGTCTTTCAGTTATAGGTGATCATCTCTCAAGCTATCAGAAAAATCCATTTTCCTCAGGTGCCAAAACTCGTAACCTCTATTTTTCAAATGGAACAATCACAGCACCTGAATTTTGCAGCTTCCTTTACTGCCTGTGTCATTCCATCAACTTTCAATAGTCACTTCTGTTCCACAGCCCTGGTGAAGATCCTATCCTCCTATCTCACTTTGCAATTCCCTTTGCAGAACAAAATTATACTAATAACCCTATGTGGCAGAGTGGAACCCAAACAGCCAGCCTTCACTGGCTGTTCATTTATCTCAGAACTTGGAGAACAAAATAGGAGGGCTCATAGCTGCATAAAGAGATGCTAAAAAATGTCCTCAATAGCCTACGTAAGCACTTACTTTCCAAAGTTACTATGGTTAGATTTGGAAGAGGTATGTAAAGCATTAGGGTACATATATTATGTAACTTCATTGTATGAAACAAATGAACAACAGTATTTTTTTTCTCTGTTCAGCAGAACAAAAATAAAATGATAAAAGAGAAATACAACAGCTTTTGACACACCCCTTCATGGTGGTGTTGGTAATCAGTGCACTTAAAAGTAGTCTCTGTGCATGCTACATTCTACAGATAAGCGCAATAGAATCACATGCATTGGCTGGAGATCAGATGAGATGGCCAAGAGTTTATTATAGGAATGAAATTAAATACTGTAGCAGCAGTATGCAACTGAAAAATCTTCAACCTCAAAATGCTCAGCAGTTCCCTCAAGAATATATCCCTTTTGTATTCAGCCCTCCAAAAGGCAAGGTAAAGATCGTCTGTGCTCTAGAAAGTTGACAGTTAACTAAGACTAGGCACTACAGCAAGGGTACAAATTGTTCAGAAGAAAAAGGCCAAGAAGTCAACTAAATAGTGATGGTTTATGATGTATATGAGCCTAAGTCATTCCCTCTACAGCGCACGTAAATGAAACAATATGCCAAGCCACTT
The DNA here is from genome assembly GCA_013400195.1 of Aramus guarauna. Classification (NCBI taxonomy): domain Eukaryota; kingdom Metazoa; phylum Chordata; class Aves; order Gruiformes; family Aramidae; genus Aramus; species Aramus guarauna. The sequence goes on from VXBL01006221.1 coordinate 156,029, forward strand.
AACCTGGATCTAAACTATTATGCAGTTGATGGGTCAAAAAGGATAAAACCATACCAATTTTTCTTGAACAGTGATCCATACTAACACTTGGAAAATTTACTGGAAAAGAAGTATCAATGATGCAAATGCAACTTCAGACATAAGAATATAATGGCATTGTTGATAAGAAGATTCAGGTGGAAACAATACCTTTAACGATGTGATTGGAGGATTTTTTCTTTGACTTCACCTTTTTGGCTAATTCCATTGATTAATTTATTTATTTGTTTTGTTTATTTGTTTATTGTTTTGTACAGAATGGTACTGGGTTTTTTTAATTGGTTTTGTAAGTGCTATCTTGGGCTGCTACTTGGAGGTGTTTCAACATCAAGGCTAGATAGATTTTGCTTTATGGGCAGGGAGGGAATTGATATTGGTTAGCTGAATCACGCTACAGCTTTTATTACTGTGCAACATCACTGCACAGCTATTCAGCTTTAGATTACTAGACATAAGGTTACTGTATAAATAATTGGTTGGCAAAGAGCTGTTATCACAAAGATAGCATTATAACTAAAGTTAGATATACCATTCCTTACATCTTTCACTGGCAATGTTCACTGTTTTCTTTATAAATACTACACTTTTTGCTTTTGGTAGGAGAAACAAGACATTTAATCTTTTTACTATGTAAAACTCAAATGAGTTAAAAAGTTACATCACTGCGATTGACATAAATTGCAGATACATAGCATGCTATCCTGCCTTTCTTTTTTTGGTTTTTTGTTTGTTTGTTTGTTTGTTGTTGTTTTTTTAAATTGTTTGGGTTTGTTTCAATGTTTGTTGAGGTTAATGCTGAACAGGCCTTCCAAACATTAGTGCACTGAGTAACTGCTTATTAAAAGTATAGGCCCAAGCTTGCAAAAGGTTTCGGTTTCTTAAGAGCTATTTATTTAAAATGCTACAGAGAATGTTCTCAATTTTAAAAAGAAATCATAACTTTACATACTACATTTGAAAAATGAGATTGATTTTATTATCATACAACCACCCAGTAGGCACACAGTATGCTAGCTAGCAATCCAAAAAGAAAGTAAATATTTATACATGCTTCATTAAGCAACTATCACTGCAAAAGTAGTGATTTGTTTTATTTTTTAAATGAGAAAAGGAGTTTTAGGGAGCAATATTTACTTATATATATAAAATACATCATGTAAAATAAATGGTTCTAGCAGTGTGTAATATTATTATGTTTTTAGGTCAATACCATTTATTAATTGACTGATCACATTTGCTCAGGCTTTTAGCCTGGAGTTAATTATTTAAGGCCATGGAAAATGTCAGGCCTCAAAAACTGTTTTTCAAGTGATATGTGTGACAAGTATGATAATCAACCTTCTGTTTTCCTTTTATCTTTTCCTTTTTCTTTCCCTTTCTTTTTGTTGAAACTGCATTCTATAGGTAGAAATAAAGTTGTAATGTTTTGGAACATGAAAACAATCTACACGCATCTCTCATTTAATGCTTAATCATTTCTCAATGGCAATTTGACAGACAGTAGTTTGAGTCTCCAAAACTGTTGTTGTCTTATTCGTAGCAGAGGGTCAATTTGAGTTCTTCTTTCCACTATTGTCCTGGATTTCAAAAATTTGACCTTTCTAATCAAACTCTGTTTTTCAGAGTTGGTTTGAGAAGAGAATAAGTGAATGTTATTTCCTTTTTTTTTTTTTACCTTTTTAATTAAAAATAATGTTTCTACTATTGTTTTTAGAAATATCTGAAGAGCTTGATGAAAAGTGATACCCATTAGTCATTCCTTTCCTCCCTGCCTGTTTTCTTAACCAAGATTCCATTGGTTAATAATAGATCTATGTAGTAAATATTTCATTAGCCATTATATTAATTGGTATTCAATATTTTTTATAAAATGTCCCTAAGTCTGTCAGAAAAGACCAAAAATTATCATCTGCCATTGCTGGAGAAAGGTCATTTTTAGGGCTATTCACTAAGATTAATTCGTTTGAGTTTCCTTCTTAATGATTTTTATATTTGCTTCTTGACAACCTGCTTCTAATTTTGCTAGCAACATTAGCACCTGTAGGTTTGATTGATGATCATGCTTTGGGAAGACATTTATAATTTATGCCATGTCCCATAAGTGAGTACCTCATTGCCACCACAATATTGCTGTAATTTAAGACATATCACTTATAATAATTACAGAAGTGTTAAGTACATGTAATAAATACTTAGATACCTTCCTAATAACATCTAAATGCTTTAAACTACGTGTTAATTTGACATTACATTGAATATGAAAAAGCATGGATCCAGATTCATACATGACTGCAGACTGCTAAGAGAAAGAGTATTTTTTACACTTCAAAAAAGTGGTTGCGACTTCCGATAGTGGCTATGAGAGAAACGTTGCCATTGCATCAGAAAGGACATGACAGAGCTCTGCAGGGATCAAGTCTGTCCAGCTTCTATGAAAGGGTGGGATTTTAACTGAAGTCATCCATACAGAAAAAGGGAAAAAAAAACGCTGTGGGGCAAAAAAGTAAGTCTTTTACAGAAGTAAAACAAGGTTTTGAACCAGTAGTATTTGATAAATCACTTGAGTGTGCTCAGAAAAGATGGCAATTCATTGATTTTTTTTTTTAATTTTGAGGAACAGCAAAAGATTATATGAAGGAAACAAAAACATAATGCAGTATAATATGAGGTACTAGATGCAATTGCAGCAGATAGAAAACACAGAAAAAGAATATTCTAGCTATGAAAAGTGAAACATATTTCTCAGTTCTGTAGCAGTAAAGTTCACACATGTTGTTTCTGTCATTTGCCAGCAGTCTGGAAACGTAGCTGACCAGTGACCCAGTCAATGAAACAAAAGAATAAGACAAACTGGACAGGTAACTAAGGGACCCATCAAAATTAAATTAATGACTACTGTCATTGCATGTAAAAGTGTGTGCTTAGACATGCCAGATAATTCATATTGGAAAGAATACTTTATTGTAAGTTGTAAATTAACAGAAATTGGAGAAATACAAGAGACTCAGGCATCATTCTAGAAGCTGATTTAAAATTACTCTGTAAATGTCAAAATTATGACAGTGATGTCATAACAGATAAGACAGATGTAGAAGAGAATAGAAAATAATAGCAATAATAGTACAAGTTTGTCCATTATGAGGCATCTGCATCTGAAATAGATTGCTTGATTCTCATTCTAGTTAAGGAAAAGTGGTAGGTGAAATGAAAACATTTTAGGATCATGTGACAAAATGAATAAAGGCCTAGAGGATGTCCAGAAACTGAGATGCTTGAAATGTTTACCACAGGCAAAGAGAGATGCTTGTGCAGGTTACGTTTGTCTTAGAAGTTCATTGAAATCAATTAGTGTCGATCCAACAGCAGCAGATCAATAGGTAAAAGTTGATGGTTCTGTGGTTCCTCATGTTTCTATTGCATGTGGTTCATGGAGTTTGCACCACATAAAGCTGGATACGTGGGCCAAATGCCTCTTTACACATACGGTTTGAAGTCCTCTGATGGACTGAAAGCCTTTTTCTCCTTGACTGCACATGGCTCTTATCATTCAGTGGCAAACCAGCTCAGAGTGGGCAACTCTGTCATAGTCCAAGTGATGACCAAAGTCTGTGAGAGGGCAGGGCAGCTGGAAAGGCAATTCTAGACTCATAAATAAGCTGAAGGTTGAAAGATGAGGAAAGAAGTACTTTCCCCTTTTATAAAGAACAAGAACCACTTCTGGTTGTCACAGGAGCTCAAGAGCCTTGTGTTGGCATCGGCACAAAGTCTATGCAGACTACCTAGTGGCCATGTGGCCATGATCCAGTTCACAGTCTGATGCCCACTGAGCAGTAGAGAGCATCTGGATTGCTTTTTGTGGTGAGATTCCTGTTCAGCTTCTTCACAAGGGAATATGTGCCATAAGAGCTAAGCTGCTCTGCAAGCGTGCTCTGCAAACCAAATGCAGAAAACGGAGATAACTGTGGGATTCTCTTCAAAACCATACTATTGCCTCATTCCAAACTGTTAATGTAGACAGGTCTATAAAGCTATAGAGGTTCAGAAATGATAGCTAAATCTTAATCTAGTTCTTTTAACCTTTTTCATTATACGATGAAAAAAAAGAAATTAAGTGAAAATGGAGGGTAATGCATTGAAAACTCATTGTCTCGAGATATTATTGAGGCAAAGAGTTTAGCAAGATTCAGTGAAGGATTAGATATACATGTGGATAATGAGAATATTCACAGTTATTTCACATAGAATTTTTTTTAGAAGGTATTTAATCCGTACAAATTCTATTAACAGATAGGGATTAGGAAAAGGAAACTTCATCTCTTGGCAGATTATTTTGTTACTGGCCATTACAGAGTTTATTTTTGCATCTTCCTTTCATGACTTTACTACAGATTACTGTCAGAGACAGAATATTTGTCTTGATTGATTATATGATTCCTCCCTCTTCTTCCTCAGTGCTCTAAACATGATACAAATTACTCTTGTGGACAATTCAAAAAAGGATAAAAATGGCTTCAATTTCTAATCCGGAAGAGATTACATTGGCAGGGCACAAAATTCCACCAAATGCTTTGCTGCAGCTTTAAAAATACATTTTTTATCTGACATATCTTGATTTCAATTTGCAGAGTTCTCTACCCTGAAAATCCTAGATGCATTTGAGTTAGCTCCTTGAAAACAATACTACTAGTAGTTTTATTTTCAAAAATTGGTTTGAGCTAAATAAAAATTTGGAAGTTTAAAGCTGTAGGTAAATGGCGTCCCAGAACAGCAAATTAATGTAGTTAAATATATTTAAGTCAGTCATCATTTGGGATTTTTTTTTTTTTAATAATAGATCAGACATATTCTAATTCATTCAATAGTATTCTGCAAGTGTGCAATCTCTTGTGTATACCATTTTTAGCTTTTTATTCCTGAATGAAAGAGAATAACAGTATTAGAATGAAGGGTCATCATGACTTATCCAAGGAGTGAGGTATAAATGACAGAAGGCAAGAGCTTGGTACTCACTACAAAACTAAAAGGAAGGGGGGAGAAACTCAGTCTTTTTTTTCTCCTTCTTTTGTGGCAATATGATTATACATTATTGGAAAGGAGAATGCACACATGACAGTAAGACTGTTTCTGGTTTTTTGTTTTTTTTTTTAATTTTCCATTAACTCTGGAATATGAGAAATTGGTTGGACATTTCTATTACTGATCTACACCAAAATGTCAAAAAGCAAAACCCTACTATGTGATGAAAAACAGAAACACACAGTGAAGCTACTTGCATTAAACAACTGGCTACAAATATATTAGCCACTGATACTGATTTCTGAGCCGAGATTGTGACTTTGTTTAGCAAGTACCTTAATTAAACAAGTGCAATGTCCGAGTTAGGCTGAAAAATAAATAAATAAATCAATCATAATTTTGTCTTAAAAAGTGGGGGGGGGGCAATCAGGTCAGTTTTGGGTTTTGGGTCTTGGTTTTGGGTTTTTAATTATTTTTTTTAACTAAAAACATAGGAAAATATGTATAGGTACTATTATAAAAACCTATGTAGGTATCCACAGATATGTCAAAACTCACACCTATCTTTAAATTTTGACATCAAACAAGATGGTTTTTGCCTATAACTTTAGGAATATAACATTAAGGATCTCAAAGTAAGATCCTTTAATTTTCAGGTTAGGTTAATAAATAGTGAACATTGACACCAGAACTCAGCTGTTGATTAATTCTGGAGTGGCACTCATTTAATTCATCTTTTTAAAGGTAGTGCATCTGGTCTAAGCTTTTTAATCAGTGGAAAGAAGTGTCCCCTCAAAGGCTGATTACTTCCCTCCTAAAACAGTTTAAATGAAATATCCTCTGGGTTACCTAGGTACTCTTTTAATCCTAAAGAATTTGCCTAGCATCACCCAAGAAACTATTGACATAGCAAGGATTTAAACAGATTTCCCAATTCTTCAGCTTTAGACTGCCCATATACTTTTAATGGGAAGCTCTTTTCAGTAAACGCTGCTAGATGTATCTCTGTATACTTAGATAAACACAGATCTTTCTAAAACTGGTTTTAATGTAGTAAGGGTTTGTCCCCTTTTCTTCCCTCCTTCTATTATTCTAATAGTTTTCAGTGCTTCTGTTTCATTATGCATACAAAATAATTAAAAGTGGCTAGGTTTTGCTTGGGGTTTGGGTTTTTTTTGTGGTTCTTGATTTTTTTAATTGCACAAAAGGTATATTTTCAGATTGGTCTGGTGCAGGACTAACTACTATGTTAGCTTGATATATATGAATGTCATTAAATGGATAGATTTCATCATTAAGAAAAAAATTATATTAATTCAAACCTACATTTCTGATATTTATCCAACTTGAACTTCTGTGCCACAAATTAGCTTTCACCAACAGAAAATCCAGATTTTTGTAATAAATTCCATTTAGTAAGCAAAAAGAGCTCTGAGTTAGAAAATAATACCTAAATGTTAGCAGACCTTTAGAGATCAGTACTTCTGCCACGTTTTAAAAAATTAATGACTCATATGCCAAAAAAGGACTAATAAATGATGAGATTTCCTGAAATTCTTCAGTATCTTGTTGCTTTTTTTGATCTGTACTTTCAGTGCACTTTTGGTACAATAGTTTTAAGGTAACATTTTTCCTTGAGTTAATACAGGGGGATAATGAATCTTTTACTCTAGTCCTATTGTTTATTTATAAACAAAACCAGCAATACATCTGATGCTTTAGAAAGGATATATGAAATTTAAATCCGTTCCCCTAAAGGCGTATAATCTATGGAATATTGTCATGCTATCTGTGCTGTAAAGCTACCATTGATTTTTATGTTGATCATTAGGTGGTTTCGAGAATCTCATCCAATAACTGCAGTTTCAAGGTATTGGATATTTAGTTGACTAAAAGCAAAGTTTAGTATGTATCGTGCTTGTCTCATGAACTTTATACTAACTTATTTTCATTAATCTACTCATTTCTCTCTCTGGAAAAAATAATGATTAAATATCATGGGTAAGATGTTGTCAGCTCTTTTTATTGGAGAAGAATTTGTGGCGAGGGAGATGAAATTAAAGTGTGTAAGAATATAACATAAATAATGCTAATGGACTTAATTAATCATAAATCTTAGTGAACATTTGGTGTGGCATCTTCTTAATCAATATATTAATGTCTGAGTCCCACCATCATCACTATCAAAAGATAGTAGTGGTGATGATGATGATGATGATGATGATTAATTATGGTCATTGCAACATCTAGAACTTACGCAATTGTCCCTCTGATGTAATTTCTGCCCAAACTAGGGGAAAAAAGCACAGAAACTGCTAAATAGCATAGCAGTAAATTAATCATTCAACAAAATTAACAACTTTGTTAACTAGAGTTTAGTTTGGCCAAAGAAGGCCAAAAGAAGAAAAATAAGAGTTTACTGTACCCATCTATGACTCTTCCTGCTTGTTCCCATTTCATGAAAGGTTCTCAGGATCTAACTGCAAAAACGGGAACTTAAGACTGCAAGTGCTTTGGGAAATTGCTTTCTATCAGTCAAGGTTCCATTACAATTTTTGTTATAGAATAATCCATACTTAATTGCAACACTAAATGTGCTATAGGTCGCTTGGAAGATGTGCACATCAGAAAGAAACACAGAGAAAATGAATGAGGCAAAATAAATCAGTGTAAAGAGGAAAGAGCTCAGAGATATCAGAATATGGTCATCATATGGCCTCTAAGAACTTATATAAGATAGAAGAGAAAGGCCAATCAGTAAATGTAACCAATATTCTTAATGATGGTGACGATGATAATAATAATAATCTCTGAATACATAAAAAAAATTTCTATTTATATTCTATAGCATATGTTCAAAGGACATAGAATACATGTCAATTTTGAATAGATTTTGGAAGTTCTCTTCTTTTGCTAACATAAGCACTACTACCACCTAGGACTATATATGGATGTAAAATATTTTTATGCATATATTTGTATATAATATACACAAAAATCAAAGTTTTCAGATGAAACTGAACTTTAGTTTCTACACTGCTCCATCCAGAACAGATAATCTCACAGAATTTTGTATCATAACATTATGCAGAATGTTTTCTGCCTGCCAACTAGTAATAGAAGTATAGATAAACAATATATAGTCAGTAGTGTTAGCTTATGTAACAAAAAACCCTCTGAAAACACACTTCAGACAATTAAAACCAAATTTTATTTGTGTTTCAGCCCCCTTTAGAGCATTCCTGAAGATTACATCCTGAAATAACCATAGATTTTATGTATATTACATTTTTTTACTTTCTTCAGAGACAAGGTAAGACATGCAGTTCTACACATATTTGCATGAAGCATTCTGGATTTTTTTTTTTTTTTTTNNNNCTATGAAAAGTTTTGTTTTTTTTTTTTTTTTTTTTTTTTTTTTTTTTGGTATGTGATCAAAACCAGGAAGCATATAACTGAAAAATACCCTTTAGTTATAAATAAATGCATATTTCCTCAAAAATTCCTATAGTGATGACACAAATCATTATAATCACTTAATATATAACTCTTTTATGTTGAAATATGAAAACTGGATACTAATTTTCCTTTCTGCAGTTGCCTCTGGAAAAAGAAAATATTGGAAATCTTTTTAAAATGCATTTCAAAACACGGCTTTGATACATTCATGTAGGTCTGCATGCATTTAATATACAGAACTTCTTGTTTTGGTCTTTGGTGTAATGTTGTGACTTACAGTTGCTAGGGAATAGAAAGCTCAAAATCAAAACTCAAGAACTGCACAGGCTGTTTTGCAAACACATTATTCAGATCTTAGTTTCTGATTTGTCTGTCTTGAATGATTGACAAAGACTTCTTCCAAATGTGGAATGTACTAGCTCTCATACATACATTCCATTCATTATAGGAAGTACAAGAATAAAAATGCATACATGTATTTTAATTATGTAGTCAATGCTATTTAACATGCTGATTTGTTTTTCCCTTATTTAGTGGTCAAAGGAGAGGAATGTGTCAAGTTGTTGTCATAGGACATGATACTATGAGTAGTTCTTTTGTGTTAACTTGATGAGACTCCATGATAGTGATACTGTTATCAAGTCAAGATAATGATTAACAGTAAAATCTAAATACTAGCAAGTTGAAGAATATCCAAGCAAAAAGCAAACACGAAGTCCAAGGTTCCACAAAATTAAGACTGAATTCCAGTTGAAATACACACATCTATATTCAAATATGTCTCTGCCTTTCAGCATGACTCTTTTTGTTTACCTGCTGGATAAGGATCATGTAAACTAAAAATAGTAATTGCAAAGCTTGGAAACTGCTAATCAGTGTGGTCTACTTGCTGCAGGATATAAAAACAATTATCTATGAGAAAAGAAACTGCACTTGTTTAGTAGAGAAGAGGAGATGGACATGATAACAGTAGGTATAAAGATGAAAGAAAGAAACCACTGGCCATGAACCCTTCTGAAAAGGATAAGCAGTAGGAGCCACACTTACACCAAGGAAAATTTTGAATATAACAAAACAAAATGTTTCTAAGAGTAAGAATAGTTAAGTGCTTTAATGTACAGTTCAAGGGAGCTCATAGAATTTCTTTCTTTCAGGAACTTCTAACAGCAAATTAGGCAAGTGCCAGCTCCATCCAGATATCTCAACAATTCATTAATAGAGTTCTATAACACAACTTTTGAGTACTACATAGTTCTGTTATGTATTATAAGAATTTCCTCGAGCTCATACCAAATAAGTAGTTGCTAACCATCCACAACTTCAATGAATAATACCTGTGACCAATTTTGGCAAAAGCAGAAATGACGGACTGTCACAAACGTAACACAGTGACACATTTTATTATGTTCTGAATTTCTGTTACAATACATTTTATCCAATTTTGTTCCGTTTACTTAGGCTCAGTAGATAATGGCTTTCGGGAATAAAATTGTACATGATTTCTATGACTAGTAAAGAATGTAAGTAAACTGAGCTTTTGTCAGTAGTAGAAGCAGTATTTGTTAAGCTTCACTGAGATTCTGTTCAAATCAAATAGAGATTGTGGAACTGACCTTTTTCCCCCTACAAAACTAAAATGCTCAAATAGATTAAAATCAGACTGGTAAATCCTCAAGGTCAAAATATGTATCTGGCATGTGTCTTCAATTCATACAATATCTCAGCCAATGTGTGATTGTTAGAAGAAAAAAAAAACAGACAGTAAAACCCCACAGAGTATTTCTTTTCACAGGTGTATCACTTTCCTTCTTAAAAAATGTATGGATGTTCTTTTTTTGTTCTTTTTTTTTTTTTAATCTGTACACTTGCTTTTGTTATCCATAACTGTAATGAAATAAAATGTGAATAATTAATGAAATAATTATATCACCCAGTGTTTAAAACTGGAGTATGTTTAGATATTAAAAATTTTTACTACAAGGATTTAACTGCAGATTCCTTAGCTCAAGAAAAAACATGATTTATCTAATTAAAAAAAGCACTTTATAAAGTATTTTCATATTTCTTCATACTTAGCTACTATTAAACTGCACAGAGCTAGGCTATCATTTGTATTCCATGTAAGTGATAACAGAAGGAACATGTAACCCTTAATAAGGACCGTTTCATTAAAAATCAAGTATGATTATGCTCAGTATTACACTAAATAGTAATGATCAAATATAGTTTTCTTCTGAAACTGATGTCTAATTCAAATTCTAATAGCTTTAAATATAACCCTCTAAGGATACATCTATAAAATATGCTAAAGATAGACAGACACAAGACAGACTTGAGCAAAACCGCCATTACCACTAAAGAGGTACCTTGTACCATTACTGAATTGGCAAAGCTACAGGAAAAATATAGTAGCTATAGGAAATATAGCAGGCTAAGGAAACTGAAATCAAATATGTGTGGAGGGTCTCCCTGATAAGAAGAGACAGAGCAAGGGTTTCAGAGGAAGAGGCTCTGAGATATTGGGGTCCTGGTGTATTTTTGACCATAGATGACAAGTGGGAACCTTGGTCCTTGACCCAGAGGGTGGCATATTGGGCTGGAGGGTTAGCCACCTTAGAGGGAGGTGATCCCATTGCCATTCCCACCCCTGGAGTAAGCCAGCTTACAAAAAGTGTACAGAAGGTGGCTTGCCTCCAACTGATGCATGATAGAAGCCTAGCTCCCTGCCAACCTTCTTTGTTGTTGTTATTTGCCAATCCAGATAGGATGATTCCCTTGACTAGAGGGCTACCTGACTCACTGAAGATTTATGCTGTGCAAATTCAAGACCAATTAAGACCCACTGTAGCCATGGGACATCAGGGCAGACTGGGTCTTAGCTGGGGGGAAATTGCACGGGAATTGATCAATTATGGCATGTGGGGTATGTCAGGAAGGAGGGGAAGGCACAAGCGGTGGTCTTTAGGGCCGAGACGAGAGAAAATACTCCACCCCCAAGATAGATGCCTTGGGGGGGGAGGGGGCTCAAGAAGTTGGTTGTGGAAGGAAGGTCTAGATAAACGTATTCCCCAAGAATTAATGGATGGCCTACCCCTCCCCAATTCGCAGCTGCTGGTAAAACTGTGGAAACCAATAGATAAAAGCTGGCCAGGAAAAGAAAGTGTCCCCTCAGAAACTGGCCGCTCTCATGGCTCCTGTGGGAGAACCCACCAGCCCTCCAAAGCTGGCAAACTTCTTGCACCATCCCCAGTGAGTGAGTGGGGGGACAGCCAGTGGGTATATTTTGTAAGGCTCACTGAAAATGAGCAGGGGGACCTACTGGTAGCCTTTCCCCTTGGTCCTTTTAAAACTCCAGTCACTTTTCTGGTAGACACAGGGACCCAAATGTCTGCTTTAAATGTCGATACCGCAGGCTGGAGTGGAATTGTCCGCAGTAAAAAACAGATGAAGGTTACCAATGTATTCTAATATTCTAAACCCCAACCTACAGCCCAAATAAAGTGCTGGCTGCCAGGAGACATTAGCCCCACTGAGACCACTGTGGTACTGGGAGTGCTCCCTACGAACATTCTGGGATTGGATTTATTGAAAGGGAAGTCCGGGACAGACTCAGCAGGGAGGGAGTAGAAGTTTGTGTCTCTGACAACCCTGATAAGGCTTTTGCAGACTGCCCTTACCCTTCCCCCGTCTAAAATCGTGAATGTGAAACCCTATCCCTTACGGCTGGAAGCCAGGGAGAAAATCGCTCTGGTGATAAGAGAGCTGCAGGAACAGAGGGTAATTATTCAAACTCACTCCCCTTACAGTTCCCCAGTGTGGCCAGTTCGCAAACCGAACGGGAAGTGGCGGCTAACAATTGACTATCGGCACTTAAACCCAGGAACTAGTCTTCTGACAGCGGCTGTGCCTNAGAGAGCTGCAGGAACAGAGGGTAATTATTCAAACTCACTCCCCTTACAGTTCCCCAGTGTGGCCAGTTCGCAAACCGAACGGGAAGTGGCGGCTAACAATTGACTATCGGCACTTAAACCCAGGAACTAGTCTTCTGACAGCGGCTGTGCCTAATATAGCCAAACTGATTGCCACCATACAGGAACAGTCTCACAAAATTTTAGCCACCATTGATGTAAAAGGTATGTTTTTCATGGTTCCTCTACAGGAAGGTGACCGAGATAGATTTGCATTCACATGGAAAGGTATACAATAAACCTTTACTTGTTCGCCCCAAGGATATCGGCACTCGCCTACCTTGGTGCACCACACCCTGGCACAAGCACTATCCGAAATCACCCCCAAGGAGGGAGTTAAAACCTACCAATACATTGATAATATATTGGTGAGGAGGTCCAATGCCACTGCAGTTGGACAAACCCAAAAGAAAATAATTACTCACCTGGACAGTTTAGAGCTTCAGGTTCTGGCAGAAAAGGTCCAACTCCTCTCCCCTGAAGTGGAGTTCTCAGGCATGTGGTGTAAAGGAGGAGCGGTGTGTATTCCTGTAATAAATAAATACATAAG
>VXBL01006222.1:0-50623 GCA_013400195.1 Aramus guarauna
CTCCTCTTTCTTCTCCGCCAGCCACTGGCAAGGAAGGAGGAGAGAGGCCCACAATCATGATATTCCAAGAATTATTGTCAAGGACACTGTTACTCTTGGTGTGGTAATCTTACAGGTAGTCAGCATTGAGACATTAGTCTGGCCTAAGTTTTTTTTTCTTTTCTTTTTTGATCTATCTCATTTTTCCTTCCTTCCCACCATCTATGCTTTTTCTATGTTCATGCTGTAGCTTGTCTACTCATTCATACAGTATGCTTTCTCCCCCATCCCACCCAGTGGGAAAAACATCCCTTAAACCTCATTCCCCACTCAGCAGAAAGCCTTTCGCCCCACCTGTTTTTATCTTTGTGGCACAGACTCTCATTTTTCCCCCCGGTAAGCTACTTTCCCCTTACCGTAACGAGGTGTATACCTGTGAGGCGACGAAGCAGACACGTGCTCACCGCCATCTTCTGCACACCCCTCAGCCTACGCGCGCGCCGCTTAAAATCGGCGCCAGCCGCACCCCGCTGGCTTGCCAGCCAATGGGGAAGCGTTACGCCGCGGATCACGTTCCCGCCTCGTGCTTTTTAGTCGCGCGCCCCCTATCTCGCGCCCGACCGTTACTGCGGGCGGCTGGGCGGACTTGCGCCGCGCCGCGACCCCCGTCGTGGGTCGGGACAGCAGCGACTGCCCGTCCCCTCCTCAGCCGCAGCGTCGCGGCGTGTTTCGGCTCAGCCTGCGGAAACAGCCTGGGCACGCTGGCTGTCCGGGCCTGGCTTTGTGATTTGGACTTGGGGTGCTTTTGTTTGCTGAGGTGGTTTTCTTTTTGCCAAACGCCCTTCCCAACGAAGTCCTTGGGATCACACTTGAGGCTGTTTGTCTGCCTCAGCTGTGTCTAAGAGAGCAAATGGACAACAGCTCTGTTTTGTTTGTTTTTATAATCTGTGGCAACACCAAAGAAAACCATATTGGAAAGCCTCAGGTTCCCAAATGTTCGCTTCAGTCAATGGAAGTGTTAAATTGCAGTGGATGTTCCCGTAATTAATTAATTTTTTTTAGTAATTAATTCCCTGCAGTAATTTATAGTGTCTCTGCCTCTGCACTGAAAATCCCTTTTGAGCCCAGAAATGTTACAGGAAAAAAGGGCAAAAAGACCCAGTGACAGCTAATCTTACAGTCTCTCCCCTAGCCTGTTCTTAAAACTGAACAGAAAGATTTTTATCTTTTAGCAATTTATTCCCAGAGTTTAATCTACACTTTCTGAACACTTGACAGGGCCCACAGAAGTGTTTGAACAGCTCAATCAAGGTAAAAGCTACAGCTGGGATTTGAGCAGCAGCTGTGTATCTTTAATTGAGGATGTGGGTGGGTTCGGGGTTTTTTTTTGTCTGAAAGAAATGTATTAAAATGCACTTAGTTTTACAAAAATATTATGAAAATGATATTTTTTTAAACTGTGTTTGTTGTAAGAAATATAAATCATCTGAAAAGTTTTACAGAAATAATTGGGTGAGAAATGGTGAGTTTGAATAAGAAATAACATTGTGAGGGGAAAGAGGCCCAGATCAAAGCATGTGAGTAGCACAGCCTCACAAATTTTGTGTTACTGCAGTCACCTAATACCTTCTGATGTCTTTCATTTTCATTTTCTGTAACTGATCACAATGTATGGCTTGTGCTGGGGAAGGGGAGGGTCTAAGAGCTTTTTTTGAATGTCAGGAAGGATTTTCATAGCTGGTGGTGGTTGGAACAGATACACCCAGACCCCTTTTAAACTACACACCTACCTTGTGGTTTCTGGGAATGCAGGGAGTTAGACAAACTAAGGCATCAGAAAAACAAAACACATATGTGTTCTGCCAGTGAAGTTCTTTCTCTCTTCATTTTGTTCTGTCAGCTTTTGAGAAAGGTATTGTTCTGACTTTCCTTCTCATCTCTGTCTGGTGTGGGTATGCAGCATCCACGGTGGTCACGTCCTCAGAGAGCAGGAGATTTCTTTCCCACTTTGTCTCGCCTCCACACATCCTGCCTCTCACAGCACCCGTTCAGCCACAGAGGCAGGTTAGGACTGCCGCCGAATGGGCCTTTAGCAGCCTAGCAGGAGTGCAGGAAGAGCTCTCAGTATTAATGTAAATTACACTTAATTAGTAGAAGACAGTAAACTTTTGCTATAGGCAAATAGATATCGAGATTGCATGTGACATGAGCTATAAAAAGTCAGGGATCTTACCACACATGGTAGAGCCATCTGCTGATAGCATGCCCTGCTCTAAAGACTTTGATGCCTTGATTATGTAAATAGGGGAGATTATTTCATCCTCAAGACTTCAGCAAGATAATTACCAAACTATAAATCACTACAACTCAAGCAACTGCAAATGAATTCTGAGCTTTATCGCCATAATTGCAATTGTATCACTGCTATTAGCTGAGCAGGAGAGAGGACATCAGGCCCCAGAGATACTTCCCTACTGGTTGTGATTTAAGTTAGAATTGTTTGGCATTAGTTAGCCTGCTGGGAGGCAGCAAAGAAAGGGCTTTAGCTTTCCAGTAATTTGACTCGGCTTGTCTACAAGTGTGATTTCCACTTGCCCGGTATTTTGGTTTCTGGCTGATTCAGATGCTCACAAGTCCTGATGCCAAGCATGCAGAACTGAATAGCAGCCTTTCTGCTGGTACTGGTAAACTCAAGATCAAGTGCTAAGCCCCCCGTTTGTTCAAATTACTGTAATGAAAGCTGAAGAACTCTTTCAGTCCCTCTTGCCTAAACCCGATTTGGTTGTCACCCTTATCTTGCTATAGTTCTCTAAGGTCCTCAGCATGGCTCTACACAGCATGTGAGCACATGCTTACTTCACACATAAACATCACCTCACCTTTCTGTAGATCGTGCCCCTACACCAATGCCCGGGAAGCCTCACTCCTCCTCGTGGTGCCGTTTAAAAGGCGCTCCTTATCACCACCAGGCACATAACAGAGAGAAAACTCAGAGAACATCTTACATTTAAGCAGAGCACAGCCACTACTGGTGCCCAGCAGAGCAAAGAGAATATCTTGGGGCATGTTTCATCCTAAAGGCCAAGGCACTATAATTTTTGGCTGTTTCGGGCTGTGTTTTCTTTGCAACAACCATGCTGCAAGAAACAAGGGACCGAGACCTGGAGCTCCCTAAGGCTGTGCTGCAGCAGGAGTACTTCATTACATTGTATCACAGGTGTCTGTAGTATTTCAACAAATGAGATGATGTTTCTTCTGAGGTTAATTTATATTGAAAAGTAATCAATTATAGGGGTTTAGGACAGACCTATGTTGTGGGTGTAGGTGATAAAGTACAAATACATTTATAAAGGAGGAAAATGTCTGATGGTTTGGGAAATTTAGAGACTCTGAAAGAAGAAGTATCTGACATCTATATTAACTCAAAGCCCTAAATGGGCTGGGCTTGTTTACATTGCTTCAGTCTTATTACAGGGTGAATTTTACCAGCTGTCTTGCTGAACAGTCATTTAGCCTTAAACTATAGTTAAGACTGTCATGGTTTTAAGCAAATTATATTGCGTAAAGTAATTATTTCCCTAACTACAAAGAAGATCCCAGGTGGCTTGTGAATCTCATTTCTGAAAAAGAGCTAGCAGAGCGCCCTCTGTGTAAAGTACAGCAAAACACAGAGTTTTCTAGAGGATCTCTGTAATCCAAAAAAAGGATGAGTAAGCTTGATTAGTTAGCTGTGTACATTTGGGTGTGAAGCAGACAGGAAAAGGAACGGATTTCTGCTAAAGTGGTCCATTAAGTAAACAGATTGACCATTGATTCCAAAACATCATGGCTAAACTTGTATCCTTCGCAAGGTGTTCCTGAACCAATAAATCTTAATCCTCCTGATTAATACAAACTTTATACATACTGTGTCTGAGGGGAAATTGCTAAAGAGGCATTCCAGGTAAATAAACTACAGCAACTAGAGGCTAGCCAGGGTAAGGAAGAATTTTATGGCTCTGTGATCTAGTAGCAATACGCAGAGCTCTCAGAGAGCCCTTCAAGTACTTTTTGCAGCTGATACTCACTGTGTGCAACAGGAGGCTTCCAGTGTGATTTGCTGAATCTGCTGCGGGGTCTGAAAAACCTTAATATATACTCAAAGTTTTGATGAGCTTTGTCTTCCAGCCTCTTAGAAACAGACTGTGGCCCCCTGTGGGTATGCAGCACCAGAGTTTTTACTAATACTGAACAAATGCAGCTTTTCTGCCCCATTGTGAATATGTCTTTTCTAGGGTTCTCAATCTCCTCAGCTCCCTAGTTCCTGAACTGCACCCCCATCTTCCGCTCCCAGCTACGCATTTTGCTTCTTTTACATAATAGATGATGTATGTGTGGCACCAAGATGGGCCCCTCTGTTCTCCTTCATTCTGCTCTTTTCTAATTCACAGTAAAGTGAAGAATTTGAACCCACAGCGCTGCCCAGATTGCCCTATACCTGTTACCAGCCAGTTCCACCAATGCTATAATTAAAGCAACAATCACATTATTTAGAGATGCATGAAGCAATAGCTCCTCAGCACAAATCTACACTTCTTTTTGAGCACAGGCCTGAACCCAACTCTGGCTTGTGTCTAAACTTCTGGGACACAAACTGTAGGGGAACCCAGTGGTACAGAGAAGGGTAAGACTTAAGCCTGTGCCTCCCTTTTGGGCTTTCTTGAGCTTGCACTACTCACCATGCCAGAGCTTTAGCTTGTGCTCCTTGCAGTGCCACTACTGCCAGACACAGCCATGGCCAGGCCTGCCTGGCTGACTCTGACTATGGGTAGCTACTTTTCTGCAGGTGGCATACCACAGCTGATGGCTGGTAAAGAAGCTGGCTAAGCTCCATGCCACGTGGATGAAGATCTCTCAGCTACTCAGGAAAATATGCCTTGTACCATGTATTTACTGGCTATTTTGTTTGGTTCATCGCTGTGTCCTTTATTGATCACTTCTCCTTGCAAATCACTGTCTAGCCAGTGACTTTCTTTTGTATATACTCAGATTTACCAGCTTCTTCATTACCTGGTACTGGCTGTGTCTCTGTTTTTAATTAGGAAGGAAAAGCTCACTGCGGATGAGTGTTTCTTCAGGATGGTCCCCTTGTGAGGCTGAATTAGGCACTATGTATAGCCTTTCTAGTGGCAATTTAACATTGCCATCAGACATTCGTTCTGGTGTCATAATGGAATTTGCATCATATTTTTGGGCCTCATTTTAAACACGTGCTGCCCAAGAATCCAGCAATTAATTCACCCATCGGCAAGAGCTGATGCACTTGCTGTCAGCAGGGAAAAGCACCATTGAAGCACTGCCTCCCTTTACATTGACTGTATTTCAGTCCACTGAGTAGCCCCTACACCAGTCCGTAATGATGCTAAAGATATTTTAAGGGCTATTTAGAAATNTACTTCTGAAATGATGTGTCAAAGAGGCACAATGGAGCAAAATTCCCAGTAAGGTCTGGATCGCAAAAAGGGCAGAAGTCTGCATTGGATTTGGTATGTAACTGTGGGATGTGGCAGGATTGTCTTTGATGATATATCAAAGTGTTGTCAGTCTCCTCTGCCTCGGGGAAGAAAACTTGCAGCTGAAGTATCGATTAGTACCAGAGGCTCTACCATAGATCTGTCACAGCCCGCCACGAAAAGCAGGCATGAAAAACCTTGAGAAAACGGACGCCCCCTGGTTCCTAATGCTATTATAGTATACTATAGCTTGGCTTACACAGCCACTATTTTCTTCAATTTTCCTCCAGCACCTTAGCCTCCCACCTTTGTCAGGTGCTGACAATGTGGCCTGACTTGATGGTTATGCAGATGGAAATTCCTGAGGGACAAGGGGAGATTGCCCACCTCCCTCTGTGAGCAGACAGAGAAGCAGGAGGCACTCTTTCTGCTCGAAGGCAAACAGTGCCAGTGGCCGGACACTAGACGAGGCTGGCATGGGGCTGTGATGACTTAGAGAGAAGAGAGTTTCTTTAGGCTTGTCACTCTGAAGTGTGCCCACTCCACTCGTACTCACAGGCAGCAGCCTTACGTGAGCCACAGGCACCCTGTGGTGATGTCAGTGGGGGGCTGTTGCATCACTGAGCAATCACCATTAACTTCAATTACGTGTCTCCTCCACTGGCTGCTGAGCTTTGGAAAAATAAGAAAAGGCAGAAAAGAGGCTCTTGCAATCCAGGTGAATTTTTCCAAGCTGATTGCCAACACTCAAGGTTCCCAAGGGCCTTTGTTAGCAGAGAAAAAGCACCAGACAAAGAGATGGAGAGAACAGGAAGACTCGTCTCCTTCTCTTTTTCAAAATAACCTAGTTAGCATTCAAAATTTGGGACATTTATACATGTGCTCCGCAAGTGTCTCCAACTGAATGGGGGCCATCACAGTTTAAAATTTCTCTGTTTCCCTGATGTGAAGCATGTGTGGCACAGCTCTGACAGCACCTCACCAACTCCATTGAGATTGGAATATTGAGGTACTGAATTTTCTTAAGGTTAATCAGAATTCATAAACTGCACCTAGGCAGGTGCTTCTAAATCGTCATAGTCTTGTCCTTATCTGTCATGAAAAATATTGCATTCAGTGAGATGAGTATCCAGCACAAAAGCACCAAATGATGAAGAACAATGGCGATGCCATGAAATCTTGGCCCCTTTCAGCAGCACATCTTTTATAGTTATCCACAAGAAGGAAATTAATTGAGTTTTTAGTTTCCAAAAAGCCACCCTGAGAATTAAGAAGTGTGTGCTCTGAAACCGCAAGAGCATCAGTATGTATATTTCAATATTTTACTCACAAATTATTATTGACACTCTGCTTCAACGCTGGATTTGCTCTCTAGAGAGCTAAGTCAGTGTTTTTTTAACACAGGTACAGCAGATTTTATTTTATTGGAATGTGCACTAATAGCATTTCCCTAGTCGGGCATCCTGTGGGAATTGAATCAACCGCTTTAGAGGATAAAAGCAACTGTAAGAAAAAGTAAATGATTAAAACAGAAACAACCAAAGTTGTATAGTGCTCTTCTAGATTCAGGAATATTCTAATAAACTGGAGGTCGGAAAGTCTTCAGAGTACCCTGTGCATTAAAGTAAACGTGTTAGGTTCCTTATTCTCATGCCACAGAAAGTAAATCCATGGCAGAGAGATGAATGGCAATGTGTTGACCGTACTTGCACTTACACAGTATTTCAAATTTTTCAGAGGCCTCAGCTTAAGATAGCAGGGTCAAATTTAGCCATCTATGGTTGATTGTGTCAGGCTATTCAATAACGGCATGTTGGGCAGCTTAAGTCATGTTGTCCAGATCACGTATTTAACAGTAAATTTGTCTGCGAGGAGACAGGCTTTATTCATGGAAACAGGTAGAGAATGCTGATCGGGCTAAAGCTTGGTTGAGCATGTGATATGCTGATTAATATCTAAACTCCAAGTCCATGGTAATCCAGAAGCTTTGTCCTAACTTTAGGCTAAGACAGAGAAAAGGCAAAAACTTGCCCAGTGCCCCACAGTGGCAGAGGCAGGTCAGACCTCCCTTTTTATGATCCGTTCTTTAATATTAGAACTTTCTGGTGCCTTGCTTTTGGAAAAAAATATTTTGAACTCACTAATGACTCCTAGCCCTTCTTTGGAAAAGATATAAGAAGATGAGACTTCATTTCCTTTCCAGAGAGATATCAATATCCATCTTGGTTTCTGAAGAAATTTCATGCAAAAGACTATTGATTTCTTAAATTTGAAATGAACCGGTTCAGTCATTTCCAGTGTTGCGTGACTAGACTGGATCTCAGCTCAAATGCACTGAGAACGCAACAGGTATATAGCAACCACACGACTTTGAGGATCACAGCAATTGGGTGAAACACGACATGCTACACAGCTGCCTAATCCACACAGGCTCCATGCCAACAGACATCAAAGGTGGCCCACTCTGGGTACCTCTTTCTATCGCCTCTCAGGGATCCAAAGATGTCAGTTCTCTCATCTAGAGGGACATGATTCATTGGAATTTGTAGCGATAAAAGAACAAGCCGTGCCCATCAGTGAACTGCATTTAATGGGCGGTTAATGTGCTGAGTTGAGTAGGTAAAAAAGTATTACTATTACTTTGCATCACAGGAAAAACTGTGTCTTCCAAGTTATGGCTCCTTCATATTCCAGTATGTTCTGTTAGATTACAATAAAAAGGAAACACACAAAGTACTTCGGAAACCATCAGACAAGACCCTGAGATAGTGTCAGGTGCAGCCCCTCATTTTTATAAATTATTACTAGCTCATTCTATTAAAAGTACAGCATATTTGATAGGAGACTTCCTGTCAGATTATGACTCTGTGTGGCTGGTTAAAACAGTATCTACAGCTGTGTCAAGAGCTTGAATTTCCCAAGGATAGACTTAGTATCGTGCAATTAAAAGCAAGCCTGTAACAGGTAGTGGGTACTTCCTCTGGCAGAACTAACTAGCTTTCATGCACCAGTGCAAGGCACAGAGCTAGTCATTTCCCAGAAGCTAATTCTGACCCTAATTATTCTATGTGCCTCTTCTGCTGACAAAAGCAAAGACTCTCTCTTCACTGGAAGTGAGTACAAGAGTCTGGTAATGTTACTCGTTTTGGCAGAATAGATGAAAAAAATGCAGAGCATTCAAGTTCACAGGGCTCATTATGACTAATCTGCCTTCCTGAGCTTCAAGTCTTTTATTCAGAAGTCAGATATAGGTCTACCCTGAGAGAGAGCATCTTTTGCAAAAAAATGCTAATGTGCTACTCTATGATAAAAAAGGTGGCACAACATCCAGCCAAATGACTCTGCAGCAGTCCTTTGTGAAGGAAGACTGCACACATGATGAGAGAGAAGTCCTGCCAACTTCCATTCAGATTTGCGCATGGATCCCTCTTGACCTTTCTTCAGATAGTCTAGCTGCTAGCTGGTGCTGGTAAAGAGATTAAGAAATGGCAGTCTGAACTGTAATTAGGCAGCGCAAGAAGTGGGACTGGCGTTTTGGCCCTTGACTGGGGTTTCAGTTGCTAAATCTAGAGTGTAATATTGGCCACAGGGGGCTGTAAGTGCCACAGAGAAAGGAGTTGCTGGGGTTGAATAGCCTGGGCTTGTTATTCCATTTCTCTGACTTTCTTCCTAGCTTGCATAGCATTGACCCTTGGAAGAATGGCATTTTTTAGGAGCGTGCAGAACCAGTGTTTTGAACAAGATGCTTAGCAATTCCTATGAGCTAACAAGTACTCCACTCCAGCACTGTAACTGGGAGAGTTCTGCACTATTCCGAGTGTGACACACTTTATATGAGATCTGAGCACCATGTAGAAGTGTATGTGATGTATCAATTAATTCATGCAAAGGAGGTTTTGAGGTTTTTTACACTTGAGGAGGAGCTGTACACACTGAAGTAGTTTGCTCTGAAAATCTTCATTTTTTAATTTACTGAATGTTGATGCCAGAAAGGCAAAGCCACAGAGATGAGCTTGACACAGAAGGCAACAAAGCTGTGATAAAGTTGCAGTGTAGCTCATCCTACAGTTCTGGACTGGACCCTAAGAAACCTCTGTCTTGTCCCCAGAGGAGACAGAAACATTTCCTCTTCTGCATTTGTGGCTGACTATTCCTTGCATCAGAGAAATAAAGCTGTCAGTCAAGACCCTATCTTTTTCTTCAAAGCTTTTCACACCAGCAGCATGTGATAGAACAGTAAAATAATAAGCTGTCTTGTTGTGAGGATCTTGATGACTGAAATTTCACTGCCATTTTACTTTTTCAGCGGCATGGTGCAGTGCAGGAGCATCTTATTCCACTCACAGTGCTGTTCAGATGACTAAGATTTCTGTTAAAGAAACAAAAAGAGAGAATACATGTTGAGGAAATACTGCAGAACACTCATGATATTTGCCCCAGGAACCGTACTCCGCTTGTTATATCCCTAAAATCAAAGAGGAGATATGTTCTAGGAGTGATGTGTCTACTCCAAATTAACCAGTAACACCTCTTCAGAACTGTTGACTTGTAGAGAGCTGCTGTTGAACAACTTCTAACCAGAGAGCTAGTCACAGAGCTTCCTCAGTGAACAATCACAAACCAGAAATGCACTGGGGAGGAGGGAGGGGGAGAGCAGAAGATTTTGCTTCTTATAAGGAGGTTATACTTGTGGGTTTGAAGTTTCATTTTATTTTGGCTTCAGGTTCAGGATTGGCGTTTCTTTATATGTCAGTTTTTCTTGTTATTGTGCTTTATTCTCTGCCATGATTCATCTAACTCTAGGGCATTTATTGAAATTCTTGATACAAAATTCAAGGGAAATGAATCTCACTTTAAACTTCATAAGGACAGCTACATAGCCCAATTAAAGTGTCTTGCAGTTTTCATCAGCTGATGGTGTAGTTCTTCACGTTACAGACTAGGTGCATTTCTAGCACAAGTAAGAGATGTGATATGCAACACATATCAGACTAGCCATTGCTTTAATTTATGTTTTTCTGGTGGACAGAATAAAAGTTGTTTTCTTTAGTAGGACTGAAAAGATGTGGTGGCAGCAACACACAGATATGATTCTTACAAGCAATTAAACACATCTTCACTGTAAATCAAAAGGCCTAGGCAGATGGCAAAGAATCAGTCAGAGTCAGAGCTCATCCATTAAATAGCTTACCCAGTTATTAATTACTAAATCACTGTTTTCCTGACTTGGAGTGTAGTTGATTTTCTTATAGATGACTGGATGGAAAGCATACTTGTGACACAACTGGAAGCCCAAGGAGGCTAGGAGAGGCCAAGATTTTTCTTGGCCTCAGAGAAAGCATAAACTTCTCAAGAAAGTGTTGTCCATCCATTAAATAAATATATTTATTTGGAGGCAAGCAAAATGTCATGTGCACTAAAACTTTCCCGTCCTGCTTTCAAGGAGAAATCAGTGTTCTAGATATCCCAAAACAATAATGCATGATACTTCCCGTACTGGCACTGAGTAACAGTTTAGCACTTCAGATGAATACTTCCAGGTTACTGCAATGTTGCAGCAACCCCTGTGACTGTTTCTGGATTTTGGGCTAAAGGTGTCAGCTCTACTATTCATCTGGCTACCTTGGCACTGCAAACCTCACAGTGGAACATTACTTGGATAAAAGGGAAACTATTTCAATAACACTTGGAAAAGTCAAGAGAATTTGGTTTGACTTTAACACTAAAGATGACTCAGAGGGAGAAGTGTATGTGTATTTCACAGCAATTCATGTATGCAATATCCTAAAGGGGTAAGTAGCTCTGCTGTAAAATGTTTAGGGTTCCACAGTCAGAAAAGGTTGAAAGTAGTATTCTAGATCCACTCCTTTGTAGAAAATCCTCCAGAAATCAAATCTTTTTAAGCCTAATCATAGAGAAGGGTGTCATTCCATTTGCTTTTTTTCTGGTGTTATCTGGGAACATGAAAAATACATTCAGTAAAGAGAATCAAGCCATTTCTGGAAAAAAGAAAAGCTTTCTTAGGAAACACCCTTTAAATTATGGACTCCTGATGCTTTGAAAGTCAAGTGGTATTAAAGACATTAAACTATAAGAAGATATTAAAATATTGCAACAGCAGCTACACTTTCAGGAAATAGTTTCTCTTGGTATTTGAATTGCAGAGAGAACTATTTACCATCACAGAGTGTGTTTAAACCAGGAGCACTGTTGAGAATTTTAGCTGAGGTGGTTAGCAAATACACAGGACTGTGCTGGGACTTTTCCGCTGGGGAAAAATGCAGGTGAGTGTGAGCGATGTCCCTCTTTGGCATTGACCCGTTTCTTTACAAAGAAAGTATACAAGCTGTTTACTGTAGAAATAACAATTACAGTCAGCTTCCTTACTCAGAATTTTCTGCCTGCCTATCCTATCCTATCCTATCCTATCCTATCCTATCCTATCCTATCCTATCCTATCCTATCCTTTCCATACTGGAGGGTCATTCCACATTTTCCCTTCCTTCCATGTGAAACCCGACAGAGCTGCACAGACCCGGGCATATGCAGGGGCAGCGAGTAACCCTGCATTCCCAGACCCTGCACGGCAGTCACCGGCACTCGCCTGGCAGTGCGTGCAGAGGCCGCGGGCTGCCTGCCCCATTGCCACCGGGGGCTGCCCAGCATTGCAAAGTAGCCGGCATTCGTGCGCAGGGCAGGGCAGCCGGGCGGCGAAAGGCTCATTTCCACCTCGGGGTGGGGGCCGCCCCTGCCTCCGGTCTCTGGGGCTGCGGCGGGAGCGGCTGCCTCCATGCGAGCACCCCCGGGGCCCCCGGGACCGCGCTCCGCCCCACCGCCGCCCNGGTCGGGGGGAGGAAACTTTGCCCCCCTAGCAGGCGAGGCAGAAAGGGAAGCGCTGCGGGAAATCGCACCCCGCGGCCAGCGAAGGGAGCTGTAGTGGAAACAGGTTGTTGGGATCTCGTCGTGGGAGGAAAGGGCGGCTCTGATTACCAGCTCGCCAAATCTGGGCTCTGGGAAATGGAGACGGAGCTGCTGCTTTTCCACCCAGCGATGTGCTGAAAGAAATGGACAGCGAATTACGGCAGGAGAGCCTTGCTCCGACATCGCCTCTNTTTCTTAGGAAACATCCTTTAAATTATGGACTCCTGATGCTTTGAAAGTCAAGTGGTATTAAAGACATTAAACTATAAGAAGATATTAAAATATTGCAACAGCAGCTACACTTTCAGGAAATAGTTTCTCTTGGTATTTGAATTGCAGAGAGAACTATTTACCATCACAGACTGTGTTTAAACCAGGAGCACTGTTGAGAATTTTAGCTGAGGTGGTTAGCAAATACACAGGACTGTGCTGGGACTTTTCCGCTGGGGAAAAATGCAGGTGAGTGTGAGCGATGTCCCTCTTTGGCATTGACCCGTTTCTTTACAAAGAAAGTATACAAGCTGTTTACTGTAGAAATAACAATTACAGTCAGCTTCCTTACTCAGAATTTTCTGCCTGCCTATCCTATCCTATCCTATCCTATCCTATCCTATCCTATCCTATCCTATCCTATCCTATCCTTTCCATACTGGAGGGTCATTCCACATTTTCCCTTCCTTCCATGTGAAACCCGACAGAGCTGCACAGACCCGGGCATATGCAGGGGCAGCGAGTAACCCTGCATTCCCAGACCCTGCACGGCAGTCACCGGCACTCGCCTGGCAGTGCGTGCAGAGGCCGCGGGCTGCCTGCCCCATTGCCACCGGGGGCTGCCCAGCATTGCAAAGTAGCCGGCATTCGTGCGCAGGGCAGGGCAGCCGGGCGGCGAAAGGCTCATTTCCACCTCGGGGTGGGGGCCGCCCCTGCCTCCGGTCTCCGGGGCTGCGGCGGGAGCGGCTGCCTCCATGCGAGCACCCCCGGGGCCCCCGGGACCGCGCTCCGCCCCACCGCCGCCCGGCCCCCCGCGCCCCGCTCCGGCGCTGTCCGACTCCCGGTGCTGAAGCTACCGTCCGCGCCCGCCGCACACCCGCCGGAGAACCTCGTCCCGCAGCCCCGGGGCAGAGGAGCCGCCCGTCACTCCNGGAAGCTAATACACTCCCTGAGCTCTTGAAGTTCTAGCAGTTGCTAGCTCAGCTTGGGGTTAAACACAGCAAGTTTCATCTGCATGAGTCCCAGTTTGCAGGGGTCAGGCAGCTGATTTTTTTTTTTTTTTTTTCTTTTTGCTCCTCTGCTTGTGCGTGAATAGTGAATGCCAAAAAGTCTGCTTGAAAGCCTGGGAGAGCTTGCGAAAAGTCACGGTGGAGAGTTGTGGTATTTTGGATATATTTGACACGAAGTACTGCCACCTCTGCTCTAGAGATTCGTATGGCTTGAAGGTAAGAGATGCGTGTTGATGCTTTTCTTCAAGAACTACAAATGTTGTGAATATCCTGGTAAGGGAATAGAGACAATAGCAGCTGCTGTAATCACCACTGCCTAGCAATGTAAATAAAGAAATTAGAAAAAGAAAACATTTGTCATGATACCAAATGATCCACTAAGCTGTTCTCTTCTGAAATAGAGTAAGTGAAAGTGAGTTTTCAAATTTAAAAATGCAGACTGTCATATTTTTTTCTTCTAAAACACTTACTGCAAGTCAATCAATAATTGTTATTAAATGCTAAAGCATTTAGAGTTGCTAAGAAGCTAGGATAATTTTTAGAAGTTTGATGCTTAATATTGCTCTCACATAGACTGAATGGAAACAGAGCGACAGGGAAAACTGTAGGAGGAGAATGTGTAGACAGGATATAATGTAGGTACATTCCATTTCCCCAAAGAGTGAGATTGTTCAGTCAAATTATTTGAGGGAAAACACAGTTTTTCCTCTTATGACACTTACTTTTTTTTTACATACGGCAAAACTTGTGTCCCTTAAAATTTGCTTCTCAGCACCAGTCTTGTTCTTGAACAATCTTTCCCAGTGAAGGATGGGAGATCTGTCACCCTTTCCTGAAGAAGCCCTAGAAAGAAATCTTTCAGAAATACTCCTCTGAATGTTGCAAGCAGGTTTTGTGCACAGTTTACAGCAACTTTTGTAGCATGAAGGAAATGGGAATTGTTCCTGTTTGTATTGTAATATTTTCCCATTGCCCTTCAGCTGTAAGTTTCACCTGGCTTTTTGAAACCAGAGAAAACCAGAGATTTAAGGCAGGGAAGCAGACTCTAGAATTGTGTTGGGTCCTATTTAGTGCTGAAGTATTTTTGTTCAAAGTTGTTAACTGTAGGTGGTTTCTACACAGATAACACATCCTCACATGTTAAGTCTCAAGTCTCTCTCAGCCTGACTTTCCCACATGCAGAGCATGGAGCCATTGAGCTGACAGCATGTGGAGCATGAATCACTGTTCTGCAAGTAGAGTTCAAAGTAAAAAAGAAAAATAACTTGATATTTCATAAATAACCAGCCACAATATTATAATATAACTAGTCGAATTGGTTACACATGCAATTCACTGCAAAATAGCGTGGTTTATATTTCTTACACATTTAGTGTTTCATGTAATTGTTCTTCTTTAACCACATAATGGTCTTAAGAATTCATAATCCTGTGCTTATGGGGTTTTATTTCTTTTGAAGTAAAAAAAACATTAATTGCTTGTAGCAATCGAGAAAAAGAGTCTATTGACAATATTGCTAACTCCATCAAAGAAGTGTGAAGAGCACTGTCCCTGTAGTTTTTGTTATTTTTTTCCATTTAATTTTTTTTCATACTACAGAAATTATGTTACATTAGAACCTTTATTCTTCACTTCCCATACTTCTGAACAGAGTTTTTATAAAAGTACTTTCCACTGATTTATGTACCATGTGATTATCTTTTGTTTACATAGACAGTGTATGGCATGACAGGCAAATATGAGGGAGAGAAAAAGAAAGAGAAGGGCAGACTTCAAATCTCCTGATCATTTGAAATGGTAACATCAGGAGGAATAGCTGTATGTCAGCAGAATTACAAAGATGTGAGTTTGGGCCCTGCCTTTTCCCTTAATATTTCTAGAGACAGCTATAGAGCAGTTACCTGACGTGAGGTAAGCGAATTGCCTTACGTGATGTGTCACATACCACAGAATGCCACCCAAGCGCATTTCATGCAGTTACACGAACATCAATCCATTCTGTAAAATCTGTCATGCTATTACATTTGCATATAACTTCTACAGGCACACATGCATTGAAATTGCATGTGTTTTTAAAAAAGAGCTTCAACTTGGTGCGCTGTAGCATTTATAAAGCAGCAGTGCATGTTTCAGACTTTAGAGAAGCCTGTGAACCCTCAAAAGCCAGGTGAGGCTGCGTGAATAGTATAGGTTATATTGTAGCTAACATGGATCATACCTGGAACCAAACAGCTTCCTTTTCCCTTTACACTTTGCTTCTGAGTCACTTTCACACTCTGCATGAAAGGCTAGGTCATGATTTAGATTAGAAAAGTGGTCACATAGGGTCCATCATGCCCGTCCTGATACTCCTCCCACAGCCCAATCCCAAATCATCCTGAAGCCCACTGAAGTGAGTAGGTTGTATCCACATAAATCTGCAAAGCAAAGGTGATTTATATATATGCACTCCTCTCACAAGAGAACCACAGCTTGACATCCACTCACTCTGCATGCACTGCTTGTATGCAAGGCAGCAAGCACAAATATTGCACTTTAATCTTTTCCAGCTTTGCTGAAGTATAAGACACCCGCCTGGGAAAAATACTCAGCTTTTTCTTTAATGGCACTTCATTGTTAGTTCAATGGAGTCTTCCTCACACTCCCTCAGGCTAGCAGACTCAGGCTATTACTACCATTAGCAAGGGCTCAAGGCACTGGTCAGTTCATAACATAAGTTACAAACATGCTGGTAAACACAGCTGGAACAGAACAGCAGTACTCTGCAGCTGGGTTGAAAGGTCTGAACAGTGGCACAGACCACTGAGGACCTGTGACTAAGATATGCCCCCTCAATGAAACAGAAAGGCCTGGCACAAAAAGTACTGTTGCCTGTGTGTTCTTCTTTTAAAATCCATCCTTTGTATTAAATCAGCAAATCTCCACCCTCCCATCTTTTGTGTACTTAAAACTCGGAATTCAGATTTGAGCTTATAATGCTTAGATTTTTGACGAATCTCAAAATGCCACAGAGAATTGCTCTTTCCACGCTATAGCTTACTCTCAGGAAGTATAATTACCTGGTATGCCTCTGCGTTCATCACTGGATAAAAAAAATTCACACGGCACTGCCATATCTTTAAAATCCTTGCTGCCAAATAGGCCGTTTTAATCCTACTGGACAGATAAGGGTCCACACTATGCAACAACCAAATTGCCCTGTGACTGTAAAAAAAATGAGGACCAGGTATGAACTGACTTACCCCTAGACTTTCTCATCCTTGGCACCCAAGGATGATTACGTGGAATTATCTCCTGAAGCTACCATTGCAACTGCAGGGACTATTTGGATGGAAACAAAAAACAAGCTTCCTGCAGAAGAGAGCAGAATTCCATATTACTTGGAAAACTTGGGACATTGTTATTTCCCCTGTGTGAAAGAAGCTGTGGAATGAACTTCTAAGCCCTATGCTCTGTTTCTGCAAAGCATTCTCTTGCTTGTCTTTAGCACCCTTGTGCTAGACATACTCTTTTTCTCACTAGCAATATTCTTTAACAAATATTACATACAAATTCTCTAAAACAACAAGGAACATTGAAAAATACTTATCTTCAAATGCACAAGTATTTGTAGCTTTTCAGCTATGAGTAAGATGGATTTGGCTCATGAACCTTACATTACTTTCATAATAACTCTTCTTCAATTTCACCCACTGTGCACAAATTTCTTCTGAACACTTAGGAAATCTGGAAAGGCGTGCTCACTTTCTCATACGCACATAGCTGATATTTCAATGTCAGGAGATACAAGACAGGGACCATGTTCACATAACATGTAATTTAGCTGTAAAGCTTCTTGCCACAGGATGTCTGGATGCTAAACATTCCTAAATGTTGTTGACTTAGGTTCAAGGGGACACTAGGCAATTTCGGTTCCAAGGGAAAGAAGTCCACTGATCATTAATAAATGAATAGAAACCACACGGGCTCAGTAAATACCTGAGATGCAAACAGCAGGATGATGTACTTGCAAAAATGTCACATGTACTTGCTCTGTTCTTACGCTCTTGCCCAGGCAATAGCTTTCGGATACCGTTGGAGAAAAGAAACTGGAACTTATTTTTTTAGGAGAAAATACTACTGTATAATGCTAAAACATTTGGAATATAGGGATGAAAGACTTTGAAAGATTATTTGGGTTCCAACTTCACTGTATTTTACAAATAAAAACTTTTAGTAACCGCATTTCCTTTGGCTAACTCTTTAGGATCATGCAAGACTGATCAGTTTGTGCCAGGGTGTTGCTAACTAGATTCTTTGGGAAAGGGGGAGGCAATTGTTTAAGTCCTGTCAAATGCATCATTCCTTGTGCTGTTACAAAACCAACCTATATTCAATCTAAAATGATTGCTAATAAGTATTAACTCCTCTACCAATTGTTCCGCTTCAATCATGTTTTCTCTTGCTGTCCTTCATCTGGATATTTTTAGCTTTATAATTTTTTTTAAGATGTGACTATGTGTTCAGTTGCTTCTTCTCTGCACAACCCTCCCAATTATCTTGGGGGGTATTTTTCTCTCAGCCCCCTAGAACGGGTTTATTTCTGGTTTACTCTTCCCTGTTGGTTTCCATGTGGTTATGTGGGAGGCTGCACATTCGTTATCAAAGCAGAGAGCCATGATTAGTCCATTCAGAAAATGTAAATGCAGCCTTATGTGTTATGTAGCACTGGAGAAAAAGAGATAGACTGTAAGGAGCAATAAAAGCAGTCAATAATAGAACACAGTGTTAAGCCCTGTAGGTAGGCCTGGATGATCACAATGACGTCCACACTTCAAATTTCTAATGGGGATAAATAAACATACTGAACTTGTGTACTGCTGTCTGGGGAAAGCTAATCAGAGTGCCATCCAGTCCTGCTGAAGTAAGTGAAATCCACTGCGATTGTGCAGCCTTTGCAGTTAACATTCATTTTGATTTGGATCTCCCTTTCTGTACGTGTTCCATTATTTATCCCAAATTTCAGACTCTGTAGCCTCAGCTGTTTCTGTCTGAGATGTCCCAGGAGCTGGAAACACACTTATTAGTTGATAAATACATGTATTTGATTTTGCTCACTGCTTCAGGTTGCCAACTGCTAATGCTGGGGATGTATCAGCAAATCAACGCTATTGAGAAACCACTGCACAATTTGCAGCTTTATAGAAAAACGAACGCTTCACCAACATCTCAGGTTTTTCTGAATCATGCTCCCCTGAATGCTGCATCTGAGACAGTATATCAGAAAAGTTAAATCCATTACCTAATATATTACACCTTACAAATTACTTGTCTAAACTGAATCCTCACCCCAGAAACTATTTAGGTATCACAGAGTTTGGACTTTTAGCAAATTAAGATTCTGTCTGTAACAGGTGCTCTTCCGACCTCCAGTTCCCTCTGCATCTGCATATTTCAAGCTTTTACATGTTTGTATGACAGTCAAGAAAAAAGTGATTACCTACAGGATTACTGAAGTCGGAAGTTAGATTTTGAACCTTTTTATCCATTTTCTCTGGTGACCACTCCAGGCGAGAATACCTTTGAGTTACAGCCTTATCTACACGCTTGGGAATCTAGCACTCTCCTATGTCAGAGAACAGGGTGCCTCCAGCCAGCCTGTTTTCCTTTAGACATTTACACACAGATTTAGGAGTTGAATTTTAGTCACCTATGCTTGAAAAGCTACAATTATAAAGATCTTATTAATTCAAAAAGCATTAAAAATAGAACCTCTCTCTCCTCTCCCCCCCATATCTCATTAAACAATTAAACAGAAGGAATCAGCCTGGTCACAGTGCATGGCCATTTATCATACCTGTGAGGTTACGGATGCTTTAAAAATGTGTTTGTGATTGTATAGGCATATTTTAACCCACCATGACTCTGAATGAAAGGGCTAGGCATATGTGAGCTCCTTATTTGCGCTTTTTTAATGGCAAACCAACAGTAAGAATTAGAAGACTTTAATTATCTTATTAACTAGGGAAGCAAAAAGTCAACATCAGAATCTCCATGCTCGTAAAGATTCCTACATGTCCTTATTATTGGTTTGTTTTCATTTGTAAAGCTTGTGTCTCAAGTTAGTCGTGGTCCATGACTGGGGATTCTAGACCTTTGGCAGTGTAACAGGAGATTATTAAAGCATTACAGTTAATATTATAAAGCATTACAGTTGTTATTGTTATTTTACAACTGCACACAACGGTACCGGTGAACTTTAGGTTTCCCCTGGTCTTTCCTCTCTAGAAAACTAGACTAAAAGAGCAGTCTTTTCCTCAAATTTTGCAGTTGGTTGTAAAGTAGGTTTTAGTATTTCCAAGGATAGCAGTGGGGCAACTGCTAGAGACAGAGTTAGCAGGTGGAAGGGATCCCTCGGTGTGGATCTATTTCCAGATTGAAGGAAGGGCTGAGAGTAAATACCAGCACATTTAGTCACATGCAGTTTCCATCCACGTCGCTGTCTGTTAGTCTTGCTACAGCTCAAAGCTTCTGCACTGCACTTTGAAGAAGCTGAGCTTAGAATATCTATTAATGACCGCAGAGCTTTCTTCCTATCTGTTAATGAGTACTGGACATTGGAGTTCTGCCTATAGATATTTCTAAGCACGGGTTATACACATTTTAAATTACGAAGCAGGTGTACTCTCAGGGACTCCCCTGGCAGTTGGGTCAGTCTCTCAGAGACACAAGACTGGGTATTGAAATAGCAGGACCCAGCTCACTGGCTTAAATAAAACAACATCAGCTTTACACAGCTGTGTATTGCTAAGGGTTGCATGTTTCAGCCACACAAAGTCTTTCCCAGACTCGTCCTGGCTCATTGTGTCCTAAAAGAGTCTGTAACGTTGTGCAGTATGTTTTATAGTCAAAACAATAAGGAGGAACCGATGTGTACTTTGCAGGACAAGGTATCACAACGACTTCATCATAGTGAGAGCTCAGTTGGCATAGACATCTTTTGAGCAAGATCTGAGGAAACTGGGAAAATTTTACTATCCTTGTTGCAAGAGAAAGTGTGCATATAGAGCAAATTCAGTGGGAAGAGGCAGCACTCCTTTAAAACGTCTTATTCTGATACCCGCCCATCACAACATTGGTTCTGGAGAGCTCGAAGAACTAGGGATAGCTGAAAACATGGGCAAAACTATTTCCATTGAAAGTTGAACTACATTAGTATTTTGCAGAAAGTAATTGCCTTTCTCACACATTTTCTTTCTTTCTCCCCCTGCTCAATACAAATTCAATAATTTCTTTGCTAATACATTTTTTTTAGCTGCAAAAATTCTGGGTTCAGAGCTTCTGACAGAGGTTAATATTCATAGAAGAGAGTTCATTTCTGTCACTGGCATTTTACCATTCCCTTGTTCCACATCACCAGTAAAGTTCAAAGATTTTTTCTAGAGTACAAGCATATGCATTTCCTTCAAGAGATATTTTACTAATAAGAGGAGAAATCCATGCATTGATGATGTACAATTATTCATTATGTAGGAGGATGTTTGTCTACATATGATGTCTGTTTCTTTGCAATTTCCTTTGTCGTCCTTTCCAAGTGTTATTTTTATTTATCTGTAGGTTTTTTCCCTCAGGGTGAAGGAAGAATCAATTAGAAAATTACGGTAGTAAAAGACAATGACAAAAGGGATTACAATAAAGTTAATATCCTTTGCCACTACATTTTGCAATTCAGTTTACCGTTGAATTTCTGATTCAGAAGGCCTCAGAATCATACCCACAAAACACATAAGAGACATTGTTTGTCAAGACAATGAACATACTTTAGAAGAAGAATATTTAAAAAAAAAAGAGAGAGAGAGAATATTCAAAAGAAATGTTAAAGCAAAGCAATTACTAAATATCTGCAGGAGATAGATCAATAACTTGGACATTTCCATCAGCATTCAGCATCCACCCCAAAGATACGACCCTGAAGACATCCTTAATGTGTCCGGTGTGACAACACCTTGACCGCTTAGAATGTGTCTGAGTTTAAAGTGAGTGAAAAATTAAAGTCATAGGCAACAACATGATTACATAGCAAACACATCACTTACAGACAGGATTTTTTTTTGTTTGTTTGTGTTTTTGTTTCCCCCTGGAGACAATCACAGATTCAAGAAGGGGACCTGTGTGTACGGGATGAGCATATAAAAAAGAACATCTCTCCTCTGCACTGTTACAATGCACTTCTTTTAGGTAGACAGGGGCCAGTGCCTGCTGGAGGTTTTTCTTGGACTCCTATGCTTGTTTCACCTTCAGCAAGTAGGACGTGTGTGTTCAGGTCACACGCATCTTGCTTGTAGTCTTCTGCACCCCCTTAGTGATATTGCTGATGAATTAAACAGCCGCTGAAGACAGCATTGGATTTAGTTCTGCCTTACCTTTCACAATAACTTGTACCTAGCACTCCATAATTAAAAACATTAGTGTCTCCCTGCAACATTTCATCTGAAAGAGTATCTGCTCCCTGCCAAATAGGGTGAAAAGATTCACGACTTTCTGGAGCTCTGTTAATGATTTTGTGGATTAAAGGAATATGGAAATAATACAGTATTCATAACTAGAACAGGTCCAGATGACTGGATTTATGAATAGGATCGTTATGGATGTTGTATGCACTTAAAGGCCTCAGATAAAATGAAGTATTCACTGTATTAGGTGCTAGATGTGCACACTGGAGGAGATGGTTCCTGCCAGCCCAAGCTTGTACTTCTTTACAACTTTCACAGTTGAAGGCTTTTTTTGACTATCCCTGATACCTGAGCCCAGCTAAATTCTACTGAAGGAGCTGTCAGTGCAAATGATATTCACAGATACTCTGTTCACCGCTTCTGCTCGTAACCTCGGTCAGTAAATCCAGAGGGGTGGTGGGCTGCAGGCCAGGGGTGCTGGATGCTGGGGCTGACCAGTTCTGTGAGCAAGCCAGCCCTCTGCTCGTGTTGTGGACTGCTTCGTGCTTGCACAGAGGGAAGCTGGAGCCTTTTCGGGGGGCCTGGGTATTACTGCTGTAGAAACAGCAACAGTAACAATGGTTCCTTTCTTGTCCTCTCCTGTTGCTCTTTCGTGGATTTAGCTTACAAACTTTTGAGGGCAAAATGGCTACATTTTGTATACTAAAGCCTTCTGTATACTGATAGCTTGCAGCAGGCGGAACGTTTTGCTGACAGTGTGAAAGTCAACAGGTAAAACTTAGGAGAGCCCAGTGATTCCAGGGCTAAGACAGAGCTAGAGAAACACCTGGTTTAAAAGCCCTGGTTGTCAGCTGGCCTCACCAAAGTGGCTCCACTCCACTGAAAACCATGACACGTGAGCAGTGTTTCACTCATTCCTTGCCTTGAGATTTGCAGCACATTCCCAGAGCCCCTTCTGTGTTTAAAACGGAATGTAGTGTTCATGCAGCAAAGGCCATGGCAGAATTTACACAGCCTACTAATCCAAACATAACCAGCTAGTGTGTGCTGGCTTCTTGTAAGAGGTAGCTAGCATAGGAAAAAGTCCTGTAACCCACTCCCACTTACGACAGCTCTCTCCTCTGACCAAGCAGATTTTTCTGCAACTTTGAAACTGAAATGACACAAATCATTCAAATAATTGACCATCTTCTGAGCACTGGAGCTTTGAATAACCTTTCCCCCTGCCTAGGGATTTGCCAGTGATGCTAGCAATAAGTCATGGGGGGTAAATACATGTCTTTTCGAGGTTTCTACCAGCTGTTGGATTAACAGGTCCTGCTCCCCCAGTGAAGAATCAGCCCAAAGCCATCAACTGAGCAAGGGGTACTCTAGCAACAGGCTGGAGACCGGGGAGACCAATCTAATCTTAGGCTGTGATCTGCACATGTGCTGTAGTTAGGCTGCAGAATGCTAATGAGCCTGCCTGAATTTTAATAAAGGCCTCTGGGAGAAGTTCAGTTTGGTGCCTTCTGCCCAGTGAAAGCAAGCAGGACAGATAAAATCTCAAACCGCTTTTCTAAGCTCTTGGCTCAGGAGGTGGCAAAATAGCCATGCATTCACCCGGGAAACAAGTTGTACCACAGATGATGGAAGCAAAATGCCTGCTTTCCTGTGGGTTGAATCACCCATACAGATTGTCCGAGGTCTTTGAAGAGACACAACAAGATGGCTGTCTTCTCCTTCAAATTTCACAAAACATTGGGGAACTGAATGTGTAGTGTAAGACTCCTCTGCTCTTAGATAACAGCCAAACAGTTCAAAGGCCAGGCAGAGAAAAATATACCACCACCACCCCATGCATATACGGCCTCTGCCCCCACTCTGCAGTGTAACCCGATGACCATCTTTCTTTAGGAAACCAGGATAAACCCACTGAAATCACTTAGCTGGTGACGGGTCCAAAAAGCAGCAACCGGAACCGGATGGCCTATGTAGAATGTTGAGGAGCTTCAACAAATAAAAGCAAGTAAGAATGAACACTCAGTTTCTTTAGACGTGTTTGAAAATGCTGTCCTCAAACACTGTCAGGATGAAGGCCAGTCTCTCTCACTCCCCTCTGTCTCCATGGGAGGCACACCAGGGCACAGCTGTGAAGCAAGCTGAGCATGGGGCCCTGAGAACGCAGGTGCTGGATTGCTCTAGCAGGAGCACAAGAGAGTGCTTGACTCGCAGTCCCAGTGAGGGATTTGATGGTGAGTCAGGCACAGGCAACATCGACATCATAGAGGGTTATCTGATCACATATGACACTTCTTGTCACATTGCATCTTTCATTAGCTCAGCCAAAAGGCTGGGGGGAAAAGAAGCCTGCCTCCTTTCTAGCCTGCTTCCCTGTTGCATGTTCAAAGGGAGTGGCTGTCCTTAGGTGCCCCAGGGAAAGAGGAGTGTGAGCAAGGAGTCACTGCACCATCATCACAGGAGGACGTGCCTGCGAATTTCCCCACCCTCTGCAATGTGAATGACACCAGGAAATGAGTCCTATCAGGGGTTCCAGTGGCAAGTTGATAACTCTCTGTAAGTTCACGCCCTATAAAATTTACACCCTGGGGGTTTTTGTTTGTTTGGGGTTTGTTTTGGTTTGGTTTGGTTTTTGTTTTTAAATCGGTTCCCTGGCATTCTCAGGTGAGTTTTATTTGAAGCCTTGCATGTGGCTCTTCCTCTCTCACACATCCAAATACCTATGCTACCTATGCTACACAAGCTGAAGGACAAATCCGTGTGAAATCATGAAAAAACTCCCTTTGGGAAGAAAATCATGCCTAGAAGCAATAAGTCTTCCAAGAACATGAGCTTTAGTATCACAACAAGTACCAGTGAAAAAGATCTGCTGCATTGTGAATTTCTGCCTCCATGGGTAGACTAAATTGAACACAATGATGCAACAGCATTAGGATGGAAAGACAAACTGGAGAAGAAATCTATATTGCACATATAAAAGAGAACAAACCATTTTGCATATCTGGAAGACATTCAAGAAGGTTAAATCAAGAAATTCAGACAAACACTTGTCATGGAATGGCCAAGTTGTGGAGCGGAAACCACATGATTCTCCAAGTCCTTTCCAGCACTACGGCCATGACAACAGACACTGATTTACAGAAGCTGACGATCCAGTCCAATTCCTCTATGACTGAAATCCCACTCTGTGGCAGGAGATGCAAAAGGATAGGTCCAGAACTACTTCTACTCCCATTTTGCTCGCAAAGATAACAGAGGTGGGTGTTGGAAGTCAGGATTTAAGCTGAACAGTGGAGCTGATTTGGGTCAGGGATTAAATGATTAAAGATCATTAGGATTTGAAATTTGAGGAACACTGGCTGATCTGTATAGAAGGAATACACAGAGCCTCCTTGCCTTCCCTCTGCTGATTGTAGCTTGTATTTGTACTCATTCGCCATGAAGGACAGGACAGTCATTCATCTGATGTTTTCTTGCAGTTTCAAATCCAGGGATGTGGCACTTAGAGCAAGAAGGAATCACACGGACGTTGTGCCAATTGACACATCTTCATCATATCTTCTACAAAGAATCTATTAAAAGGGACTTCATGGCAAATATTAGTCTTCTATGGTTTGGGGCAAATAGCCACAAAATCTAAGGGGAGCTAAGGGAAGGGAAAAAAGAGCTCTCCTTTTCTCTGGAATTCACTTCTTTTGCCAAACATTTTTGCAAATGAGCTTAGTGATCGGAGTGGCAATGAAAAGAGCAGATGTTAAATGAATGTTAGATGAAGTAAGTGGAAGGTAAATATTTGAGCTCCTCAATCTGAATTATTATTTACTTTTAATAAAGTATGGCTGAAGGACTCAGAGCTAAAATATCCTTGTGCTGGGTGCTGCATAAACACAGGAAGCCTGACTGGAGGGGAAACAAATGTTTATTCAACTATGGAATTAACACAATCTATTTCTGCAGTCGAATTAAGTTATACACTTCAAATGCCAAGTGTCACAATGTACACTGAACATTAAACAGATAAAACCAAATAATTTTTAAAAATCCTTAAATATTTCCCACATTTTAACCAGTACTTAAAAGTAAATATTTTGTTCAAATTTCTGCTGCCTCTATACATAAATATTGGGAATGGGGAGTGAAGAAATTAAACCTTTTCAATTCCTCAAAAAAGAATACAATTAGCTCTAGTACTGATTAAGGTTTCTTGCAGACATTGGTGGATAATC
This sequence comes from Aramus guarauna, assembly GCA_013400195.1. Lineage (NCBI taxonomy): Eukaryota > Metazoa > Chordata > Aves > Gruiformes > Aramidae > Aramus > Aramus guarauna. Next base: position 26,271 of record VXBL01006222.1, read on the forward strand.
GCAAACACATAACAAATTCTAAAAGAAGATAGATCACCAGTATCATAAGGCTGGGAATTTATTAGATTAGTCAGAGGCTCAGATCTAGTCAGAGAGATTGAGCATTAGGGTACATATAGAAGAATTAAGAAAAAAATGGGCTTTTATACACAACAGGATTTTAGGTCTATAGTAATGCAATACTTAACAAGAACCAATGTCTTTCTAGTCAGAGGACCTGTCTCTGACAGCAGCCATCTCCATGTGAGAACGCAGGAGTGAAGTGATATGCAATACCTGTGCTATTAATTCACAGTCTTATCTGTAGCTCTTACGGATTTCATTAGAGCCTGCAGTGCAAGATCCAATTGTTTACACGATTCGTTTTCAAACAAGTCTATCATAAGACTTTGGAATGGGTCTTTGTTTTAAAGAAATAAATTCTTTGCCTTTAAATGCTGAAAATCAAGATCTGTGTAATATTTCTGCTTGGGTGTCCAAAATTGTAAGAACATACAGTCAGAAATGATTTTTAAAAAATCCTTGTCTGCCCATCCTTTCCACCAAGCTGAGAACTGTTCAAGTGGGCTGCATTTGGAGTAGCTCCAGATTTGCGACATTCTTAATCTGCCAAATGCTCAGAAAATTAGAGCTTGCCCTGTACCCGCATATTCTTAAGGAGTAATAGGAATCAATGGCTCTACTCCAGCAGCCTGCCAGGCAGGAGTCACATCTCTCTTCTGAATTACAGGTGGGCAGAGGGAGTGATGGGGTTTTCTGGAAGGACATTATTTCTGGAGGAAACTATTTATACCTGCCTCCATTCTGGAAGGAAAACTGGTGATTTGCGAGGTAAATTGCCTTTCTGTGTTTGAGATGACTGCACATTTGCCAAGTCTCCTTTGAGGAGGGCTAGCACTGAGACCCCATGCTCTAATGGCTGCTGTGATGGTTTAAGAGCCCATGCTAGAAGTCTTGGAAACCTGATCTGAGTTTTCTAAAAATGTTTGCAAAATATATTCTGAACTTGGGTAACAAAAATGTTTTGAGTTAGTTTCAAAGGAAAGGGCACAATTGAACTAAAATTTCAGAGTAGACAGTTATTGTATGAGTTTTTTTCTCTCATTTTTATGTGAGATTTTTTAACAGGTTTGAAGTCCTGACAGATCCTAAAAAGCTCTTTTAGCAAAAAAATAAACCCAAACCAACCCACTCCAACTTTTCCTTGCAAAAGTTAGTAGTTTTGACTGTTTAACGTATTGGAATGAGAAAATGTTTAAACTGGAAATTCCAAGTAATTTCTGATAAAGCCCTATGACAAGCCTTTAATTAAGGGTGAGATTTTCAAAGAATGTGAAATCAGGAGGCAATCAATTCTCCGTGAAATTCAGCCTTGGAACATCCTTCTCCAAACGGTCCAGACTGATATGTATGCTGGTTTTCAATAGGGAGGGCACTAACACATTCTGTTACCTTTGTGCCACTTCTGTCTATACCGTAGCAGTCCTGGGAAACATTTTGCTCCATCAGCACTGTACCCAGGGATAATGGACAAGTGCTCTGGGAAAAAGAAAAACTTCTTCCCTCTCCTCTTCCCTGCAATGCAATTTCAAACTCCAGGTGAAAATTCATGGCATCGTAGGGAAAGAGGGATGATTAATGCAGTAATACCACAGATGGAGAACTGAGAAACCAAGTGACTTCTTGAAGTCAAAAGCATCAGAACATCTACATTAAAACCAGGAATTAGCCTTGCAGTTCTTGAGTTACAAGGCTATTACAAGAAGATCATCCTGGCACCCACTCCCACAGGAAGGAAACTCTCTTTGCATTCCAGAGAAAGGAGCTCATGCTGCTGTGGTTCTCTTCACCCTCCTTCCCTGTGCTGCTGTTAGGGAGGTGGTGATTCACATGACAGAATTAGTGCAGAGTGCTCTGAACGATGCAATTATTGAGAAGTAAAGCACTGCGAAAAGAAAATATTGTGGCATCGGTGAGACCGGTTAACGTCAGTGACTCAAAGGCCTATGTGGCTCGAGTGCATTATATACAAACCCCATGCTAATAGCACTTCTGAGCACTTACAGGAGGAAGTGCTTAGATTACGTGCTTTACAACACACTCGGGGCGGTGGGGNACCAAGTGAAATGCAGCAATGTTTCTGAATCAGAAGCGAGCAGTAACTGTGGTTAAAATGCCTTGCACTTGTATTTCGAATAACAAAGGGTCTGAAGAATGGAGAGCAATAGAAAAAGGCAGGAGAGGAGGAGGCTTTTCAAGAGCCTTTTACAAGGAGATGACGGGAAGAAGTGTTGTATTGGATAGATAGAAAGGATGCACAGTGCTGAAGTTGGAACTCATCCCCACCAGAAAACCCCAGCCTTGTCAGGATCTCTGTGTCTAATTTTTGTACCTCTAGGTGCAGATGTAGCGAAGCCTACTGCTTGCGTAATCTACTTATTACTGGAGACTTGAGAAAATGCAAGGAGTGTAGAAAGTTAAGTTTGCACAGTACTGCCTTCTGAAGAGATACGGTCACTGCTCAAAACTGCTTCAAATGGAATTACTGCCAGGACCCCACCAGTCATGACTGTCAAATCTCTGCTGTATTTGCATGTACTATCAATGCCTGGGAGAGTAAGGTTTATTTAAAGCCACTAGGACTTTGCTTCTTGTGCTCAGTGTATCAGCTGATCCTGGAGTGTCAGATGCCAAGGCAGGTGGCCAGGATTTTTCATCAGCATTAGCAGTGGCAGTGAGTATTATGCTTCTCGGGTCAAGACAGAATTTACAATATTTTCCTCATTCCTGACCTTTCCTCCTCCTTCTCAATGCCTGCAGACACTGTCCCCTGCATAGAACTGGATGGGAAGAGGTTCTTACTCACTGCTAGCTGTTACACACCTTCCTTGCTCTCCAGTGAACCATGACCATAATCTATTCACAGCATAGATTATCAGTTCTGGGCCTACATGCGAAACATAGCGAAACTACTCCAGAAGCTGCTTTTCTCTGCACAGTGCTCCTGAACAAGGAAAACATCCAGCACCTCAAACACACTTTCCCCTTCTCTCTCTCTTCCGCCACCTCCCTATTCCAAAAGCATATGTTATGTCCCTCGATTGGAATGTCTCGGTTGCATTCTCAGTGGAGCCCAGTAAACAGCATCAAGAAGCATCTTCAGGACAGAAAGGATGTCAGTTTGACAGCTTTCCCGTGGCCCATTGATTCAAAAATTTCAGAGGAAAATGACAATATTCAGGGAGGCATGGTACTGTGCAAATTTCGCTTAGACATTGATGTGTGTGAAATAGAAATGCCTTTGGAGCAAATCTGTCTCTAAACACCTTTCTCACACAGTCCTAGGCTAGACTTTCAGTAACCTGGTGGGTGCGCCTGGGAAGCAGCAATTAGAAGGAAATAGGCAATCTGGAAAGAACTGCACGCAAGAAATACCTTGGGAAAGGGAGGTAGAGACTGTTCTGAGGCTGCTGTGGAAACACCTGCCATCAGGATATTGTTGCTGGTGGGTTTTGCAGTTGTTTTCCTGTTGGGTCTACTGTTGGGTTCAGACACTAAGGCATTCCGGCAATCAGGAGTCCCAGGCCATGCAATGTGGCTGTGTCTGGAGTCCACAGGAAAGCTTGGCCCCTGAAAGCATGCTGAACCAGCGACCTCCCCAGATCACAACAGTGCGGCTAGCTGCCTGCAGCCCCCACCGCGCGTTGCCTGCCCAGGGGAGGTGCAACTCCGATGCTGCTTGGGCATCGCGGCAGGGAACAGGGTGTAGCTCCCGCAGCCCCATACCTCAGCTCCTGCTCCTACCTTTACCAGCCTGCTTCAGGCTGAACTCCAGACTTCATCTTAAATGCATTATGTCTAGGGCAAAACCTTAGGGAATTTAATACTGTTTTATGAAGAAGCAAAGGCTGACTGTGTGTTTGGGCAGCCAGGCCCAGATTAGCTCTGAAGGCCACAAATCTTTACCAAACAGAAACCAGATGCTGCAATGACATGTATCATACTGTCTGCTAGACACTGACGCTAGCTCAGCACAAGGCCTGTGAATATTTTGTGCCTGAGGGTGTTTGCAAGCAGAGTAAAAGCCAAAAAGAGTGTCACACCTTTGCTATTTCTGAGAGAAAAAGAGACATTTGCACTGAATCGGGGCATCTCTGACCTCGCACGGAACTAAGAGCAGAGGGCAGACCCATGATGTTGTTCAAACACAGGCGAGCTGTAGGTGTGAGTTTCGGCTGGAGCCTTTTACCCTCCGCTTCGCAGTGAGCTATCTGGTATATCTATCTCTATATAATAGAGCAAATTCTGCTTCTCTGCTTAATACACATTTCCATGTTTCAGATCTTGCCAGAAAGACAAGCAGTCTTGTTGCTGCCAGTTGTGAACATTACACATTTGCCAGGGAGATGTCATGCTTGTTTGCCACAAATGTAATTAGACGATCAATCGCGAGGAGCCAAGGAGAAATACCGGCATTGCAAACAAACATATTTTTTCAGAGTGCTCTCTGAAAAGAACAGGGAGTTAACTACAAAGGAGAGGAAACGCCCTGGCTCTGCATTCACAGCCTCTATCCTGGCACCCTTTTCCCTCTCATTTCCAGCAGGGAGTAGCAGCCAGACAGCAGTTTTCCTCCAGCTGCTGAAAGACATCCGGAAAGCATGGGAACTTGTTGAGAGAGGCTATTTTCCCCTGGATGGCAAACTGCTTCCCAGTTAGGCCATGCTTGAACAGGGACACTCAACTAAGTTAATGCAGAGGGGATTAGCACAGACCTGGATGTACACCTGCTCCAACAGAAGGGGAAAACAGCAGAGATGCTCTCTGCGATGCAGGCATGCTGCTGCACTGCTGGCATCAAACGCAAGGCTGCAACCTTGCTGCTCTGTCCTGCCCTTGACCTCTTAGTAAATCCATATCTGGATTAGCTCAGCCATACTAAAAATCTGTGGGGACTCTTTGCAGGAATTAAAGTGGCTTTGCTGCAGTTAATTCACAAAGGAATTTGTTCCATTTCAGGACTCTACCCACACCTGCATCCAAAGTCTCAGCTAAAACTGAGACTCTGTTTTGCCTCTGGAAGTAGCGTACAGGGACAGTGAAACTCAGCAAGGTCCCACAAGGACAGTGCATAGCAAGGTGCCATTTGTACTACCTTTTCTCTGTATTTATGATCCCTTCCCTCTGCCTCCACATGAAAATGCAGGTGCCTGGACAGACACAGTAAAAACCACTCTCTTTTCTAGTCAGCTTTTTAAAGTGCTTCTTTCTTCTCTACTGAGAAACTGTCAGCAGAAAAATAAAACGTGCTCCTTAAAGCAGTACTGAAAGACTCACAAGACACTCTAATGGCCACCAAAATGCTTCCAAATGACGCCAGTTCTGCGTCTGGAGAAATGAAGATTATTTTTAGGACTGAAAACTCAGACTCTCAAAAGTTAGGAATTAAAGAGTTGTCCATGTAATTGTAGTTTTGTACCATATGGATATGTACTAGATATAGCCTTTAATTGCATGATCACAAATTACACTGTGTTTTAGGTTCCCAATTTCATGCAAAATATTTGGATTTTTTTTTTTGTTTTCATTTTCCCAAATTAAAACTTTTTTTTTTTTAATAAAAACACCAAACCTTTTCATTTGTACAACATTCAAACATAATTTTTTAACTTCCCTCATGCTGATCAGCTGCGTGAAAAGACAAAAATTCTTGCTGTAAAAAGCAGTTCTACTGAAAGAAAAAAAAATCTTGCAGAAGCTGGAAATGGAAGAAAATGTTTGCTTACTTTAGCCAAGACCTTCTATATCCTCCCTAACCCCCATCATGTAAATGTTAAATAGATGGACATGAGAGATTAGCTGTATAAGGTTCCTCCAACTCTGCCACTGAGTTGCCTTGTCCTGTAAAATGAGCAGGGCTAGAATTACTGTGTGTATAGCTCACCCTTGTCTCTGGCCTTTTCTTCATGAAGCACAATTCCGTTTTGTGAACTGCAGTCAGAGGTCAGAAGGAGCCAGAGTAAGAGCAAGGGGCTGATCCTGCACATATCAAATCATTCGACTTCTTTTATACTTTTAAGATAATTTTCCATGTTCCTGCCTTTTTTTTTTTCATCTTGCATTTTATGCATGTTTCTGCCTTCTCTAGATAGTTTTGCATTATCAAAGGGCAAAAGGAGAAAAGAAAAACCTGTTGCTGCATTTAGCATTGATTTTTCCCCTTCACTCTGAGTCACATAAGCTAACATTTAATTAATTTCTGACACTTTGACAGTTTCTAAGACGACATTTGTAGAGCTATCAAGTGCCGCTGATAGCACTGTCAGACAGACACTTTTTGAATTATCAGCTATTAAGGACCCATATGCAACAAATTTCCAAGGATTATTATACAAATTGTTCTTTGAATGAGAAAAGCCCACAAAAGCTCAGTGAAACATAAAGAAACCATTGTTCCCAGGTAAATTTGATATTTGCAAATGTTTTGCTATTTTGATCACTTACATGGTTTAATAGATCAAATTCACTTTGTCTTTTATTAAAAAAATTAAATGGCCTGTTTTGGGATGTCTGAGAATATGAGCAGATTCTCAAATCACAGTGGTCTTTATGGAGATATAGCTTGAGAAACACGGAATCCTTGATTTTAGGAAGTGCTGAGCAGTGAATGAGGTCCCTTCAAGATCTCTCAAACTAGAAACCCCCAAACCAAAGTAGCCAAAATCTCCAGAGGCTTTTAAACAGCCCTTGCCTTTACTCTTTGAGCATGCTCTCTGATGTGTCACCATTTCTTGACGTAGTGACTATTTCAGGCCCAGGTACGGATCTCAATACTTCGCTTTTAAACACACAAGCAAACCTGGCAAGGGGTTGAAATGGTCAACGTGGGTTAATGTCATTCCGGAGACCTTCTGCAGCTGTGGGTGGCAGTTCGGGTATGACAACTCTACTTTTGGTGGCCTCACTAAGCTAATTTACCAGTTGAAATAGAAGCTCTGTTTCAACAAATGAGACAGTTGTATTTCACCTTGCTCAATGGCACAGCTATGGCTTGATGTTAGCATTTGTCTGCCTCTGCTGTATGCCAGAGCTGTGTAGTTCCGATCAGACTGCTCCGCTTGCTTGTCCTTGGAGCATCTGGCATTATCCGCTCCGGTGAGCTCATGGAACCTATTAGCTCATAGAGTGAAATTCAGCTTAATGCTCCTCTCCTCATGGCCCTTGTGGCTCTCTGAAAGGCAGACTCAGGTGCATGCCAGTCAGATCTGAGCAAGCCCAGTTCTGCCTGTACTACCAGCTCAGTTATGCAGAGGACAAGGATGATTTGCAGACTGAGGTAATACTCATATTTTAGCCCATATTGCTTCAGCAAGACCACATCGTGCCGAAATCCCTTCTTTTTCTAAGTGTGTAGAAACTCTGGCAGGACCTAGACATGATGAGAAATACTCAGAAGACAGTGCCAACCATCACAAACACCCATTGCACAGATCCTACCCTGGGAGATCTTTAGTGAGCCCACCTAAATGAGAGCCAAAACAGCCTCACAACACAGCCAGGAAAAAGTCTTGCCAGTATGCCAGAGCCAGTGGCCAAATATACTGCAGGCTCATTGCAAATGTGGAATTTGTTTTTTGTATGCTGGCATCAGACAAAGACCCCAACACAGACACCTGCTACCGAGGTCTGCATGATGCAGCTTAACTTTTAGCCAGTTTCTTACAATGTGGACATATGTGCAGTTGGATGCCAATGATCTAGGGATATGCAGAGTCCCGATATCACTGCTTTGCATCACCTGCTGGCCTAAAACCCATATAACCTCATGGACATTCATGCACCTTCGCTAGCCTATACCATCGAGAAATATGACCTAAGAGGTATCAGTTCTACTGTAGTTTATCATCAGAGCAGAAACCACAGACCTTCCCTTCACACACCACGTCCCACACTTCAGCTTTGTTTATACATCTTCCTCAGCAGAGAGTAGCTTTCACTGTCTGCATTTGCAGCTAATAACTCACAAACCTCTATGTCCAGACAGCAACATTTCTTTAGAAAATTGTTTCCTCATCTATGTTCAGTCCATTTTCTTTCTTCTTCCTCTTCACCCATAAAAAATGCCTGTAAGCCTGGGAACTGATCCATAGCCAGTGGAAACCAAAGGAAGGCCTCCTGGTGACAGCCCCCCTTACTGTGTGCCGAAAATGGCCCAGCTAAGGAAGCAGAGCAGAGAGGCAGCCCTGACAGACAGAAAAAGTCCAAAAGACCAAAAGACACTTGCAGTTGTCTTTGCTACACCTGCGTAAAACAAACACAAAACCCTAAAGAAGTTCTAGGGAACTCTGCAGCAAAACACATGATTTATTTATATTTTACATTTGAAAGAGTGCACAGCACATGGGCATTGGCCAGGAAAGAAATGATGGTTTGCTGCGATGCCACAGATTTCCAAGGAGACCTGTCTTCCCAGTGCCAGGAGCTGCAGAGGTTGGGCTGTGGAATGGGACCCAGTTGTGCCCCCACCATTTTCCCCTTTGCACTGCAATCTCACTGGGGGAATGGCAGAAAGCAGGCACTGTCCAGCTCTGACTTCAAAACTGCTACTGTCAAGATTCATTATCATCACAATTCGGTTCATAGTTTTATTCATTCATTCATTTATTTATTTATCTCCCTCCTGGAGGAAAAAAATAAGGAAAAGCAATGGGGAAAAACAAAACAAAACAAAACAAAACAAAACAAAACAAAACAAAAACCCACAGCCCAAAGCCCGATGAAGCACATGAAAAATAAACAAAGTGGGTCATGACACATCTGCCCCGAACTGTGCACACCTAGCACGATGTAGTTAGTGGTTAGGAATGTCAGGGCAGTGAACACAAAAATCCCAGACACACTGCCCGAATTGGCTGTAACACAGAGTAACTAATATCCCTGGCTACAGATATCTGGGGGGTGGCCCAGAAATAGAAATTAACTTCTTGAATCCCCACCTAGGTATCTGACCCTCAGCTCAGCCTCCCATCTGGGTCTTCATCGCATTTTCAGTCTATCAACCATTTGCACACAGGAATTCAGGGTATGGGGAACAGGTTCCAGAGACTCCCAAGAGTGAGGTAGCACATGCATAATTGTTTTATTTTTATTTTACATGTTGGCATTTGACTGTCTTTTCAACATCTTTGTGTCAGGGTGGAGCTGGAACCTGGCACTTTTACCTCCATGGATCCCCTAAACCTCTCTTGGTACAACAGTGACATCGGTGACAGGAATTGGAGCAAGCCACTCAACGAATCCAATGCAGACCAGAAGCCTCAGTATAACTACTATGCCATGCTACTCACCCTCCTCATCTTTGTCATTGTTTTTGGCAATGTGCTGGTGTGTATGGCTGTGTCCAGGGAAAAAGCTCTTCAGACTACCACTAATTACCTGATTGTGAGTTTGGCGGTGGCAGATCTCTTGGTAGCAACTCTGGTCATGCCTTGGGTGGTCTATCTGGAGGTAGGTGACCCAGCTTTCTTTTGCAGTACTGAATGTTTCTGGTGAATGGGGAGAGAGAGAGAGAAGGTTTTGCAGCCTGGACATCAGCTATTTCAAGACCTCCTGAATTTCTCAAAATAAAAGTGGTTCTAATGTCTTAAGAGTCGGTCAGATTTTTCCAGGAAATTCACATGACAGCAGATGACAGGCTGACTTGAAAACAGGCTGTTGTTCCGAGGGCTAAATTACAATCCAATTGCATTGAAAATCTGGCCTTTAAATAGAGGGGTCAAGAGCAAAAAGACCCCAATTTTGTTTTCAAAACTACATGGATGAACTGTTCATTCCCAAGCATAAGAATGAGTCTGCAACAACATCATGGGTTGCATGCAATAAACTGCATCAAATAGTAATCAAAACCCTATTGCTGAAGGACTAGTAGTGAGAAGAGCAGGCAATTGTAGAAGTAGGATGTCAGTCTAGAACTTTTGTGTCACAATATATGACAGAAATGGAATCACAAGTGAGCTACTTTTCACATTGCTGCCGTTAGCACGTCACTTTGGTACAAAAGAACTCTATATGCTTCTGCATACAGAACCATATTTGAGTGGCACTGTGGTTTGTGAAAGCGAAATACTCCCAAGACTGCCACCTGTTTACTTGATGGCAAATGACTTTTGCAACAGTAAATAGCCTGAAAGAATGAAATGCATCTCTAGAGGAAAGAATAAGAGAAGATACACAGCCCCTCCCCCTTAACCCCCTTTGCTGGGATGCCCATCTTCTTCAGTCAGCTGGGAGCTGGCATGGTAGTGACAATCACAACCAAGAGAGAGTGAACAGTGGTGAGAAAGCATAAGACTGAAACTATATTGAGTTTACAATTAATTTTCAGGTACTTGTTTATGAGAGAAAATGATGAAACAGAGAGGATAGCAGGGGAAGAAGCCATAATCAATTAGCCCATTAAGTATTAATGCAAAGCAAAGCAAACATGCTGACATGACATAGGCTGTTGAGAAACCACAATACTAATTATCACTCCAGTTAATTATTGTTTTCACGGCACTTTAAAAATGTAAAGCATCATGCATCTGCTAAAGCTTATTAACATGACCACAGGCTGGTTGTGATTGCAGTCAATGCCTCTGGGACTAGTTACACTCTTCTGTTATATTCCTCTTTTGCAACAACGCATTTTAAGCAGAGGCTTATACTGTGAGAAGCTCTTGCTCACTTAGGCCCAGCTATAAGAGTCTCTCAGACACTTCTTATTTTAATGTGGAAGAATAAAGCACAAATGACGGAAGATGCTTTACCCTTTCTGGGCTCATGTGTACATGGAGTTGGTCAGGAACCTTACCTTCTTTAATCTACCGACTAGGACAATCAGGCCTCTACATCTCACCAATACTTTTGTTTGTTTGTTTGTTTGTTTTAAATTTACTTTCACACTTTCTGCTCTTATCCACACTCTGCTAAACCTACTGCTAGCTTGAAGCAACAAAAAACCATGACAAATACTTGCAGATAGAGAAGGAGCCATTGGACTGATGTGGGTTAGGCACACTGTGATCCCTCTCTGGGTCTGCAATCTGAAATCAAAAGTGGGCAGAACCCTTTGTTCTGTAAATATAGTCTTTTTTTTTTTTTTTTTTTTTGGCTTTGCATCACAAGCTTGGAGAAAAACACATGTCAAAAGGAGATCCTTTTAAATAAACAGCCTTGATGCAAACAAATCTTCTACCTCCAAACTTCTGAGGTTTCTCCTATATGAGTGAAAGCACTAAGAGAAAGATGCTGCAGTTTACAGCATCTCCCATAAACTTGAAAGTATGCGTTCAGGAAACTGATTTTGCAGAGGCTTATATCTGGCTGGAAACCTTTGCCGTTGGGCAAATTCCCATCAAAGTTACTGATGTAACTGTCTCTTAAGTGCTTTTTTAATCACTGAGTATTCATCTGTCACTCAGGCTTCAATGCAGTCATTCTTTCTTCCTTCTTCATGCTGCCTATGGTTATGTATATCAGAGCAGAAATAACTGAAGAATAGATATCTTATTCATTCTATTTTCAAATGCAGTAGGACTCTATTTTTACTAGAGGGAAATATACTTTTTTCATCACATGTCAAATACAGCAGTCCTAATAATTGCTATTAAACTTAATTGGCAAAGTTTGGTTTCAATAGCAAGATAAGTGAAAAGAAAAAGGCTACTGGTAATTGGAAGTGTTATCATTAGTTTTTTGTCTTTATCACAACATGTAGCGTGTCAAAGACTTTTCACTCTGAATTAAATTCATTTCGTTCACAAAAAAAAATATGCGAGGAATTTCTACCCCAATTTTTTAAACTAAGAAGTGAAGGAAAGCTCCTACTTCTCTGTTGTTGATCTTTGTTAGGTCTAATTGCAAACAAGTGTCTAATAAAAAGCTGTAAGTACAATTAGAGGTGCTCAGAATATAAAATCAATGTATTTCCTTCCTAGTACTTCTTTGCAATGCCTCAGAGACCTGTTTAAGCTCCCACATAGTTCACTCTGAGGAGGCTTGTATTCCCTTATGTCATTGGAATATGACCCCAATTTCATGTTGCTGTTTGGGTTGCCCAACTCAATACAGAGTACCGGGACGCAATTAGGAAGGACAAAATCACACCAGCCCTCAGGTGAATAGTCTAAAGAATGGTTAGGATGGAGCAGAGTACTTCCTTTGTGGCTGTGCCATCATTTGAGACCTTCAGACTAGATGGGATGAAGTCCTGGAAGGCACTCAATGGCAAACAATCTTACTTGACAGGGCATGTCACTGATTGCATGTGACCTGATTCCAGCTGGAACTTCTGTAGACAAAATTTTGATCTGTCTTGAACCAGCAGAACTCCAGCTACCAGCAAATGTCTATATCGTTGTGCAAAATTCTCACTTTAGACCCTCTCAATAGCATAATCTCAGTGAATTCTTTTACTGACCTTATTCTCTCTCTTTGCAGGTGGTTGGTGAGTGGAGGTTTAGTCGGATCCACTGTGATATCTTTGTAACCCTTGATGTTATGATGTGTACTGCCAGCATCCTCAACCTCTGTGCCATCAGCATTGACAGGTGAGGGGCTCCAAGGCAGCAAGTCGTGTCAAATCCACAGCAGCAAGTCACAGCCATTTTTATATGGTCTAATTTTACCTGTGACTCAGAGACTTGAAAGTGGTGAGAGCTAGTGTTGTTGACGTCTTTTGAAGAGCAATTTAGAGGACCTAAATGAGGTCTGAGCAGGGATTCTGTCAGAAGCAGATGTAGAAATACTGGTCTTGAGAATGTAAATGGAATTGTCTGTATATGTCCCCGTTAGTTCAGTCCTTCTGTTTATATACTTGAATGGTGAAGCAGACATCTGTGGGAAGGCAGTAGCTCAGAGAGCGTGGAAGAAAAATGCTATGGTAAGCTGAGCCCAGCCTCATGCCTTCCAAAACAGGGAATGCAGACATCCTGGAGATTCATGAAACCTGACTTGGCCTATATTCTCTTGCTGGACCAGGCTTTCAGACACAGCAACTCGGTGTAATTTCCCCACAAAGTTTGTCAGCACTGCAGAATAACAATAGAGTGGGTTTGTATCTTTACACTGCAGGTACACAGCAGTAGCAATGCCAATGCTGTATAATACCCGCTACAGCTCGAAGCGCAGAGTCACGGTCATGATTGCTGTTGTCTGGGCGCTTTCATTTGCCATCTCCTGCCCACTCCTCTTTGGCCTCAACAACACAGGTGAGTGTAATGCCACCTCCAGCTTACTACTGGCATCTTCCTGGCTTTACTGGGTCCCCAGATAGTCTTCTGTTACAAGTCAGGAACAAAAGTGGGGATCAGGTTTTAGGTGTATTGGGATGTATCCATCCCTGTTTCAGGTGTCCTCTCCCAGTGTCATTCCAGATTATTTCTGTCAGCTGCTTCTGGATCTGTTTCAACTCTTGCTGCTTCAGACCAGTGGTTTAGACACATGAGAACTGAAGTTATGTAGAAGTTTACACAACATTCATCAATGTTACATTAACATTTGTCCACTATACATTATCAAAATCCTTCTTATATTAAAAAAGTGAAAAGGAAAAGCCACGGAACAAATAGCTTCACTGAGACAGGAAAGAAAAGAACTGGCTGTTCAGCCTTCTCTTTCATAGCAAGACTGTATTGCATACAGCATGAGATCAGCAGGCTTTTAGTTAGAAGGCAAGCAATAGCCAGGGACTTTGGGTTACATGTGACTCCCTATGAACCAAGGGGAGTTTGCTGTTCTGGTACCGCTTCCAGCTGATGGGGTGGTCCCCCCTAGACCCCCTCCCTCTCTGGGTATCTCTGTGCCTTCTGAAAGAGGGAAAGAAGAGGAGGAAACCGGTGCAAGCTCCTAGCAGCAGGGACAATGAGCCAGAAACTTTTTGTCTTCCAGATGAGAATGAGTGCGTCATTGCCAATCCTGCCTTTGTCGTGTATTCCTCTATCGTCTCCTTCTACGTTCCCTTCATTGTCACCCTGCTAGTGTACGTGCAGATTTACATAGTGCTCCGGAAGCGCAGGAAGCGCGTCAACACCAAGCGCAGCAGCCACGGCCTGGGCTCAGACACGCAAGCCCCGCTGAAGGTAAATAAACCTCTGCCTTGCTCTCAGCAATCTCCATCCTTTCTCCTTCCTGGTCCACCTCATTCCCCAAAGCACTTTCTCCTTTCCCCAAATGACACTGGCCGGACTAGGTAAAATGCTGGATCACAAAGGTGAATGCTGTGTCCGGTGCCATTCTGGAGTCCCAGTTGCACACTCTGGATTACCAGGTCACCTGGTGGGTGCTTCAGAGGCTTCTCTGGATCTCAGGGGATGTTTCATCAGCAGATCTGCATTAGGAGCTGCTTCATTAACCAGACTGCATTTCCTTTGGCTCTGCTGAATTTGGGTTGGTGCACCCAAGACTACAGGCTATACTATTTTCTGAGTCAGTCCTGCTGTTGTGACGAAGATTGGAAATTGTTTGCGTGGCTGGGGTGCAAACTACATCGCTGGTAATGCTACCTCTGCAGTGAAAACAGCCTTTCAAAGCATGAGATACATATATAAGTGGTGTCCAGCTGAGCGTGTTAAGTATAAGACCGCTTGCCACAATACTAGTCTTGCAGCACGTGCAGAAACAATCAGTAGGAATGTATAGTCCCAGAGGACTACCTTCAAACTGCCTTGCCTCAGAGGCCAGTGCCATGTTAAGCAAAGGAGGCAGCAAGACAGGGACAGCCTGAAACCTAAGCAGATCTTTTTGGTTTCCTTCCTTTGGTGAAAAGCACAAGGGATACTTGCCTCCATTACTGTTGCTTCAGACTAGTTTTCCATGATTCTTAGCACCTTAGTCACACTGATTAATTTCTGCTTCATGCCCTGTGTTTGTATTTCTACTTTCCTCCCTTATCAGCTTCCCTTCCCAATTACTATCTGCTTGTGTAACCTCTGAGCTGGTGCTTGCCCCTTAGGACAAATGTACTCATCCAGAAGACGTCAAGCTCTGCACAGTTATTGTGAAGTCCAATGGGAGTTTCCAAGTTAATAAGCGCAAAGTGGTGAGTGTTAAAGAGAAGTGGTAGCTTTTCAGAGCATTTAGCTTTCCCCTTTTCTCCTCTCAGGACAAAAAATAAATATATGTAGGGCAGGAGAAAAATAAGCGAAGAACAAAGGTTACCATTCAATCTCAAAATTTAAATATTCTTCCCATTCCTTAGAGTGAAGCAGGGGGTTTAAGATCATTGAGCTCAGAAAGCCAGACTAAGCTCACCTAAAGATCAGCTATGAAAGCCATGACATTTTAACTTTTTGTCTTTGATTTTCTTCTCCTCTCTGTTTTTTATTTTAATTCTTGGACAGCATTGCCTTTGTTGGATTTTGCTTGTTGGTTTAATTTTTATTTATTCATACTCTGCAAACTGAAATAAAAATTTGTGGGGAGTGGAGACAGTGTCTCTTCCCATTTCTTAGCCTCTTTGTGCAATAGAGTCATTCACTGCAGTTCTGTCGCTCCCATCTACTCAAAAGTATTTATATCTGTAAACACTTTACAGCCCTTTCTCCAAGCATCTACCAAAAATGTAGGGAGAGAGAAGAGGGATTGATTGTTCTTCAACATCATCCAGCTTCACTCTGTAAGGAATGTTCATTGCTCCTCTCTGTGTATTTATCTGTCTTTATGTTGTGGACATTTGATTTTTGTCCAGGAGGCGGAGAGTCATATAGAAGAGATGGAAATGGAGATGGTGTCCAGTACCAGTCCCCCTGAGAAAACCACCATCAAACCAGCAGCACCAAGTAACCATCAGTTGGTTGTGCCAGTTGCTTCAAATCAGGGCACCAACTCAACCCTGCAGGCACCCTTGGACAGCCCTGGGAAAGTAGAGAAGAATGGACATGCCAAAGAAACACGCCATACAGCTAAGGTCTTTGAGATCCAGTCTATGCCTAATGGCAAGACGAGGACCTCTCTCAAGACTGTGAGCAGGAGGAAACTGTCACAACAGAAGGAAAAGAAAGCCACTCAGATGCTAGCTATTGTACTGGGTGAGAATGCGCATTGGCTTCCTCTTGTGTTTCTGCAGAAAACCGATAGCTACCTGGATTAGGGTAGCCAGTCTGAATGTCCAGTGTAGACTGTTTGCACAGGCCTCCACAGAAACAATTTCACTCGATACATTAGAGGCAAGTAGGCAAGAGGCTGCCAATAGGAAGGCTACCTCCTTCCTAGCTAGGAATGGTTCACAGTGCTGTACAAAAAAAGGCTCTGAAAGATGTCCATCTAAGGGGTGACAAAGGCAGCTGGGTGCAGGAGCAAGAGAGCTCATGGGCTCTCTAGAACACAAAAGACAGCATAGCTCAGCAAGAAACTGGCACCACCAAAGGCCAGATTTTTTGATGTAATTGGTCTAATTACATCAGCAAAGTTGTTTTTTAATACCTGGATACTCTGAACACAGACTAGGAGACTTAACCAACAGAAGGCTTATTCCTCAGGGAAATATTTTTCCTTTATACCCAAAAGAATCTTACTGTTGTAATAGTCCCAAAATTTATCCAGCTTTCAGCAATCAAAATCTGTCTTTTTCCTTCTTCCTCAGGTGTTTTCATCATCTGCTGGCTCCCATTCTTCATCACTCACATCCTGAACATGCACTGCAATTGCAACATCCCCCCAGCAATGTACAGCGCCTTTACGTGGCTTGGATACGTCAACAGTGCTGTCAACCCAATTATTTACACCACCTTCAACATTGAATTTCGCAAGGCTTTCATGAAGATTCTCCACTGTTAAAAGTAAAAACAGCAACTACATTTTTAAGAATGAGAAAAAAGAAACCAATGCCATTCACGCACACAAATGGGCAGCCATGGAGAGGTCTCGAGCTCTTGTATTGGGCATGAGGCCCACAGTGTTACAACAATGCCGTGCCCATGTACCTCTTGGTGGGGATGTAACCAGGCCCTCCATGTGGGAGGTTCTCTCATCCCCTGAGGTGACCTTTGGACTCTGGGACACCAATCCTAAGGGCACTTTTCAGAGCTACCCTCACACTGTGTTTAAAGCAGAAGCAAAAATCAAGACACACTCACTTGATTCTTGCCTGTGGCCATCTAACCTTGAGTGCATTAAACACAGCCAGTTGCAGAGCCATGTGAAGGTAGCGATAGGTCACTGCCACTACTGGCTTGCGTGTTACGTCATTGTTACAATGCTCACCAAAGACAAGACCATCTTTTCCACTTTGCAATAGGAGCCAGACAGAGCTTGCGGAAACTCCATGCAATAGCTTTGCCTTCACCTTGAGCTGACTTACCCAGTATTAACTGCTGAAGCCTTGAGAGAAAAAAAAGACTTTAAGAGGTCCCCAAGTGGGCTAAGAAGGTTCTGCCTCCTACAGATCCAACCCCTGCCACAACGCGGGCCTGCAAGCAGTCGGCAGAAGGAAGAAGAGGAGCATAAGTCTCAGGTGGGACCACTACATCAGTGTAAATATGAATAAATAGAATGAATTGAACAGAAGCCTAAGCCAAAAAATAGATGGAGAGAAACTAAAGAAGTGATACCTTGTATTGCATGGTATACATTCAGATCAAACAGTACACCAACTATCATCTATCATCAGCCAGCCCAGGAGCAATTTCTACCCACCAGCATTTCACCTCCAGTCTCTTACAAGAAGTTACAAAACTAGGCGAGGAGTGTTAGTGTCGTGTACGTAGAAACGTGAAGACAGTCTGCCAGTTGAGGCATCTGCAGCCATGTCCGTCTCAGATGTGAACTTGGACAAGTCAGCTAGGTTAGGCCCAGTTCTTCTCACCTAACTTCAGGGTGCCATGAAGCCAAGGACCACCTCAGATATGATTTGCCTATGTCTCTCAATAGAGAGAGTGCAGAATAACATCGTGCCTAATTTAAATTAACAGTAAATGAGATAAAACTGTGTGTTTTGGAAAAAAAACAGAATAAAAGCCCAAGAAAGTCCCTAGTTGGACCTGCTCCTATGCCCAGGTTGGACTCTGGAAAGGTCTGGATGTTTCCAGCAACCTCTGATTATCTATCTTTCATGGATGATGACAACAGAAAACCCATAACAGCGTAATTTCACCATACTGTGGCATTGCCAAATCCTCGCTCACTAATTGTACTTGGTTCACAATATATTTTGTAATATCTCTGTAAATAAGATATAGTAAGATGAATAAAATGACATGGAAATAGGTCTGGCTAGAAATTAATGTAGGATCTGGATAACTAGGTTATTACAATAGCATATGCAGAGGCAGGCTCCCAAGTACTAGTTGCCTGCTGTTTCCTAAAAATGTTAAAACACAGTCTGGTGAGCAATAGAATCCCTTTTCTCTTTACGCATTTTGTGGAAAATTCGCATCGTTTTTGCTTCAGAATAGATTAAGACCACTGTCGGGGGAGATGGGGGTTTTTTATTCTCAGGTTTTCCTATTTTGCTAACAAAGCATTTTTCTGTGGGATGGACTGTGCTGGTAGAATATGTTCCAGCTGTATATCCAGAAGAGTTTATGTCAAGCAGCTGTAATACATGCTTACAGCTGTTTTCTGAAATTGAAACAGGAGTCCCACCTTGATCCAAAGGTTTCCATTCTAAACCATGTATTCCTAGAAGAGGCTGATAACCAGTGTTATTAGTATTTAGCACATGGACTTGTATAACATTTTAACATGGCTCTTCAAGGTCTGTTCATAGCTATAAATTTAAATGAAGAGTGATCCTACCGATGCTTAAATGTGTTCCAGCTTAGCGAAGGATTTTAGCCTATACCCTCAGCAGAAATAGGTTCTATGTATTTAACTGAATAAGAGAGTACATGCTTATCAGAGCAACATTCTGTTGACCTGCATGAACCAGGTGTTACATGATACTGTCAGAAAAAAATATTATAAACATGTAAGATGGGGCCAGTCACTCTTCTGTCTTAGTATTGTAATGCACAGCTAGGGAACCCTTATATGTTAACAGGACTATAGGCAAGGGAAAAAAAAAAACACTTCTTACAGAAGCACAAGAAACTTTCCAATCCTTTTTTAATCAGAAAATTGGAAACACTTACTCAAGAGATCTCAGGCACACGTTACCTGTTCATTTTTTTCCAATTTTAACCAAGCAAGTTCACTCAGTGATGGGAATCAACTCAGACTGGTATTACTTAAAAGATTCAAAGAATAATGTAAAGCCAGTAGGGGGTTTTGGTGTAAAAATAGTAAAAGCTACTGCTCAATTTGCTAACATATTTACAATCGCAAAGCAGAAAGGTGCCGTTTGACTTATGAATTAACAGGTGGGGAGCTGAATCAAAATAGAAAATAATATGCATATAGACAAACAAAGCTTTAAAGCATTTGGAAGTTGCCATAGGTGGTATTTGGCCTGTACTAAAACCTGGTGTGGGCCCTCAAAATGAGTGGAATGTGAATAATGTCTTAACTTTGTGCCATAATTTTATTTTATGTTACGTTCAGTGTCAACCCAGGACAAAGTCATCTTTAATACTGAGTACCTTGTTAAAAAAAAATTGTTTCTGAATCTAAATGCAGAACCCTATAGCTCAACTCATCTGAATTACTAGATGAAAAACTCTTCCACGATGTCATGGAGGAAAAGAGCTACTGAAAAAGGGTCTATGTCCTTCATATGTTTGCTAACTTGGACCATAAAACCCAGGTGTCATTTCCTTCAGATTAAGTATTTGTTGGGAGAAATTTCCTGCAGCCCATCATTCATCCCAACGACATTTTAAGCCACTCATTCCTAACACTGCAAACTTGAAGGTATCTTGTGGGAATATTTATACACCCACACCCTTGGAAAGGTGGTAATGCCATGTCTGTTCATCTCCTCTGCAGCAGGTTTTCCTTTCCCGCAAAACATCTGCACTTAAAGACAACAGACTAAAGCACTTTCCATCTATGCATCAATCCTTCATAAGTCTTTTCAAGAGACAACCAAACTATGTCATCACTTCTGGCTTTACAAAGAATAGACTAATGCCAAGAGCAAGGACAGTCTTTGCAATGTGTTTGTACAGCACCTGGCACAATGACAACCAGCCCATAGTTGTGATGGAAGGTGTTTGTAGAAACTTCTGAAAATTATGAGAAGTCTGTTGCATCATACAGAACTCTGAGGTCTCTTGCTCACAGATCTGAATCTGGCAAACACAGTCCTCACTGTTACTTCCACTCTGGAAAAAACACAGCTTTCCCGAGGACTTCAGCTGGCGGGACATGCTGATGATGGTAAGGGTACTGATACGTTTTCTAAAACACATTAGTGAGAAGATTTCGTTTATTCATTCCTGAAGAAGAACTTAAGACCCTTGCTATAGTCCCTATTTTGTGATTCATTATTTGTAACTGAAGCTTTAGTTCTGCTTATTGAGTCTTCCTGTTCCTGCTTTTCTTCCCTGTGATTCACAGCTCGCTGAAGCCTGTGTGGCTTTCTGCACTCCCTGAACAGGTTTTAATTAAGAAGCTAGTGAATTCTGCCTGCACTGTATTTGGCACTTGCCTGCTTGCTCCCGCTACAGTCATGATACTATTCATCTTCCTGATTGAAGGGTAAACTAATTACAGTAGGTCTAACCAGCTTATTAAATCCACCTGAAATAAAAAGGAAAACAGAAAAAAAAAAAAAAAAAAAAAAGAAAAAAGCCACTACCTCTGTGGTGAAAATCTCCAGTGAAAGCATGACTCCCTGCAGAATCAAGAATGTATAATACCCATCCCAAATACATGTGACACCAACAAATGTCGTCATGCAGCACTGTAATTAAATAGAGACTTGCTTGCACGAGCTACCCTGATGTTCTATGCTTATTTTGTTCTTTTTACCAGAAACAGCAACAATGGTGTTTAGCTGTAAGGGGTCAGACTCTAGGGGCCTACGGTTATGCTACACATCATACAAACACATAACAGGAAAAGATGGCCTTCAGATGAGCTCTTGTATTTTTTTCTGACTTGCTTTTCAGATTAGTTGCCTTTTTTTCTTTTTCTCCCTTATCCCAGTCTATCCTTAAGAATTCTAGCTTTTGTCTAGACTGAAGCTAGGAGAATCAGACGTGGGAAAGAAAGGGTGCAGAAAGACACAGATAGGAAAGAAAATGTTCTTAAATTTCTTCGTCTCTCTTCTCTTCTAGACAGAAGCAGACTGGGGAGGATTTGGAGGAGGAAGGGCTGAAAAGCAGAGAAGTACCTAGCCAAGAGCAGTCGTGCTGGTACTTCTGGCATCACAACAGCTGCCTGTATTTACTTTTTGGCACTACTCATTCACATCTGGTCCACAGCAGTACAGGTTCAAGATGGGGACTGAAAGCCACTGCTCTCACTGGGATGCTGTTTGTCTATCTGAGCTGTAAAAGCTGAGGGAAAATTATATGTGAATCAAACCTAAGCACCAACCTGTATGAGTTTGGTTGGCAACAATAAACAGTTGTGTGGAATCTACAAACTCACAATTTCTCTGCATGGAGTTAATAAATAGAAGCTGTAAGACCACTATAGCACTGCAGACAATTTGAATAAATACAATATTTTTGATGCTGTATTTTACGCAGAAGTTCATAGGCCCCCAAAAAGTAATTATGAACTTCACTTGGCTAAGCACACCTAATGTAAGAATTCACATCAGTGGGAGTATTTCAGCTGTCCACCTCGATCACTTGGTCTTGCATAAAAGGTTTTGGTGAAGACACCACACGGGCCTGGCAATGCAGACTGCAGCTGAGCCCTGTGTAGTAACTTATGCTAAGGTTAAGTTACGAGTCACATGGAGTGTTTTTTCCTTCTGCGTTCCACTTGACTTTTGTGCCAGAGAACTTCATTATTTCATTTAGGAATATTTACATTTATGTTGCACTTACTGTTGCACTGCTTCCTCAAGCTACCCACTGAAAGGTTTGGTATTTGTGCAAGAACTAATCCAATAGATGCGGATGAACCTCAGCCAGGCTTAGTCAGCACAATAGTACAACCTCAGCTTAGGCTGCCACACAGTTGGGGTTTGTGGATAGTTTGCTCCAAGGTTTTTTTTCTTTATACAAAAAAGAAGAAAAAGAAAAAAGAAAAAAAGTTATTCCTACCACTAGCACAGAAAACTGTTTATCTCCAAGAACTAACAAAGTGAATTTTCAGTTTAAAGGCATTTTGGATCCTTGACATGAACCAAAGATCTTGGTCTATTCAGTTTTGAACCAACACAGAACAGAAAGGTATTCCCTGCCCTGAAGTCTTCAACTTACACAGTAACCAGAATCTCCAAAGCTACTAAGTTCAACTGATCCTTAATTCTCTTTGCTGTATGATCCAACTTGATGCCACCATGACTGACAGAAAATTAGGTGCTCAAATGACGCACACTCACATGCCTAACACAACAGAATGAATATTCCAAGATGAAACAACATGACACACACCAGCTTGTTTTTAGCATGTGTAGCCCCAGCCTGTCAGGATAAAAGGCCAGCTACTATGAGGTTCTCGCTCACAGCAAAATTTTATATCTGAGCCTATAGACTACAAAACAACCCCAGCAAACACTGCCAGCAAACACTGTTCACACATTTCAGAAGAAATAAAACAGAACTGATCTGTCCATCTCCTGGAGTAAGTCCTGTAGTTTCAGTTCAGGCCTGACAGGTTAAGGAATATGCTTTCTTCTGCACATCTAGAAAAAAAAAAAGAAGAAAAAAAAGAGAGAGAAAACCAGTTGCACTTGTTAAATTAACTCACTCTCCTTAATCAAAGCTTCTTTTAATAATTTATACTGCTCCCCCAACTCCTGTCTTTCTGACGATACCAGACTGTCTGCTGCATAAATAGCTTTTGACTCATAAATAACAACTTTCTTCACCAAAGAAAGAGTGCTGATGGTGGACTAAATATAATTAAGGTATAATGAATAATTAACAGACCTAGAAATGCATTTAAAGAGACCTAAGAAACAAAGTAAACCCCAGGCCCTTTAAATGAGGAACACTCTGCATTCCCAAGCTGCCATGCTGGGCCCATGAAAAAAAGTGGGATAATAGAAACAAGTAAGGATATTTAACCAAGCTTAGCATTGCTTCCCTGCTGCATGCAATCAACTGTATCCATAGCTTTGATGAGTCTGTAAAGATTACATGACTTAAATCTCAGCTGCAGGATTTTTATGCCAGACTTACTGACGGGAAGCAAGCGAACAGCACAGATTTTGTGCTTGCTCTACATTAGACGCCATCACTCCTGTTTTTAACCAAGCCACTACAGAGATATTAACACGCTGCTATGGGAGTCTGTAACATGTAACAGGAATATGACATGTTGTACATTAGCAGTAAGTTTTATAAAAGTAAAGCAAAATAGGAGCCACAAATAGACAGAAAGCTGATTAAAATAGGCTCTACAGGGTGATTGTGGAGTTCAGCTGCTATCACTTCACTGGAGAGCCTCCTCAACATAGAACAGATGAGGTAGATCAGCCTCTTGGCCCACTGGCCTGTCTCAGACATGAGAGGTTCATCAGCTCTAATTGTAAGAAGCCCAAGAGGGCAGGGGTCTGCAAGTCTCTGTCCTAACCCAGAAGTCAGTGGTGAGAGGTAACTGTGAAACCATGTTGCTCTTCAGCAACGTGCTGTTTCCGGCTCCAGCAAGCCCTGTGCCCACGCCACAAGCCTTCTGCCCCCTCCCCTCGTCACTTCACACACATCCATTTCAGCAGCATCTTCCTTAGTTTAGCTTCTCCCCAGCACACCCCAGCAGGGCTGCACTACCCGGCCCCTCTGGAATGGCTGCCTGTAGCCCCTTTTGGGCTAGCGGCACATGCCTAGCTCATCCTGGGGCTGGGGACGGAGGCTGCATCACCTTTTCACCTGGAGCCTGTCCCACAGAGAGAGAGGTGGGACAGGGAATATCTTAAGGTACAACAGGTTCCTGACCACGGCAAGTCACGCTGTTTTTCAAAATAAACAGGCCTCAGGCTCTGAGTGGGCAGAGGACAGGGAGCCGTGTAAACCCGTACCTGTGGTCTCAGTACAGCCAGAGGATCCAGGCACAGTCCAGACCCTTTTTCCTGGGGAACTTACTGCATGTAACACAGGCAGCAGCAGCAGACTTAATCGAGGTATGGTCAGGGCCTGATTCCTCCCTGGCAGACACCACCTTCATGAACCTGGCACACACAGGTGTCCTGTTCAACAGGAAATGCTGCACTGTTTCTTTCTGCTCATAAACAGAGCGGCCTTCAGCATCACTGGAGAAAAATCAGAAGCTGATATTGTGGGCTTTTAACAGCAACTGCTGCACGTCGGGGGGGG
>VXBL01006222.1:50664-81718 GCA_013400195.1 Aramus guarauna
GGGGGATAAGTCGGTAGAAGACAAGTGTCCTCACGGAGATCTCTCATTCCTACCTGTATTCATCTGTGGTTTAACCACTACATAAACCCCTTTCACCGGTGTGCAGACCAGATATAAAGGGCTACAAATCTCACTTGGGAGAAAATCAGATCATGACTTCAGGCTTAGTAACTGCATCAAATATTTCATAATAACTATTGTTACTATTTATTTAATAATGCAGTCATGAAGCTGATTTTTCTTTTCAGACCATGAGGAAAAAGCAAGAAAACCCCAAATTAACATTCGCAAGAAATCTAATCATGTCTCCAAATAACAACAGCAACACAGGAGGAAAAAGCAACAAAGAAAATCTCCGTGCAGATCTCGTGAACATGAGCTCTGTCAAACCATGAGCTGGAAAATGTACAAAGCCACAGAGAAAAACCCAGGAGCTGAAAATATGATGGAATGAGACAGGTTGTGAGTTGAGAGCTTGTCTGTGTGAAGAAATGGACAGTCAGTGCTAGTCTAAACAAATATGCCTGTACATCTCTTTCAGAACACCTCCCTCCCTTTGGGACAGCTTTAGCCAAAAATAAAAGTGACTTTGATCAGGCATAATTCTTCTAGTTTGCTAGAAAAAACTAGCAAGATTGCAAAGCAGCTGCTGTGATTCCTTTAAAGACACTTGCAGTGTAATGGCATGAGAATGACTTTGCTCGCAGCAGGGGACAGCCAATGCCTGGTCTGAGCTGCCATAAATATGGTGTCATGTGCTCTGGATAGTAGATTAAAAACATACTTACGTGCCCATGTCTGGCATGGATTAAATCCATTGCATGAGATGATTTGATGACACATGAAGTTGATATTAAAGAGCTGAACTATCTCTTCTACCTCCCTATGGGCCATGGGCTGGGCTCACCAACAGGGAATAGTACAGATAATGGTACAGAATGAAAGGGTTTGACCCAAAACAAAACTGGTGAGTCTGGAAATGGGCTACAGAACCTAACTCTAATGAGTGGGCTGGCTAAAAGCAAAGACATCAGGAAAAATGTTTATGCCCTTGTAGCACTGTACACCCACTTTGCACTTTGTTTTGCTATAAATGACAGTACAGGTGCAGAACAGGGAATCCGCTTCTGTGACATATATGAAGGCTGGAGTCTAGATGCAAAAGTCACACCAAATTAACCTAGGGATGTAGATTTAGGACTGAATTATTGTGGCTTGGCAATTTACTGTGCTATGGTAATTGAGTTTCTGCATGTTCTCAGCTGGTGGCAGATGTACAGTAAAATGCTCTAGGTTATATTCCTTCATTATGTTCACATTAACATGCCTGCCTTGCACTTGCTGTGAGTTAGGATTATGCAAAGTGAGATTTCCTGTGGCTCAGTTAATGCATGGTAACCTGTTTAGCCGTGGAGATATGCCTGTGTCTTAGCCCACTATCAAAGGAAATATTCAGGTCTATGTGGCAGTTCTCAGGGCATCTTGTAAGAAACAAGCTCTGATTGCCTTTTTTGATAAACAAGCTCAGTCAATTACTTCAAAGATGAAACAAAAATCATTCAAGAAGATTACAGAGAGTGAAATACTAGGAACTGGAATGTGATTCAGAGATATCAGTGAAAGGGAAAATGCTAGCAAATTCTACCTTCTTCTTAATTAAAAAAAGCAAAGGGAAGTTTTCCCATGAAGCAGACTAATTTTGAGACGCTCTTCTTCGCCCAGCCAGTCTGACACAGAAAGGCTGTCTGAATAAAGAAAGCTATTTGGAAATAGATGCTTAAAACCAAAAGCCTGTCACTCTGCAGTAACAATCACCGCACTTCCATGGAAGTGCCCCCGCCATGTACAGGGGGTTCATCCTGGCACGTCCTCATGCTAGACATGAGAGCAGAGGACTTAGGAAGTATATTTACTGCCTGCAAGAGGAGGAGCTGACTGTATGTATGTAATGTGCACAAGCACGCTGGACAGGTTAATTGATAAGCAGGAAAGAGATTTTTGCAATAAGATTTGCCCTCCAGCTGTCTTTTCAACCTAACTACTTGTTACCCAAAAATCTGAAACGCATGCTTCTGTTTTAGGCATAGTAAAGTGGATTTGATATTTTCACCTCTGTTTACAAACACAGTTAGGCCAAACCAGGGCCCAGAAGGGACACAGCCCTGTGTTTGTCCAGCACCCGGGGTTATGGAGTCTGTGCTGCAACATGGCGAGCAACAGTACGAAGGCTTTTACTTGTTTCTTTCAGGAACTGTGTAGAAAACATTTTAGGTTTTCTCCCCTTTTTGTTTAGCTTTTAGAAGACTAATAGTGGAAGAAACGGACAGCCTTGGTCTAAGCAAAACCAAACCCCAGCCCCTCTGGTTATTTAGACCTTTAGGGGAAATCCCTCCTCTTTTGATCATTCCTAGAAGAAGAAAGTCTTCAAGTAAATGCCGATAAGGACGTTTTCACCTTCCAAGGAGCTGCCTCTCAGTACCTGGAAAAGGAGTGCTGCAGTGACAGAGCCCATCAGAGCCCTGGTCTGTCTGGACTCCAGACTTCTGTCTGTAGACAGAAACCTCTGTTCTCTGGCTGGCAGATGAGAAAAGAGAAAAATCACTGAGGAAAAGAAAGGGAGCTGTGAGTCCTAAATGAAGGGATGGAGAACTCATCCCCTACTGGCAGTGTAGGCACAGTCCCGTCCTAAGAGCTCAGCCAAGAGTATCCCATCAGGAGACCTGAGAGCACAGGCTGAATGCTTACAGAAAGGGTTGGCACGTATCAAGAAAAGAAAGGCAGAATGAATGCACGAATGGCCAACACCAGGATGAATTTTAGACGTGACTGATGATTAGTGAACACAAAGCACACATGACTTCTGCTGTCAGAAATAGGAGAATCCATTCTCCTCTTCACAGTGTGCAGAAAACACGCAGGCAGCCTCATGGGCAAATAGTCTCAAATTACCTGTAACCTCATCTAATCCACTTGCCTGACCCCGCTACATGCTCCACACTTTCTGCAGGCCACCCAGCACCTTGCAGGCACCCCTGTTCCTGGCCTCATTCACTAATTCCCTCTAAAAGCTGCCTTAATGCAGTGCAGCACCCTCTCCCACACACTGTTTTAAACCTTCTCATCTCTGCGGAAAACCAAAGATGCGGATATTTCAACCTGAAAAGTGTGAAGGGAAGATGAGCTGAAATACATTCAATAAACCCCACTCATTTGAGAGTGATTTCCCTTCTCAGGTCTTCTGTCAGCTTTAGGACCAAAAAATCCCCAGCAAAATTTGAGTGAAGCCAAAGCTATCTAGAGAAGCAAATTTCTCCCTGAAATCAGAGTGCAGCTCCAGTTCCCAAGGAACTAATCCTTGCTATTTAGCCCATGCTGTGCTCATGCTGATGCATCTGGAGCACAGTTCACTTGACATCAAGGTTCAAGCAGCGAACCTGGCAATCTTAAGCACCTGTTTTGTTTGCTTGGTTTAAGGTTGTATTTTCTGCCAGACTAGATCAATACTGCATAAAAGAAGCAATTTATCACTTGTGCTTAGCTGTCATGGCCCATGAAACCCAACTGGAGCTGAAAGAATTAATTACTGTGGTTTCCCTGGTCCATGCTGATGGGCTACAAGAGTCAACATGCCAGCACATGCATCTGCTCACAGGACAGGCTCAGAGCAGGACTGTGGAAACCGGCACCCATAGTAATGCATCGTAGCAAGCATCAGTCGGTCTGTCATCTCCTGGTGCTCAGAGCAAGTATGTGGCGGCTAAATGTCAGCAAAAAGTGGAGCTGCAGCAGGAGTGTCAAGGATTCAGTTAATCTGGGCCGCCGACAGTACAAGTCTCACCACTGTGCTCATCCTCCAAACATAAGAGAGGGGGCTGCACATCAAGCAAGAACACAGTTTGAAGGGGCCAGAACTGTTTCTTCCTGCTATGTGGTTCACTGGAGTGTTTGACTGGAAAGGAGTAAGTGGTGGTGTTAGTTACCGTCTGTCCATATCACAGTCTCACAGTGTTACTATCTCCAGACTGTCAGCCTCTCCTCTGGGAGCTGAGACCAGCCTTATCCACACGCACCAAAGCTGAGAGATGTCTTCAAAACCAACAGCATTTGGAAAGATCTGAGTTGTGACTAAGTCTATTTATCAGTGACTAATTAATGCATTATGTATACTGTTACTGCTCTGTTGTGAACATAACCACAGTAGTGATTGTCCAGGAACTTGATGGTGGCTTGCAAATATTTGTAGAGTTGTTGACACACGTAAAATAAGTGCCTGTAACCTCAGCTGTGACTGGCCTTCCTCCTGCCCCAAACCAGGGACATCTTAATAAGGAGCTATTCCAGAGGAAAAGGCAACTTAAATTCCTGCTCTTTGCTTTTAATGCATTGTCTTTCTGTGTCAGGGTAGAAATTGTCCAAAAAAATAGCATTATATGCTACAAAGGCAGAAAGAAAGGACATGCAGCCGTCACCTCAGCTTCTGCAGACCTCAAGGGTGCCTGAAGATAAACCTGACTGTACTACAGGACCTCCTCTGGCCAGAAAGAAGTGAAGGATGCAAAAGAGAGGATGCCTGAGAAATTTATCCAGCAGACCCTGCTTCATTTGGGCATCAGTGTCTTTGGAAATGTTTTAAAAGTCTAACTGAAACCTTTGGATTTAATATACAAAATCTGGGTGGCTTGCTGTTGATTGAGATAATCCTGTCTAACTTTAAAATCCTGGAAACCAGCACACTCAGCTTCCTCATCCAATTTCCTCTTCCCTTAAATAATGGCGTTCTGTAGACCAACCTCACTTCAGATTGGTGCTCAGATTCACGTTTTGCATTCCCATTGCTGTTGAACAGCAAGTCTGTGGTCTTTCTGTAGAAGGGATGCTGGTTGAGCCAGCTGAACCACAGAGGATGTTCCACTGGAATACCACCATATATCTGGATACTGCGCACAAGGTGAGAGCTTTGTTAACATTCTGCGTCCCTTCCGTCCTCACTGTCGTGGCCGGGTCCTAACATGCAACCGAGGAGATGCAGTAGTAAGCACCGTAGAGCTGTTCTCAAGGTAAATGCAGCGTGTATCACACTAAGCAACTACAGTACACAGCAGACTCTTGAGGGCAGCGAGGGGTCACATGCAACCTTCATTTGGCAAACTGATCTTGCTAGGTAAAAGGCCAAATAGACCTGTACTAAGCTGGGGAGGGAATGTCAACTTCTGTTTGCTTGCACAGCCATTCACTTCTACATTAACAAAAGCTCACCTGCAAAGGCTAAAGTGGGTTTCCTCTGTTGCTATGGTATGGATATATTTATCCAGTTAGGCTTCTGAAACGCCCATTTGACCCAATCCTTCAGCAAAGTGAAGTGTCTTGACATCCTAAACACCTTGTTAACATAAAAATGACCTTGAAAGCACCTCTTTTCCAAGAATCTCACCAGATTCTGGATGAGTTCCACCTTTTCTCTATTTTCATCTGTTTGTTTATCTGATGGTGGTTGTTGCTGGGTTTCTCCCTGTTACTTTTTACAAAATGTCTAGTGGGTTCACGTCCTGTGACATTTTCCTGCATTCACTGGAGTCTCCAGGGATGAGCCATAAACAGAACACAACTGCGTTCAGTCAAAAGGAGCAACATATTGGCCAGCAAATAGACCTACTCAGCTCTCCTGGGAGAAATCATGTTGGGCATTAGACAACAAGTATTTCTTCAGAATAAAGGCAGGTTGGTCTCAGCAAAACCTTTTGGCAGACTAGAGTCTTTTCCAAAAAGACAATTAGTTTCCTGAACTCCTTATAAGGATTTTTTTTTTTTTTTTTCCCCTGTTTGGAGCAGACAGAAGTTTGTCCAAAGAAGAGCAATAAAATCTTCATGGTGGTAAGAAAAACACTCCTCTGCTTTACTAAGAAATAAGCTTGTGCTGAAGAACAGTGAGTGTGCCGTGGAATGAGTCCAGATATGCCCCAGACTTAAACTCTGTCGAAGCTAAATTCTATCAGTAGGCATGTTTCCCTTTTTCTAAAGTAACAGCACTGTACCACAGGATTCATAGCAGCAAAGGCTCATTTTATCCTTTGTGGCAGCTAATTACTGTACCTTGTTATTGTTGACCCTGGCCTAATCTTCCTCTCTATAACTGCTCCAGATGGAGATGGATTTTTTAATGTGATATTTTCTAACTAGTAAGATTGTACTTCTGAGTTAGAAGAGAAGAAAACCACACCAAACCCGAACAATTCCCATGTATCTCTAGGATGGAGAATTAAGTCATATTCTGTGAGGGTTGGCTGAATTTTCTGTCCCTTGGATGCTTTTGATCTTTTATTTTCTTGATTTTTTGGTTTTTTTTCAAACCAGATTTCTCTTTTTTTAACAGAAATTAAGCACTTATTAAATAAAAGATAGTTCACTATAGCTGCATGTTAGTTATGTGATTCACAAATTGAATTTGTTAACTGAATTATACTCATGCATCTCAGTATATCATAAATGGGTATTTGTATTCTAGAGAGCAAAAAGCTTGAGGATATTTTTTCCAGGAGTTCCCCCTTAATAAGTGGCATTAGACAGAAGAGAGCTGTAATAAAAATCAGAGTTAAGCTCTTCACTCTGATCCCTTGTGGAAATTGGTTAACTTAAGCTAAGCATAAATACAGATTAATTCATTAAATGGTTGCACATTTGCAGGCTTGGGACCCAAAACTCCAGTCTGGTAACCCATGCCCATAAATTCCAACTCCATTGGGTAAATCTGAGCGACTCGCTTAAAGACTGCATGACTGCATCGTGTCCTTGCAAAAGCAGAGCAATTTGTTAAACGCTTCAGCACTTAGTGACTCATAAAAGCATCAGCAGTCTTGCCTGCTAAGCAAACAGAACATAGCTCTTCAACATGGATACAATGAGCAACTGCCTCTCTACATCATTATGTGATTAATTTTATTCTTGTAGGATTTTATTCTATTTGTAAATCACCTATGCAAGAGAGTTTGGCCCACAATCTAGGGCTTGGTAACATAAAAGTGATAATGTTTTGTGTACTTCTAGTTGGGACTGACTTATTTTTAGGTGCAATTGTTTACACCCTTCTTTAGACTAGAGCAATGAAGATACAGATTAAACTCTAGGTCACTATAAAAAACAAACAAACAAACAAACAAAAAAACCCACCAAAAAACAAAAACCAAACCTATAACAATAGTGCAGTGGAATGAATTGGCCCATGATTCTGTAACTGATAGTTTTTAAGAAAAAGTTAGAGAAGGGTGTTTTGGGAATGGTTTTATGTGGAGGACAGAATACCATCCTCAGGGTTCCTTCTATCTATATTCAAAACACTTTTTTTATCACCAGTCATTGCCAGAAAAAGAACTATTTGAGTAAAGTCATCATCCTTGATTGCATCTGGTTTTGAGTCAGCTAACCTCTTGGGCTAGCAGTATTCTAAAGAGGAGAGAATTATTATGGATTAAGTCCATAGGAAAAGATTTGTACAGATGGCTAAGTCTCCTTCTTTCGTTATTTCATACTGCTTACTCTGAAAGCAGAACAAGACACATGTCCAACCTGAGGCACGAGTCCTCTTTCTTCAAAATCCTAATACCAAGTCAGATGTGTTTTGTTTGGGGGTTTTTTGTCTGTTTGGGGTTGGGTTTTTTTTGTTCCACTCCCTTCTTTTCTCTTTCCTTTCCTCTGCTTCCACAAGTGTGTTTTAGCCAGGATTTGGCATAAAGAACAAGCAGGGTTTGCTGGCCCAGGAGAGGCTGCAACGCAGACACGAGAGAAAGCATTTGCAAGGTTTTGCAGAACAAAGTGGAAGATCTGCAGTACTTTGCATGGAAGCAGTGCTGCAATTCCATCAGCCTTTTGGATTCAGGTCAAGAGAGGCAATCTCTTTCTCTCAGTGTAATACTCCCAGCTACTCCAGCCATTAAGTCCAGTTCTCTCATCAGTCTTCCCAGCTCTCACCCTGGCCTTCATTTTTACTGAACCAGGTGGCAGCTGCATCCTCTTACCCTGCATCCTACCAAGGAGTAACAGTGCCCAGTTAGGTGATCACCTCTAACTTCTCACTGATCAGGTTTATTGACAAAAGCAGTAGTCTTACTGTAGAAAGAGCACAGATGCTTCTCTGGCCTCATTCACATAAGGCAACTCTTGTACTAGGCAGGCTTTCTCATGGTATATCTAATGGGAGCATTCCTCTCATGTTTCAGCATTTTGGGGATTTTTAGCCCAGCTTAAGTCAGAAGCGTAAAAAGAAGTTGCTTCCTTTAGATGAGGCAGGCTAGGCCTGGGGGCTTCTCTTGCACAGGGTTCTTGCCCTGCGTACGGCAAATGTCCCAAGCACAGCTCCATCAGCTACTGACCACCCCAAACACAAGGCAGTTTCTACTGGGAAGCAGCTTTATGGTTCTGAAACCCTGAGGTAGCCTATGCTGCTCATTATAGTAGGGATATAAATCTCTCTTCCTGGGCCTTGTCCAGGCACAGAAGACTGAATTGCCAAAGTGAGAGTCTGAACCATGACATTTCTGTGCCACACTACCTCCATGCTCTTGAACTCAGGCCTCTGTGGGGCTATAAGAATGCAAAGTATTGTCAAGCTTTAAAAACAATCATTGTTGGGGTGGGGTTTGATTTTTGGTTTGAGTTTGGTTTGGGGTTTTTTGTGTGGTTCCCCCCCCACAAAACAAGAGAAAGAGGGCTTATAACTAGGCCAGCAGCAAATTGCAGAAGAGAAGGGTTTCATGCTGTGTTCCAAGCCAGAATAAAGGAAAGTAGCAGCTGATGAAAGGATCAAAAGATGTTAAACTTGCTGGGGATGAAACGCCTGGTAGGAGAAAACAGCAAGTGCTCCTTGATACCCAGTCAGGCACTTTTTTCCATTATTCTAATGGAACTTAGCTCACACCTGCATGCAAGGATAGAGCTGGGCGGAGAGCTGCTCTTTGAAAAGATACACAATTGTATTTCAAAGGAAGAGGATGATAATACTCCCTAAAGCTGGGGAGTAGCACAGCTAAATGCTGGATAGTCCAGAAAGAGAGCTGCCAGAGTAGAATTAATTATGTCAGGCCATGAAAAGCCTGTGAAGGGAGTAAGGCATGTTTTACACTGACGTCTGATACAGTACAGATCCTACCACCAGCTCCTTGTAATAAAAAGAAACACATAGAAGTCACTATTTCTTCTTACATTAAAATCACTCCCTCCTACATTCACATCGTTGCTGTCAGAAATATCTTGATTCTCCACACCTAAGGGGCCGTGGAAAAAACCAAATATTTCTGCTAAAATAGACTTTTTTCCAAGCTGTATTTATTCAGATCTATTTTCCTCCAAAATGAAGGATTATTTTAATTTAAATTTAATTGCATATCTACATAATTCCAGTACTGCCAAACAAACTCCAGAGTTCCCACTGCTGAGAGAAGGCCACTTGGAGAAGCAAACACTGGAAACACACCCAGAAGAAACTAGTGACTTCAAAAGGTTTCTGGACTGAAAATCCACTGCTTTAGAAAACTTTAAGAAAAATGGTAGAACTGCCTAGAGAGTTGAATGCTGTTTAATGTGAAGCTGTCCAGGGAGAAGGACAAGGCATCACCACACACACAGACAGTCTTTGAAGATCCATTCATGTGATAAAGTATGCCAAGCAATTTGGAAGCAGCAGAGAATGAAAAGTTCAAGTTTCAGACAAATTTGGATCAGCTGAAAAATCTGAGGTCTTACACCAGGGTGGAGACAGGACAAAAATTAAGGAGTTAGAGTTTTAATGAAGGTAATTTTTAAAAACAAGGAGAGAGCAACAGACACAATAAAGAAGAAAAGCAGTGTGCGTTTACAAGCAGACATGTGGGATACCAAGCAGGAGGTGCAATTTGAATGATGTGCTATGACCGTAGGAGCTTATGACCAGATTCACACCAATAGAAGAGATCATCCTGCAAGTAAGATGTGACTGGGCATGCAGGTAATACCAGGGATGGAGTCATGCTGAGAAAGAACTAGAACTCTTTGCTTCCTTCCCAGAGCATGACATCCACTTGCTTACATTGAATTAATGCAGATATCTGTTAATGAGGGAAAGATTTTTCTTTCCCTCACCCTTTCCCGCTCTGGACCATCCTCCTACCAGGCTATGCCATAAAACTGAATGATCTGAAGGGCAAGAAACAGTGAAATTTTTTCATTCTTCTGTCTTTTGTTATGAATGACTTTGCAAATGAAACACAAGATGATGATGGGATGTTGGGAAGGCAGTTTCCCAGGGCTGGAACTGGATTAAAAAGTTGGGAAACTGTGAAATCCCAGAGATTCCATTCTAGCTGTTGCAACTGTGAGGCTTGATTCTGGCTCTGAACTTCCCAGGGCTACACTGAATACCAGATTATGCACTTGCCTTTCAGGCTAAAAGAAAGGAGCAACTGATTGATACAGTAGACACACTTCACTTCAGCTACTGATCCTGTCATCTTTTTGAGGGGAGAAGCCCTAATTCCTACCTGACCTTCTGTGGTTTATAACCCATCGATAACCTTTGTGTGATTGCTGTTGTATGGCTCTCCATCTCCGACCTCCACTGAGATGGCAGACTGAAGGACTAACCATCCCACAAATACCGGCATGCTGCCCCCAGGCTTATCTCTAGCAAGCCTTCTTTTAAACTAGATCGAAGGAGGAAGGGGATAAAGCTCTTTCAATGAACTCTGCTAACTCCTGTGCACAAATCCTTTTCCCTCTTTGAGACTGTTTGCTGCAGTGAGATCTATTAGGATTTCTTTTCTGCCAGAAAGACTGTTTCTCTGTATTCAAGATTGTCCTTTTTCTTTTAATGCTATTTCCCAGAGAGCCATTTTGATCAGTGAATTAGGAAGGATAAATTGCAGAACTGCTGGAGAATTATAAATCTTGTACTCGCAAGTGATGGCACTCCTTAGTTTGGAGAACAATCTCTCACGCAAATTTTTTTCCCAGTTTTGGAGAGGGGACGACATAATAGCAATGGCTTTCAAATCCTTTTCTCTAATCCTGTTCCTAGGAGGGCTTGTCTCTTGGTGCATGCTAGTCATAAATGAAAATTAACCCTCCTCAAGCCAGACACTTTGTACTGCTCTCTTCTGGACGAAATTCAAATATTACAAGGATGCAGAACCAGTGAGAGACAAGCCTGTACTTGTGATCTCTCCTCATAAATGATATGCCACTTCACTTTTTCCCAGAATAAGCCAATAATGACCAGAATAATGACCAATACTGCTGTCCCACAAGATTCATAGCTGCCGTACGGCACTTGTGTCAAAAAGACTCAAGAGATCAGATCTGGCCAGCCATAAGAAATTCCAGTTGTGATATTTACTTTCATTTTAGATCAGAAGAATGCTAGAGCACTGTCAATTTATACTGAGAATTATTTTGAATTCAGTAGTACTGATATAAAAATATGTTATGTTTGTTCAATGCAAAACATAAAAGCAAACGGAAGGATTTCATTTGAAAACATTTTACTGCAAAGAGTTTCCCACAGAAGACCTAAACTTTTACTGAAATGTCCACAAAGCATTTTGATCATGACAAAACCTGCAAACAAATTTTTCATCAGAAACTTTATTGCTCCGTGCTACGCATGACAAATCCCCAATTGCTCACTCTGTTAGTTAGGTTGTAAATTTCTCAAGTGAAAAAATAGTTTATAGTCAGATAAAGCACTAAGAAAGCAGACACCACTTAAGAAATCAATAACAGCCCTAGGTTTTACCCCTCTGGTAAGAACGTGAGATGTGGTAAGACCATTTCTTGGTTCTGCTAATACATTTACTCTTTACTGAATTTATTTGCGTGCTGTTTGTCAAGAACCATATGTGTTAAGAGTCACACCCTGGTCATTTTCCCCATTGATCTCTTAGACAGAAGCAGTGGAAACTGAATGCAGACCAGCTGGTTTGGTGTGCCCAAATTACGTGACAGCAAATTAACAAATCATGGGGTGATGTCAGAAAGAGCTCACAGGAATCAAATCAGTGATGCCTTCAACCCAATGCAAAGGGCAGTAGTAAAACAATGGGGAAAAAAATCTCAAGTATCATACTGGTTGTGTTCGGGTTTTTTTAAAAAGCTAGTAAAAGTTGCTGTGATTCAGTCTCCTAATCAGATCCATATAGAAATATCTTAAAAGTACCCCACTTCCCATATGTCAGCAGCAAGGATTTCCTTAACTAAAGGCATCTGAAATCACCCAAGAAACAGTCACCTCTAGAACTGATTCTCCATCATCTTCTACCATGTATTGTGCTGAGTAAGTGAAAACCACCATGAAATCAAACCAGTAATGAGTTACACATGTGTCTAACTCTGCAAGACTCTAGATGACAAAGATTCAGTCTGTCCAGCTTTCTTTTGGTTTTCAGTTTCAATAGTACAAATCACAGAAACTGCAGCTTTCAACTATGTTAAAACCTTTTTTATACCACGCACAGAATGAACATAAGCTGAGCACTGCTCCTTTACACTGTAAGATGTTACATTTCCAGAATGATTTGAGCAACAAAGAAAGAGAAGAATTTGAAGAGAAACTGACTTGACACTATCCGCGTGGTTCACACTGGCTGGAACTGCTACGTGACACAGAGATGTTCAGGGTAGCACTCCCGAGCCATCCCATCAGGAGGCAAGGGGTAAACACTCTGTAGAATTCCCTGACATGAAATGCCCGTTACAGAAGGGAGCTGCTCAGCGTTATGTTTCACAGCCAAATACAAGCGCAGTATTTCGCAAATTCTCTATTCATTTGCCCATGGATTTTGCATACAGGCTTACTGGG
This sequence comes from Aramus guarauna, assembly GCA_013400195.1. Lineage (NCBI taxonomy): Eukaryota > Metazoa > Chordata > Aves > Gruiformes > Aramidae > Aramus > Aramus guarauna. The sequence goes on from VXBL01006222.1 coordinate 63,485, forward strand.
TAAGCCAGGGCTGTTCAGCAGTAGACACAGAGTGTTTCCCTTTTCCAGATTTCACCCAGACTGGAGGGTTGTAGCACTACATTGTTCTGCCAGCTAGAGCCATGGATCCAAATGCTTTTAAGTACTAGGCTGCTTGAAATTTGTCCTCCAAATCAACTGTAACTGGTAGGGAAAAGCAACAGCTCAGACATAAAGCATTCACCCATCCCAGCCACTCCATATCAAAATCAAACTGAAACTCTAATGAACTAGCCTAAAGTCTCAGAGCAAGAGGCAGATGTTGCTTTTGAGTCAAGTCTGTTATGAAAAATAATGACATGGTGGGGAGCACTGCCATGACATCGACAGATGCAAGCACTGTTTGCCAATGGCCCGTTTCAGATGGAGACGAGAAACTTCTGATCCAAGATCACAGGTCCAAAGAGAGTCAGGGTAAGTTTAGCCTACACGGGGCTGATGCAAAATAAAACCTGGCACTTACTTTCTGCTTTCCATCTACATATCTCAGTGCCTTTTACAAATATTCATAGACCAGTGACCTTCCCAACCCTATCACAGAAATCACCTTTTTACCAGATACTGGGAAAGCCTCATATACTTCCCCCTCCTCCCACACGCAGCAGAAGAAACAAGACTGCAAAAAATTAGACAGGCAACAAGGAGATTAATGCAAAATTTTATTTTACTTTTACATGTAAACTTACGAGTGCTGAGAATCCACCACTGTAGGTGTTATGCAAATGCCCCAAACACGGGCAAGCAAGGACCCTCACCACGTATGGCTGCCTTTCATCCTGAGGTTGGGGTACTGTAGGCAATGCTCAGAGCTATCCCTGCAGTTCCAGGCTACAGGCATTCCTTTCAGTCCCCTCAAGACTCAGCGAGACATTGCTAATGCTAATGAGAGAAGAAACCTTTTGTGCTGGAGGAGCACTTACACTTGCCAACCTGAACAAGGTCTGCGGCAAAGCGAGGAACACTACTCTCTTCACCCAAGCAACTTTGGATACCTTAAAGACGTGACTTTCATGAAGCCTAAGGGTCAACAATTTGATCTTTTGTAGAGGCTAAACTCTACAGGAATACAGGAGAGATCAGAGGCTACACAGAAATGAGCTGTTTAGAAGATTTATGTCCTGCTACTACTCCCTTCAAAGGACACTGCTGACACGTGCTGCCTTGGCTGTCAGCGTTGGCAGTTCCTGGTTAAGAACATGATATAATCATCAGTATATTTATTGGCAGGGACAAAAGACTATAATGTATTTGAACAAGGGAAAAAAGGGGAGGATGGAGATCTACAATTTATTTTAGAAATAACAAGCTGCAAGTTGCACAGTCACAAAGCGGAGGCTGGAATGCAGTTTTCCAGAGTTTGTAAAGACTCAGTTAATTTCTATAGAAACTGAGCAACAAACAGGTTTTTTTTTTTTTTTTTTTTTCTAACTGCTTCTATCACCTCTGTAATGCTCTGCAAGAGGAATGTATTTCCCTTGTGTCTTCTTAATCCCCTGTTATTTTCATTATAAATTTAATTAAGCTCTTCTAGAGAATATTCTATGACATATGAGCTGAGGTTTGGTTTTCTGTCAGAGCGATGACAGAAATGAGCTGCTGAATTATGTGGCAATTGGATTTCTTTTTTCTGTGTAAACATTTCAAATGATATTAAGCAGTGGAGACATTGCCTTTCCCCAGCTGAATCAATACAGCTAACCTTAAGAGAAAGAGCTGTACAGAAAAGATCTGAGTGGCTGAAGTATGCCTTCCAGCCAGTCCTTTCCTCCTCTGGACAATGCCTGCAGCTGCCATTTTGCGGAACATCTCCAAAGCAGATCATCTCTGTGCAAATCAGGTAAATGCAAGCAGGTCTAGGACCAAAGCTTCAAATGCAGCAATCTGCAGAGCAGAAATGAATCCAGAAGAATATCCTGCTCTTTATTGTGAAATTGGCATTCAAGCATCCTTCCTAGATTAGAGCACAGCTGAACACTGCGTCCTTGTGATAGCTATTGCTTTCTCTTCCAGCCTTATTGTAAGATATGATTATTCTAGGGAGGACTCTTCTGAGTGTCCTCTTTGTTTTACTTGGGACTGGTTACCAAGCAACGTATGCTGTATTATCAATGTTCCAATAGAGCATAACTTGAATGGGACACTTCTTGTTTTGGTTTTCTCTTTGCAAACATTAAAGAGAAGATTTATTCTAGGCTAATTCCCTGTTTCTAACATCCTGCTCTTTTCATACAATTCGCTGATGCTATTGGATAAAAATTATCAAATCACAAAATTACCACTGTCCCAAGTTACACAACTTTTGTCTCAAGACAGATATTGTTATAATTACCATTTATATGGCCACACAGAAGTCCTCAAAACAGCATCTAGGCTGTCTTGTGTACAAACAAATCTATGCTCCCCCCGCTCCCCAGTTTTCCATTTTAACCAAGTGACAGTCAAGAACATCTGCCTTTGTTCCTGTCTGACAAGCAGCTGGTGGAGTCACTGATACAGTAAAGCCAGAAGCCTTGCAAATCTCAGTACTTACAGCTGAGTCCGCATTTCTGAATACCCATACAACCTGCTTTCTAAACTTCACCTGCAGGATTTTCAGAGCTGGCCATAAACATCAAGAATAAAATCCAAACCATCGTTACTGAATCATTAAACCTTTAACACCTGTTGTTGCTCAGCATTTATGAGGAATTCTGGTGCCCTGAATCTTTCAGCTTTGCTTCCTGAGAATAGGGGGAAGCAAGAAAAGATCATGTGACATTAGCTGACATCAAGGTTGAATATGTAAAAAACATACTGATATTTAAAAAAAAAAAAAAAATATAGAGAGAGTCCTTCATTTTCCATATCACATTAGCATGTTCCCCAACTGCTTTTTTATTATTCTGCTCATCTATTGCAAATGCCATTACAGGAATACACAGAGATCAGCAAAGAAGGGCATACATATGGGTAAGGCATGGGGAAGTGAACCATGCTGCTTTTAATTCTCATGTCTCTGCAACTTGATGAAAGCAACAATTGTGTTCAACACAGACAAGCTAGGAAACATGCACTGTGCACAGCAAGCAGAAGTCAGTCCTTCACGCCTCACTTCCCCTTGTGCCCCCCCTGCTCCCCCAACTACTACCTGGAGATTAAAGGGAGGAAAAAGAACACCAGAGATTCCTGTCACAAATTTGAGCCCTTGAGAGCACGCATTAAAAAACCCAAACAAACCCAACCAACCCGTCCTCCCCCCAAAAACCCCAGAAACAAATAAATAAAAACCCCATACCAAACAAAACAAAACCAACCAAAAAAATCCCACAAAACTCCTCCCTGGACTTAGTTCAGTTACTGCTGAGGTTTTGGGTTATTTGGGCTGTTGGATTTTTTATTTTATTTTATTTTATTTTATTTTTTTTTAAAAAAAACATTACTAGTACAGGAAGATCAGTATTTCTGCTGCCAGTCACATCCATCATCTTGCAGAATTTCAAGCATCGTTGCTAAGGAAAACATCTTCCAAATGATATTGGAGTAAAAACGTCACACCAAGGGAGAGCTATCTGTCTATGCCTCATACTTCTTTAATGTTATGCCTCTGACAGCTTAACAACAGCTAAACAGCTTAGGTCTCGGCAAGAGATTTCCAGGCTGTTAGAGTATGAGAAGTATGACATTTTAATTAGAGACAAAGCTTCCAATTTGCTACAAACATCTCTCTGAGGCTGACCATGAAGAGCACTCTTTCTGCAGCACTGCACATGGCATCAATAGTGGGTACATGGGTTTGAGTCCTACCCTTCCCATCGGAGCCTTAGGCACCACTGTGATCAGTGCAACTGGTGCGAACGGGACATTTCCACAGAGAAACTGTCTGTCCTCTCCACCCCACACAGGAGCCACCACCAGTGGCAGGTCAAAGTTTATGATCATCTTACTCTTTAACACACAGGCAAAGCAAAGCAGGCCTTACATGCTGATTTTTCAGAAGCTTCTTCTTTCTCTTTCTCCCTCTGGAACCCAGGTCTGGGATTTCTCCTGTTTGCCACGTCCTGCGAGCCTCCCAACCGATACCTGATAGCTATGAGGCTGGCTGGGCCACCAGTCTCCCAGGCTCCCCGTTGCTCTGAATTTAAGGGAAAGGATGCTCACTGTGCAGCCCTGAGGACTCTCTGGTGAACTTTGGAGACAGCTCACTGCTTCCAGTTTGCAGTTAAGCAATCAAAAAATGTAGTTGCTTCAAAATACTCCTGTTAAACCATGAAATAGAAGCTATTAGCCACAGGCCTGCTAACTGCATGGTACAAGTAAAAAAATCCATCTTGAATGTCAAGCTTGTATCAGGGCACTGAGAAACACAAAGACCAGACAGAAGCAGAACTGTATAATTTCACAGAGCTCAACAGTTGTGACTCATTTCAGTGCATTAAATCGCAGGTTTTCCCCAACTAATGAGAAATGGAAAACCCCATCCAGGCATCTGTGTGTGAAAGGTCCATTGGAGGAGGGTGGCATTCTAAGAGTCACTTGGGACCTTGGCATTTAGTCTTCAATTAGCTGCCTTCTCTCAATTCCTTGGGCACTGACTTAATGTGAAAGATATCATTGTCCTTCCTCTCTTCCACTTCAACTGATGAGTAAGAAAAAGCACTAGCAGAACAGCCTCTTTCAAAACACTGCCTGTGTCCATGCTCTGGACTCAAGACAGGGCACATTTAGCAGCCAACACTGGGAAACAGCTCTGGATTTCAGAGCTAGGCTTCAAAGCTAAACAGATGGCTTTAGCTCTTTGGCAGGGAAATACTATAATGGCTAAAAAAAGAACAGGGACCATATTGAGCAAGTGATGCTCCCCCATCATCTGAAGAGCAATTCTGCAGATGCTCACGCTGTGCACTGTGCTCCATTCTTACAAAAGTGAACATCATCCATGAACAAGAACTAAACTGGGAGTCATCTGAAATGTGTATGTTAATGTGTACGCAATCTTTACATTACACAAGGTGTCTCTTCGAGACATACAGCTGGGGAAAGAAAGGAAGACAACTAAGGCGATATTAGCACAGGTGATGAAAGGTTCATTCCATATTTTATGATGGCTACAAGTTACACAGTTCCTTCATCTCAATTATAGCAGCCTCTAATCCCACTCTGTACATCCCCTTTCCTTCTCCATTCCTTTGAAAACTTGTATCATAAGCTGACTCTGGAAGGTAGACTGCATGAGGTGGCAGGCAAATACTATTTCCATTCTCGAGTAATTTCTGAATACCTCAAGGTTGGTTATATTAAAAAAAAAAAAAAAAAAAAGAGTACATTTTTAACCTCTCTGCAAAGTAAAACCTCACCAGCATTTCAATTCATAACCCGCACAGCTCCTTGCTTCACCAATGGCAATGCTAAAGAATTAATTGCTTTGATAGAACCCATTTTTAAATAATATCTAATGGGTTTGCTTTAGTGTCAAAGCATCATGAAAACCAGAGTTCAAATATATTATACATTAATATTTTAAATTAATGCAAAAGTGAAATTAGTAAAGGTTGGGCTTTTTAGCCTTCTCAAGATTTGGACGTTACCAGGCAGCACTTAACAAATCACTTCAACTTTTTCCAGAAGTAAAATCATCCATTTCCCCACAGAAAATGGTTCAACTATCATCAGCTACATCTTTTCATAATGTAATAAAGTTAGTATCTTGTACACAGCCAGAATAAAACCTTTTTGGCATACAAAAAATTTGAAATGTTTCCTTCAAGATCTGCAGGCAGCTAACTGCAAGGCCATGTTGCACATATACTAATTGCATTCCCACTGTGCAAGGCAGGATACCAGACCCCCATTCAAGCAGGAGGCAAGCCTGGAAGCCAAAGACTTCTATGCCCTGCAGTAGGAGGGGAGAGTAGACTGGGATGCTTCCGCCTTTGTGGTTCAGGAAAGCACTTTGCTCCCACATCTGCTGTTCTCCACGGTTGTGGCTGATCCAGTCTCTCCCACAGAAAAGCAGCCCGTGGCCTGCCTGTCTGTACGCAGCTGTCGTGATTCAGCCCCAGCTGGCAACTGAGCACCACGCGGCCGCTCGCTCACCCCTCCCTCGGCGCGACGGGGAGGAGAATGGGAAGACAAAGGCAAAGCCTCGTGGGTTGGGATAAGGACAGTTTACTGGGACAGCAAAGGGAGAGGGAAATAACAACAACAGTACTGAGAACAGAATATACAACGGTGATAACACAAGGCAATTTACCGACCCGACGACTGACCGGACGCTCAGCCCTCCCCGACTAGCCCCTTTTATGGTCACCTGGTCTGGAGTGCCCCCTTGGCCAGCTTGGCTCACCTGTCCTGGCTCCTTGTGACAATTAACTCTATCCTAGCCAGAACCAGGACATCAGTTTATGATAATGTCCTCATGACACGTTCAACTGGTCAAATGTCAAAAGGAAAATAAATGCATGAGAAGTGACTAAGAGATTTTTAAAAGCAGGCACTGTCATTACAATCGTCCCTCCTGATCTTTTATTTAACATACTCCAGAGAGCTTCAGTGAGTTAAAGCTAATCTAAGGAAAAATGCTGCATTAAACAATGAAATATAGTTATGACTCACACCACAATATAGCTTAGTTCTCACAGAGCATTTTAAACATGTTGTTCTGCTCTGCCCTGATCAAACAACTACCAGCTTTTCCTGGACAATAAGCATTTCTCAGACACACCAAGCCTAAAGAAAGCCACCGAACAGACCTTCCCTCCCTGTACTAGAGCAGCTCTAGCTCTTGGCCAGAGCTGAAAATGACCTCCCTTTCATATGCCATTCATCCTTGTTCACATGAAGTAAAGTACCAGTACAGCGTATCTGAATGGCTAAAGTGCTAAAAATGACACCAGAATACCAGCAGAGCAAACCAGGATAAAAAGTGATGTTTGCTACAGTAATGACTCCCAGCTAATAGCATCCATCAGGAAAGATGCATCTTCTCCCCCACAGAGCTGTGGATTATTTGTTGACATTGCAGCATCTTTCCAGCTAAGATGATGAAGGAAAGTCATCATCCCAAACGCCTTTTGGAAGTGCTTAGCAAATCATGGTAGGATTGTCACAAGCTAAACAGAAGTGCTACTTACTGTGACAAAAGAATCAAACCCATGAAGATGATACATTCTCTGGAGAAGTAATCAAGGTCTAGAACATCTTCATGATGGAGCTCAAGAAATATTTCCCAGCAGGGACATGACTTGGGACATGAATTAGACCTTGAACTGAAAATAAGTAGTCCTTTTATGCATCAACTGTTAAGTGATGACTTCTGCTTTGGGGCTAGAAAGTCTCCTTTGCTCTCCAGCCAGCATACTCAGTGATATATGCTGCTATCTAACTTACTGTTGAGCAACTTTCCTGATTCTTCATCTCTTAAAAGCAACCCCCACAAATAGGACCAGACACAAAAAAAGGATGCTTTTATCACAAGGCCTGTTCTGCTCTAGCACAGAAACATACACAAAAGAATGTTTTCAGCAGAAGAGACTTAATCTAGGCACTTGAATTCAGTATCTTGAGCACTGCTTTCCAGAACACCTCATCTCCTCAAAGACTATATGAAGGCTCTTGGAGACTAGCCTTTTAAGCTAATACCTACAGCTGACTGTTATAAGACCCACCTGTCCATTTCCACAGAGTAAATACCTGCTAAAGTGCTCTTAAAAAAAAAAAAAAACAAAACCACAAAAAAACCAAACAACAAACACAAACCCACCCCCCCACACACCTACGAGACTTTGGAGTAACCCAAATTAGATACTGCTTTTCTAAGTAGGAACTCTTTCAACCAGTCTATGAAGCTCCCACAGAGCAGCATTTTGTAGTTAAGACAGGAGGTTGTTAGTAGCCCTCATGGCAGGGAAAAGGATTCAGAACTGCACCCACTTTTTGGCTTATCCTTAGAGCCATCTTTCTAATGACAGCTTCTGTGTGTAAAGTCTGAAGTGTGGAGGCAGTCAATAAGTAATTTGAATGCTTAGGAAAAAAAGCTCTTGGCTCTTTTTTTTCCTGAAGGGATGGAGTGAAATTATTCTGGAATTTCTTTTGTCTGTGCTGCATCAATTTAAATACTTTGTACTAGTGATTTTTCTTCCCTCCTTGTTTTATTTTATTCTTGTTACAAAAATGAAATGTCAGAAAATCTGACACATTGCTGTACCGTATGTTTAGTGTCTATTTCCAGAAGCAGGTGAGAATCTCCTGATTCAGTTCCCACCTGTGTCAAGGCCATTTTACACCAATTTGCTCTGTAGGAAAACATGGAATAAAAGCAACAAAATCTGTGGAAGATATGTATATATGGGCTGCTGTGCACAGCTTCAGCATTTCCCATATGAAAAGGGAGTACATATATCCATTTCCATCCCTGCACAGTAAGCATCATAACAAGAAAGCATTGCCTAAAGCCAGCATCGCCAAGCTTGGTGAAACTCTGGAAAATAACTTGTTGGCTTCCTTCTGCAGCTCTATTTTCTTTTATTCTTTTAGTGTGCATGTTTAGAAATGTCTGTTTAAAAAAAAAAAAAAAAGTATTTTCCTGTAATCGCCCAGTGACAGGTTATGGTGGTTTAAAGCATAGCACCTGATATTGGAAAACAAATAATAAATGCAAGGCTTGATGAATCTACAAATCGGTCCTTCTTGGAACAAATTTGGGTATTGTAGTCTTAGCACCATTCACCAGAGTCCTATTCCCCGATTTATTCATCAATGAGTCCTTGCCTCGAAGCAGCGTAATGATGTTTTCTCTCTGATGTCTAACTGCCAGCTGAAGGGCTGTACAGCCGGTGATATCTTCCACGTCAAGCAGAGCACCAGCCTTAATCAAGGTCTTTATAATGGCCATGTTGCCCTTGAGGACAGCAAGGTGCAAGGGTGTCCAACCCACTTTGTTCTTAGCATTGACATCTGCCTTGCACTCCAGAAGATTGATGACCGTCAAAAAGGAGCCTCGCTGGACTGCAAAATGGAGGGGGGCCCACTCTGACTTCTCAGCGATATTGGGATCTGCCCCACATCTCAATAACTCACAGACTACCGGCTCATCACTGTAGCGAGTAGCCAAGTGAAGTGGTGTCCAGTCCATGCTTCCTTTGGCATTCAGTTTGGCGTGGCTATCTTTTAGCAGGTGGATGATTTCAATGTGTCCTTTGAAAGAAGCCAGGTGCAGGGGAGTCCAACCTTTATCTGTCCTCAGCTCCACATTAGCTCCGTATTTGATGAGTTTCTCACAGATGAGATACTTCCCCCTCACCACAGCCAGGTGCAGGGCACTGTAATGATTTTGATCCAGGCTGTTGACAGAGGTCCCGTTCTTCAACAAATAATGGACTACCCTGAACTTCCCCCTCTCCACAGCAACATGAAGTGGAGTTCTATGGTTCTTCTGCTTTTTCTCCAGATCTGCTCCTTGACTCGCAAGCAGTTTCACCAAGCTAACATGTCCAAAGCAAGCTGCCACATGGAGGGCAGTTTTCCCATCAATCGCCTGGGTGTTGGAGTCAGCCTGGCGCGATAACAGTACTCGAGCCACATTCTCAAAGTTGTTCTGTGATGCCAAGTGCAGAGGGGTCCACCCGTCATGCTCTTGAGCATTTACCTGTGCCTGGTGGTCCAGCAAGAGGCGTACAATTCTGTCATCCCCATTCTGAGCAGCAAAGTGAAGAGGTGTCCAACCATCATCATCAGGCATATTGATGTCTGCATCATGCTCTATCAGAACTGAGCACATCTCTGGTGACCTCTTCTGAACAGCCATAATGAGTGGGGTGTAGCCACAGAGTACCTGGCTGTTCACATTGGCTTTACAGCTCAGGAGAAACTTCACTTTTTCCACATTTCCCTGGATCACCATGAGGTGAAGTAATGTGAGGCCATTTTCATAGGCTCTACAGACTTCCTCAGACAGAATGTCCTCTGGACTTTCAACCTCACTGTAAGAAGGTGGGATACGAACGTCCTGATTATCGGTTTCTAAAGGCAGGGGACACAAAATAGGAGAAAGAGAGTAAGAGCAAGTGAAATAGCTTGGTGTGCCCAAGATAGGGGGGAGAACATGTGAATCTTTGTAGTACGGAATTAAATGAAAGTAACTTTAGAGACAGGAAAGATGAAATGAGGCAAGACCACTATATGTGGTCTCTTAGAAAGCAGTGAGACATTTGGCCTCTCTCCCACAGGAACTATACCTGCCTTTTCCTGTATAGTTCATTCTCCTTAACTTAAAAAGAAAAGTCACCCAGCTGGAAAACTTCCTTGAGTCACATCCTTATCACTGGATAATGAGGAAATAGGCTGATTTTTGTAGGTTTCCCTTTCTTTATTTTTGAATTATAAAGTAAGTCCCCTACTTACCTACACTTTGGGTGTCTTGGGGGAAGGTGAACTCTTCTTTGTCACTCTCATTTTCAGGAAGGGGAAAAGAAAAAGCCATAAGACGAAGTTGTTTATTTGCATTCTATAACGTTTGCACAGAGTTCTCTGCTACTGCTCTAGAATTGTGTATTATCACTGGAGTGTTTTTAGCCAATCCTGTTATTGCATCCAAAACTCAGCAGAGCAAATCATGATGCTAATAGGAATGCAGGAGCCTGAAAATGATCTCTGGAGATCATTGAGATTTTTCTCCTCTTACTCATTTGCTCCCAAGCATACATATATTCTACTTCCTTACTGCAGCACATGCCCATGGTAGCAACCCAGCTAGTCATTTTCTCTGTTGTATAGGGAACCCAAACAGCCCCTCCTCCTCAAACCTCTGTACTCAGGCATCTTGTTCCTTGCTGACTGTACAACTAGGCAAAATCTCAAAGTAGCAATAGTTCTCAACTGCTACTTCTCCCTGTATGAAGCTGACTTCTAGGCACAATTACACTCTAGTAGCTGGGCTAAATTTGTGACCATCCTCAAACAGGATTTTTTTTTTTTTTTTAAGTCAGAGAAACAGGGGTTTAAAACTTTCTTTTCTTCTATGAGAGTTGTTTAAACTGGAATGTCCTCAGTTCCATGGAGCTGGAAATTGTCATCTGAGCACATATACAAGTGCCATGAGCAGAACCCCTGTGATTCTGTGTCTGCTGGAGCTGCTTTTAATGACTGATGCCTACATGATAAACCCACTTCATCTGAGCAGGCAGAAAAAAAGGGTCTTCCTCTCAGACTGTCTATCATTTAGCACACTGGCCAGCTTGCTAAACTTATTTGCAAGTTTCCTATCGCCATAAATTAATTACAGATATACAACCTATGCAAACACACTGCACAAAGGTTGCTGAGGTGTCCTTGTCTGATGGATAAACAATGAGGAGAGAGGAAACACATTCTCAAGAACTGGTAAGAACAGAGAAAGGACTCAGGAGAATTTCCTGATTGGTACTGGGAAGCCTTCCTCACCTGCTGGTTCCCAGAGATGGCAGGCTTGTGGGACATCTTCCTAACAAGGCGCTCATTCTCTGGATCTACTACAGGGCTTTGTATCAGTGACAGCAGCATGTCTGTTTCTACAGGGATATCTACCAGAGCAAAAAGACTGTTAGCTGTGCAGGTGTTCAGAACCCAGTCAGTACCCAAGGCAGTGGAAGTCTTCCACGTATCCTCCACATTGAGAGGAAGGAAAGAGGGAGAAAGTGGATGTGTTGACAGCAAATAGGTACCAAGCATTTCCAAGGCAACAGGCAATTTAACTGGCAAAGCGTTATAAACAAGTTTATCCCTTGCTCACTAATCCACGCAGCTGACCTTTGGCTGATCCATATCACAAGCAGCTACTACACCTGTAAAACTTGGCCTTTGCTTAGGGTCTTGGTCCCAACATCTCTTCATCAAGTCAACCAGCTGCTGGCATTCCCCTGGCCAGTCATCGCTGACGGATTCTAGGCAGGGCCTCCTTCCTGCTGCAACTTTGACTATAATGGCCATCATGTTGGCTCCTGAAAAAGAGCAATGTGCACTAGGCTTTCTCTCTGTGAAGACGGCTGTAATAAACGTTTAATAAGTGCAGAGGATGTAAGAAGTGTTCATATTTACCTGCATAAGGTTTCTTCTGCATAAGTACCTCCCAAATGACAATTCCAAAGCTGCAGGCAATAAGAGATCATGAGCAATCACTCCCATATGTATGCAAGCATAAAATTCACTTATTGCTTTCGTCTTCTTGAGAAATGGGAAAATTAGGAAAGAAATTCTTCAGGATGGAAGGATTTCATCCCCCACACCAAAAGGACAAGACCTTATGAGTCATGACATGCATCTCTGATGCCTCAGTGAAAGGGTTGATGTAGTGAATGAGTTACTTAGACAATTTCCTGTGAAAATCAGTCTCTCGGTGACTTTTTTTGCCACCACTTTTTTCCCATTGGGTTTTAGAGCCCTCAACTATTGCAAGTTCACATGGCCATGCAAATCCTCCTTTGCTTCTCATCTTGGGTTACTGTGTAGTATAGTGGCTAAGGAGCTGTTGAATTTCCAGAACTTATGTATGTACGTTGTGTAAGCGGGCTGCAAAGCACTTTGGCCAAAAGGAAAAAAGTAAAGTTGAAATCTTTTCTCCATTTGTTACTGACCAAAATGAAGCTGAATACTGAAGTAGACAAGCAATATCCCACTTGTTTTGAAAGCAAAATAAATCTAAACCGTGACTGCTATGAAAAAGCAGACACTGTCTGGTCTGTGCTCTAATCTTACTCCTTTTGTATAATAACTTCCAGCAACCTAACCGGGTATGATGGAACCTAAGGCAATACAGTCTGCAGCTCACATGGGATCGGTGCTGCACAGAGGTGTGACTGGTAAGAGATAGTTGATTATCCACAGATAATCCCTCTCCCCCTTGCTCTCCATCACTGAGGTTGGAGTACCACATGTTACTCTCAGTGTGTTCCCCACCAAGGACGTTATGCAAGGCAGAGAGCCAGAACATAAACAAAGTGAGGCAATGTGTCAGTCTCTCTTCCTCTGTGTAAGAGCTGGGTGGCAAGCCTGTGTGATCTCTGAAAAGAAAGGCAACCCTTACCTGTACACATCATATTTGATTCCCGGGGGCTTGCTGTTCTGGAGAAACATTTCGGGGGGGATGTAGCTCAATGTGCCTCTCAAAGCAGAGCTTTCAATATATTGCATTCGACTAGACTGCTCCATCCATTTTGATAGCCCAAAGTCTGAGATCTGCAAGCAGAAAAAATCAGAGCCTCCCCCATAATGCTCACAATCTCACCCCTCCTTATATTAGCTGGGAGAGACCTCCATCTTTCATGATCAGGGATATGAGGAGGTGCCTAGCAGCTGAAACTTGATAAAACCCTGGTAAAATTGTAGTCAGTGCTTTTCACTGAGTCTAGCGGACCAGCATTTCCTCCTAAGTTGGAGCTTTAAGCTCCTGGTTCTGGCACAGATTGCCTGCATGATCCTGAGAATACCATGTAATTTGTTTAGCAGCTGCTTCTTATAAGCCCCACTGGTCAATCTTTCATCAAGTGTTCCTGAAGAACCTCTTACTGGGATTCTGGACTCCTTTGGCAAAAATAACCTTTCTCTTATTTGAGAAATAACCTGTCCCTACAAATGCAGTATTAAGGTCATACCTTGACATGCATATTCCCATCTAGGAGAATGTTCCCTGGTTTTAGATCTAAGTGCAGCAAAGGAGGTGTCATGCTATGCAGGAAATTCATAGCCAAGCTCATTTCATGGATAACCCGGAATTTGAGCTGCCATGACATTTTGTGAGTGGGAAGAATTTTCTCCAAGGATCCTCTCGCCATATATTCCATCACTATCCCTAAAGGGCTGTTGCAGACCCCATAGATAGTGACAATGTGCTGGAACTTGATTTTCTCCATCTTGGTTGCTTCTTCCATTAGGCAGTTCACACTGGTCCTGGGGAGGGGTGGGGGGGGAAAGGAAGGGAACCAAGAAATAGCATCAGTTGCTTAGTTTAGTGATATCCAGCCTTTCCAAGCAGCCCTGCCTAACCCAACAAGATTCATTCCAATTTGCCCCTTGAATTGGTGATAACGCAACCATGTCATGATCTTTTGCAGATTACAATCTAACATGCAAGGTGTTATGACTTTTCAAAATGAACCAAGGATGGTTTGGGCAATTTTAACCACTGGGCTCCTGGAGAAAGAGATCAAAACTTTCATCTTAGTCCAGCTCTTAGAAGACCTTCAGCAATCACAGAAAACCTTGCCCATGTGCTTGTTTTCTCACTGTGGTGAAATTCCCAAGTGATGCCTCCCTGAAAGCATGATGTCGGAAGCAGGCACGGCATGGTGAACCATGCCTTTTTCGTATGCCGCATTTCTGCAGAGAAACCTCAGCGGTAGTCTGAACACTGCTTGCAGGCAGCCAGGATCCAATGATACACTAACCTACTGAGCTTGAGTATATGGAGGCTTGCTTGGCCAGAGGGCATGCCTTGGCCATACCTATACCTGTGCCTCTGCCTGCAGCTTTCTGTCCATGAGCACGGTGAATCTGGTCCCAAAGGAAGTCTAGACACGTCTGTCCATTGCTGCCAGTTTTGGCAGATCTGTTTCACTAAATCCTTACATTTCCCAACCTGCTGAACAAGTTGGGGTGCCCAGACCATGCTGAGAGCAGCCAAGCAGTGACGTGCCAAAACTGCATTTAAAAATCACACCCTGGGAACGAATCTGAGCTTGCAACAACATTATGCCAGGCCACTAATAACTCTAAACATAGTTCAGCTAAGCAAATCCTTCTGCCAGACTTCCTCTAGCAGGCTCCCCACAGTAAAACGTACCTCCGTATTGAGGAATCTCAAGCATTGCCTTCCCACTGTGGAAGAAAGGCTTAACACAGGAAGAGAGTTGCAGCCTGCAGCCTAAGAAGGTTGCAGATTGATTCTTCCCCCTTCCAGGAAAATGATGGGCATGGAGACAGAAGTGACTTCTGTGATTTCTGGTTCCCTTCCAGGGACAGAATCATTGGGCACAGCCCCTGTCTGCCTCCCTCCCAGGCACCCCAGGGGCTAGTGAGAGCTGATGAGCTGACCTGCACAGAAGGTTAGGCTGGATCCTGTGGCAGAGGAGCGGGGTTGGCCCAAGGGAAGACATTTGTACCATTAGCCCAGATACATGAGACGGTACAGCAAGAAGGTGGATGTTGGACAAGCACAGGGAGCCCCAAGAAACGAGGCTTGTAAGGGAGAAAAGTAAAAGCCTCAAAGTGATTCTCATATAAGAATCTGAGTGTTTCAGCCCTCTGGGAAATACTGTGACTGCAACTGTGGCTGTATTTTCTTTTTCTGTGGGTTCCCTGTGATCTTTTTTCCTTCTCCTCAGCCTCAACAGAACTACGAGCCATTGCAGCTGACAGAGGTTAAGGCAAGAGCCATCTTCCAGGTACTCTCTTTCCTTCTCTCAGGTGATACATAGATTCAGTGGTGTACACTGAGCTCCTGTCCTCCTTGCTTTCATATGCCCACAGGGATGTCTTCCATCATCCCACAAAATCCAGATCCTGTTTTCTCCTGACGAGCAAAACCATCCAAGGTTAATAAACTTGCTGTCAATGTCCCATGATTTTGAATGAACAGTGAGAAGCAGTTGGTTATGCATCAAGAATGTGAGCAGATGGAAGTCACCATGCCATTGTCTTCATTCATAGCTCCTGATGAGACACATGGTTTTTATGAGCTCACAGAAAGGAGTGCTAAGGAATGCTTTTAAAAGCTCCTCTGAAACTTTTGCCACTGAAGGTCTGCCTCTCACAAATGTGGAAACCTTCTGAAGCAAATAGAAGCAGCCATTGAACAATACCCCCCAGATGCACAGGACCACAAGACCAATGCCAGCTCTTCTTACAACTCCCACAGAAAGGAAGGATTTTTGGCACAGCCATAGTGCAGGACAGCATGGTCTTGCCTTGTAATCCAGAACTCACAGGGGTTATGCAAAAGTACAAGTCAGAGCAGCCTCAAGGCTGTTTGGACATACGTAAGGGGTAGGAAAACCTTTTATAACACTACATTGGAGTGCAAAGTTGTTTTAATGACAAAGTAGTATAACTCCAGTCCCTAGGATACCAGTACAGTAACTATTAAAGGCACACATACTGTTAAATATTTTGCCCAAACTCTGATTTTTTAGTTTTTCAAATCCTGATGATTTCAGAAATAGTTTTAAAAATAATATTAATCAATGAACATTTCTGTTCACATTCAACCATTCTTCTGGAGTGTACACTAGGAGTTGAAATAATCCATATTCTGCATATATCAATCCATAGAATTGATACATGCAGAAGTAAAACTGATTAACTGGACTTTTTCTTTTTCTCCCCCCCCCCCAAAAAAAAAAAAAAAAAAAAGAAGGAAATGCAAATGTAACATCTGAAGAGCATAAGCAGTGCAAACTAAAGAGGACAGTCACTGCTCAAATTGAACCATCTGAATTGTCAGTAACGTGACAGGAGAAGTCATACGAGCATGTGATTTTTTTTTAACCAGGCAGAATCCTTCCACCTTGAACAGAATAAAATTTTAGAATAAATAATTTCTTTGACTCAGCTGTTTTTTCATCAAGACCACCTATCTTGTACGTGATATTGACAGTAGTTGCAATTACCTGGCTTTGCTCTATATCCAGACCCAAGGTAGTCAGCAGAAGAGTCTCTGCAGATGAGAGACACAGCAAAAAGTAAACTGAAGGTGCAGGTGCACCACCAAGAGAAAAGAGCATGTCTGGAGCGTAAGGGAAGGGAAGGAGCAGAGAACTATGCGAGCCCGGCAAAAACAGCTGGAAATTCTCTGCCCCTCAGCTTTAAACCTGGTGATATTAATGACTAACTTAGTTTAATAGGTACCCATTAGTCCCAATGTCCAGTGAAAGCTGCAAATAAGCAATCAGGCTGCTTTTATCCACATGCCCATGTTTAGTTGAAGATGCCTAGCTCAGTCTCCAGATTTCAACACTAACTGTTCTCAACAAGTGTTCCTTTCCCACTTCACATGCACATGCACACATAAGAAAGAGAGAGAGGCAGAACTCCAGATCACTAGTGTTTTTTCCACTCCCTTTGGTACCAAAAACTTGACTTCCCGGGGAGAAGCAGCCATGTGAATATCTACTTCAGTGTTTTAACACCAAATCGCCATAGATGGCTCAAATAGACAATTCAAACTGCTGAGCTAGAAGAGACAGCACAGTTACCTTTCCACGCTGGAGTCTTGCAGCAGGTATGGAGAGCACTTCACTGCATAAACTGTTTTCCACCTCTTGTGCTTGACTTGGTACACATGCCCAAAGCCTCCATTGGCCACTTTAATCCAGTCTTCCTCAAAATCCTCCTTATTAAAGACAGTTAAGCTGCCCAGTTGCCAGTCTCTCTCTGAAGTCATGACAGAAAAGGCAGCCTGGCTGTCTGCCTCCTGCTCAGGTCGTGTCAGAGGAGAATAAAGGAGCTCTTCCTAGTTCTGACTCTCAAAGGAAGGGAGGGAGTTACCTGAGATGAGCAATGTTACTTACCGCTGAGAGGTGGATCCTAAGTGTCACTCTCATTTGGTATGCAGAGGAGCTGTATTACTTCATTCCAGGCACTCATGCCAGGCTACTGCACAGAGCTTGGCCAGGCTGGGTATATGTCTACATTTCTAGACAGCTGCCCTTCTCTCTCATATCAAGCACTGGGTGGGCAAATGCCGAAAGAATACAAGATGAAAAATGGTGTAATGCAACAATCCTTCAGCAGTTGCACTGTGCTGAAGATGGGGTTCCTCACCTGAGGCATCAGTATATGCTGGGTGAAAATCAGGCAGACAGATATTTAAGGGGAAGGAAGGCCTTAAACGGGGAGAAATCCACAAGGCTCCTGTGTAGTTTTGCATATGTGAGCTGGATGAAGATGAAAAGTAGAAAACACTCCAGAAAGCTACAGAACATAGAAGACCCCAGAACTAGCACATAGCAAAAATGAATGCACAAACCTGAGAAAATACTTCCACAGATATACACAAAAATGGTGAGACAGACTGGTTACCTCAGGGGTAATCTATGCTGTCAAATGCCTGCAAGAGGCATTTGAAGAAAGAGGAGAATACTGAAGAGCTGGTTTGAGCAGTTTAACCTTTACCATGTGAGCACTAATAACAGCATGCATGCTTTTAGTCACTTTATGCCTTCAATCCTCAGGTTTGTAAGAGGCACCACGGTTATACACAGTGTTTGGTCC
>VXBL01006229.1:3048-16722 GCA_013400195.1 Aramus guarauna
CCACCCCCCCACACAAATATAGTTGACTCGGTCACCGTTTCTGAGCCCAAACGAACAGGACGGTCTCTGCTCCAGCCCCCAGCTGCCCATTTCCCAGCCACAAAGCAGCGGGACTTTGTCTCTGGTTTCAAGCCCCAGAAACGGCCCCATGGGCCTGTTTTCAAATCTGGAAAATGCAGGATTTGGTCTCCATGTTCAAGTACAGAAAACACAGTCTGTTTCTGAGCCCCAAAACCAGCCGCATGGGACAGGTGATGACACCCAAGGACACGTGTTTCCCTTTGAGGCCCAAAGCCTCGACTTGCCCTCCCTTCCTGAAGTCAAATGAGCAGGGGGTTTGCACCCCCAAAACAGCACCCCCAAGCCCGTGTCCAGGTCTGGAAAACACAAGACATAGTCTCTGTTTTCAAATACTTGAAAATGCAGAAATTAATCCTGTTTCTGACCCTGAAAACCAACCAAACGAGCCTGGTTTTGAGCCCCCAGAGCAGCCCTTGAGCCTCCTCTCAAGCCCTGGAAAACACAGGAAACCTGGAAACCAGCCCACTGGGCTTGTGAGTCCCAGAAACACACGCCCCAGTCTGTGTGTGAGACCCAAACCCACCAGTTACCCCGGTGTTGGACTCCAAAAACAGGACTCAGTCTCTGCTCCTGAGCCCCCAAACCAGCTGCGTGTGCCGGGGCTTCAGCCCCCAAACCCCGCAGCCCCTCTTCTAGCCCCTGTGCCTGCCCTGCCCACCCGCGTCTGGTGGTGGGGACGGCCCCGGGAGCCCCGGCTGGTGCCTGGGAGCTCGACAGGGCACCGCGGGGTGAGCTCAGCCCCGTGTGGCTGCGGGCAGCTTGGACGAGGACGAGGGGCACCGCGCTCCGGCTCTGGGACCTCTATTCCCCAACGCGCCAGGCCCCGGCACAGCCGGGCCCCGGGCCGAGCCCCCCGCGCCTCAGCTGGTCCCCGCCGGGGACCCAGGCCCGGCCGCTGCCGCCCGTGAGACAGTTGTGGGAGAAAGAGCCCCAGCCCCCCCCGGGGCCAAATCCTCACGGCCCCGCCCGGCCCCGCCCCATGCAGGGGCCCTGAGGCCCCGCCCCTCCCGGCCCCGCCTTCATACCTGCCCCGCCTGGTGTGGGCCCCGCCCCCACAGCCCCGATTGGTCGGGGCTGGGCCAGGGCCTCGTTCCGCTCCGAGGGGGAGGAGGTGGCCACGCCCCCCGGCCACACCCTGCTCGATTGGCGGTGTTCCACAAACAGTGACCTTTATAGGTATTAACTAGTTATTAAGTGCGTAATAATCAGCCGGTATGTGTAAACTAGTACTTTGTTATTGTTTTACTGTTTGTAAATTACCTGTTCACACATCCCCAGGACCAGGCTGTGGTACCTACAACCGAGTGACGCAGCCATTAAAGACCCCAGACAGCCATTGCAGGTGCGGGCGGGAGCGGCGCCACCGAACGAGCCGGTAGCCGCTGCGCTGCCCGCCGGCCCCTGTGTGCACTGCTCTGCCAGTGCGGCTCAGTCTCCGCCAAACCCGCAGGGTTTAGCCCCGCTTCTGCCCCACCCCGGGTCCTGCCTGTGGTGCTTGGGGACGGGGACGGGGGCCACCCGTGTGCCCCCCACCCCGCTCAGGAGCTGGGACGGGGACACCCTCCCTACGGAGGACACCCCTCCCGGCCGCCCCATGGCTGACCCCACGCCCTGCCAGGCTGCGGCAAGGGCGGCTCTGCCCCTTCCCTGGGCAGCCCTGGAAACGCCGCTCGGTCCGGCGGCAACACCTCCCTCCGCCCCGCGTCCTGGGAGGCAGCTGCCCCCGGCACGGCCCCTGCCCGGGGCTCCCCACGGCGGGGATGGTTTGCCGGCACCTGGGTCGCCTCAGGAGGGGAAGGCGCAGACACGAGGGCACCCGCTGTTAGGCCACAGGGTGCCCCGGCCTGTGAGCAGCACTGGGCAGGGAGAGCCTGCTGCGGGCTGCTGAGCGGCCCGAAACACACTTTTTTCCTCCGTGTGCTGTTTGTACAGTCACACAAGGGACCTCAGCGTGCAGCTCACAAGTGGGATGCTGGCAGCTTTTGTCTGCAAACCAGCCACAAACCGAGGTGAGCAGCACGCTGATGGAAAATGGCAGCGGTCAACGCTTTGCACCGGTGGGCGAATCCAATGGGGTTTTTATGGGGGCAGCTGGTCGACCACAGCACTGCAATGCATCCAGGCTCCCTATCTGCCTCATTGTGCAGAGGCCCTTGAGCTCTTTCAGTAAAACGTCTCGCTCCCCTCACGCTAATGGCAAGAGAGTCCTCTAGGACTGAAACCTGGAAGAGAAAACTGGAAGGTCTTTTGGAGCCTGTCTCAATTTTTTTTTATTTTTTTTTCCCTTGCAATGAGTGCCTGGTTCAGTGGGGGCTGGATGAGTCAAATATCACTGCTACTACAGTCTCAAAGACGATCCTATATGCGACTCACTAAAGCTTTTCAGCTACAGGTTGTTAGTGTGCAGCAGCTGAAGGACCATGAATAACCTCACTAACTTGAAGGATAGTGAGTTGAGACAGAGAAACATTTTTCATTATTTACAGCACTTTCTTTGTTTCCTGGAAACAAAGACTTCTAGCTTATGCAATAAGGACCAGTTTGCGGTTTGGTTTTCAGTGTTCTCAAGTCAGGGACCAAGCGCAGGAAGCAGCGTGAGCCGCTGTTTGCAGTGAACGCCTATAGACACACAGGTTCAGAAATCGCTTTCAGCATCCGAACGCCCAGCCGGGTGTTGGGCCACTTGGACCTGGTGCACACGGAGGTTTTCAGCCACACAACCCCACTTCTGTGTAGCTGTTTGTGCTTAGTACAGTGTTGTTCTTCCAACGGCCCTGCTTTTCTTAGCTATTTTTCCTGGAATAAAGTGGTTTGGGTCTTTTTTTTTTTTTTTAATCTGCCTTTCTTTAGCACACACAGCTTCAGCATTTAGTATTTGTGTGGGCTATGTAGGCTGCAGTCACGCCATGAAGTCCCACTCTAGTCCAGACTGAGCATCCGCTAATCCTCTTACCAAAGTTAATATCCCCTGTGCTTCCATGATAAGCAAGAGTGAATAGAAATTCTCAGTCTGCTCTATATCTTAAAGTTCAGGAGAAAAATTAACATACATGTATAATTAGCTATATTTAAATAATAACAACATTGTTTTTAACTAGAAAAATGCTCACGCTATTTTCCTTCTATAATGGTATCTCCCTTTACCTCTGCTTTTCAAATTTTCCATGGTCAGACATCCTTTGATGCTAATTCACAAAGCTCAGTGAATTCCCATCACTCCTAATCCCTCAGCCTCTCATTCTTTATAAAATGTCTTAATGCCTTCAACGAGGCCCATTAGCACTGGAAACATGGGTCTCCTTGGCCCCTGGCTGTATTAAAAGGAAGCAAAAGTGAGGGCCTATTTGTAGGATAATCTTGCCCGCCATCTAATCCTTTTTCATTTGGGTTTATTTCCTGTTGGTTTTGTTTTAGCTCTTAAATCAGCAGATTCTGGCACCGTCCATTGAGAGCACATTTCTTTGACTCAGCCTGACACCTCTCTCTTGCAGCCCAGCCCCGCCGATGCTGTGCCCATCACTGCCGCCCTCCCTACCATGGGTAGGCACAGCAGGACCTCTCCCTTACGGGAGGGAAAGCTCCGCATCTGCCGAGCTGAGTTTACCCTCAAAGAAGCGCAGCCTTTCTTCCCATTTCTTCCTATACTTTCTGATTGGTTTAGGCTTGTACAAGGGATTTTTAATTGTTGAGGGTTTGCGTTATGTACAGTTTATAAGCAGCTCTTGTGTTACAAGCAGGAATAAAATGATGCGGTGTTAATGGTTTTCATCTGAACAAATGAAAAATCAGTTTCGACACCAATTTAGATGCCACCAGTTGAAAACGAGTGGTTTCAAATTAACTTTAAAAGTCAGATCTGGTGTGTAAAAATCAGCCTTCCCTTCCAGATGTAAAGCAAACAAAACCCAGCCAGACTATCACACCATGTACTAAGTACATAGTTTTTATTTTGCTCAGTTGTCATTATGCTCAGTCAAGACAGTAATTCATAAGTGCTTACAGGTTGCTATTATGGACACTCTTAAATGTCTAGTATGGTGCTGATTAGTCAACACTGATTGTTTTTACTTTTAAGGAAAAAAAACCACCCCTCTCTCCTGCCTACTGAGAGTTTGGATAACTCATTGATTTCAGGGGTAGAAGGGACAACTGACTTGCTTTTCCTATTCCATTAATCACGGACCATGGTATTTTCCTAATCTGCTACTCCTCTTCATGATTTTGCCAAGTGGCTAATTATCCTTAGTTTAAAAAAAAAATTAAAAAATCCCTGTTTTCTAAATAAATATTCTTTGGGTTTGGCATTCAGATGTTGTTTCATACTACATCTTTCTTTACTTGTACCCAGTCCTCTTGGTGGAGATTCTTATGAAATAGAGACATGAGCCCGTTCCTATTCTGTGTCAGAAGACTTCCACTGTACAGCAGCCATCATTATACAGCTGGGATAATGTCATTTTGATTGGGTTTCTCCTTTGTTAGAAAACCTTTGCTTTAGCACAGGATGGTCCAATATAGATTCTCTGTGCTGCAAGACAGAATTAGGTGCCTCCAAAGTGGATTATCCAGCACCAGGAGCCACCCTGCTGAGGTAGTGCTCTCCCTCCATGCCCTTCATCAAAAAACCCTTGGCCTCTAAAGCTGGTGAGAGAAATCCTGGTCCTCAGGCTGTGTCTTCTGGCAGAGGGATCCAGCTGGATCTTTAATCCGTGCACCAAAGTGTGAGGTTTTCAGTTGATCTGAAGGTTGCCAGGCTTGCAGCAGCAGCAGTAATGCTCAGTTTGGATGGAATGCAGACAGGGTTGGGCTTGAAATTCTAACTAAATTTCAAGGGGCTTGTGCACTGAATTCTCTGTGGGTCATTTGGAACGTAACAGCTTCCTGCAAATGAATATAGGTGTATCATATAGGTATGTCAGTTAGGGAATTAGCGATTGCTGTGATGAAAGTGTTTAAACATCTGATAAATCAGGCGAGTTTCAAACTTCAAAACAGCACTTTTCCAGATTGACATTCATTAGCAAATGCCTATTGCCAATGGTTAGCTCTTAATCACGATCAATCATTAACACTACTTATTCAAACAATTAGTCTTTAGCAATCTTATTCTAAATTAGCTGTGAGTGTGAATATGGCTGATGCTGTGTAGTTAACGCTGATGGCTACAGCTCTTGATGATTTCAGTGGCTGAGGTCGTCCTGATCAGACTCAAGAGCTCTTCCAGGAGGGAAGCTGGAACAGAGACGCGTGACTGTTTTCTTCCCTGTTTCACCTTATCCCCCCTTCGTGTTTTTTCTGCTCCTTAGCTCTCCCCAAAAAGAGAGGGGATGGCAATCCCATCTCCCACCATTGTTCATTTTATTTTTAGGATCCAAGTCTTCTTTTTCCTTTTTGTGGTTCCATGCAATTTAGACACTTCTGCTCAGCTGCGTTACAAAGTCATAGTGTGTTGCTGGTTGTTATTGTCAGTGTTACTGTGGTACCAAGCACTTGTACACTGTGCAGGTCAGACTGTTCTAGTGCGCTTATGCTTGGGTTGAAGGCAAACAAATACTGATTTATGCATTGCTTTGTATACTTGTACTTTATGGGTCAAACAGACCCTGTTCTTGTTGCAAGCTCTTTTGATGGAATTTGCATGACCAAGTTTTAGTCATTTTAAATGTCAGAGTGATGCTATATGTCCCTTCTCTGTCAGTAACCAAGGTGGGGGAGGTTGACACCTCCAAAAGGGCAATTTAGCCCATTCGTGTAAATTGAATGGATTAGGGCGAGGTGTGCCTTGCACTGAATTCCTTTGAAAATCTAGAGATCCTGTTGATAGCGGTGGGTTTCATACATGAATACAGCTCAGCAAGATTGAGATTCTGCACCACTGCTTCCAGAGCTCATGCTGCCTGAAGGCTGAAATGAAGCTGTCACTGATGGAGCCCACCAGGTTAGGTGACTACATATCCCTTCTCCTGAAGTATGATACAATTTAAAATCAAAGCTGATAACTTTTGAAGGGCCCAGGATTTTGCCAACTCTGTGTCAGGCTGCAAGTAGCTAACATTTTCACCTTTGTCAAACTAGATTTAATGTATCTGGGAAAATAGGCAATCTGATAATGTATTGCTACTATTGACTTAAAGGAAGGAGCAGGAGGCGTGCTCTCCTCACATACATCTCCCAGGGAACTCAATATTTGACTACAAAAGCTGTGAGTTCTTTTATCCAGGCACACTTGATTTTAGAGGTGATATGCAGAGCACCAGCTTTGCTGTACAGCTCGACTTCAGTGAGTTTTACGTAGCTGCTGTTCCGTGCTTTGCTTAGCCAAGTGAGACCAGTTGCTGCCTGAAGTAAGGCATCCGTAGCTGTGGGCTAAATCTCCTGAACGCCAAATTTCTGTCCCCTCCACAGAAGTGTCCCCTGTGCAGCATCACAAAGGTGCAGACGTTCCTGCCAGGGCCTTGGACAGCAGCTCTTGGGCTCCGGGGGCTTCCTTGGTGTTACAGCCACTTAGATACCAAGTGGATGGCAACGTCTTTTGCCTCTTCTGTAGCTCAGATTTCACCCATAAGGTTTAGAAAATAAACAGTGGCCCGATGTGAAATTTAATGGCAGAAAGTATTAGTGTAAAACTGAAGTGATCTGAACCTGCAAGCAGTCTCTGGGTTTTTTTAGCGGAGTACAATACTGTTGCTCCCACTCATGAAGCAGTAACATGCGGCGAGGGCTCTCTCAGTACGGAAGGCCTCTCTGAGTGTTTCCCTGAGAGCTGTTATCTGAGGAAAAGCCTGAGCCAGCATGAATAAATAACGTGCTGATAAGTTTGTCCAGCAATACCTTCCTTGCAGTACAGCAACCATAGGTGCTCAGCTGGAAACCAGTGGCCCCTCAAGAGTGTGTTGATGCTCAGAGCAGAGTTGTAATTGGTTCTTCTGCTCTGCTACCGTAAGTATGCAATGCTAAAAGCAACAATAGTAAATGATAGTGAAATGTGGCATAGACAGCACAAAAACATCAGATAGGTGTGCACGTCCCTCTTTCTGATGCTAAAACCATCTGCATTGTGGTGCTGCTCCAGTGAAAAGCAACAGTGGAGAGAAGAGGCCAGCTATAAGGGAGAGAGCTGTAATGGCAGCCAGTGCAGAGCTGTGAACTGTGACGTACCATCTGGGTACCAAAGCTGAATTTCTTTCCTAAAAACTGCTTAGCGAGCTTGTCAAACGCCCTTCTGCCTTTTGTGGCACATGGGCATTTTTAGGCAAAGTTCTGACAAGTCTTGTGCTATGATCTCTGCCAGTTAAGGGGGAATACAGGGAGAAAAAGGTGTTGTGGAGTTTTTAGGAATTTTTATTAGCACATGCATTAGCTAGTGACAGCCTGGTTCACTGGATGGGGGCACTCGGGCAGGCAAGCTAGCTTTGCCACTGACTGGGCTGGGTGAGCAAGTCGGATCCCCTCTCTGTGCTCTTCTTGCTTCTTAGACTTTTTATCCATCACGTCATTTCAGAACTATTCAGCGGTGACTCCCGGGAGCCAGCAGTCCCTTGCTGTGTGTTTGTGTCTAGCACAATGAGAGGCTGTAGTTGCCTGGACCTTAAGGCTCATAGCAAAGCTGTTAATAAAACCCAAGTTCATCAGACTGCTTTGGACATCAGCTTTGTCACTATCATTTCTGAACTAGCAGTCAGGGGATCCCATTGGCTGATTCTTTCAAATTACTTGCTAATGCAATGCAGTAGTTGAGCACATTTCCAATTAAATGCAGCTACTTTATAAAACAATGTTTAAGTTGCTGGCCTAAATTACTCCTTAATTAGGTCATTTTTTTCCTAATTGATTAAAAATAGGATTTCAAATTAAAACAGAGAGACTGAGTAACATCACACAAATGATATTATTCAAATCTGAAAGAAAAAAAATCATCAAAAAGGAGAGAACCATTATATTGAATTGCAGATCAGCTGTAGATATGACATTTGGGATTGTTCTCTAGAAAATCTATTATTTTCCATCTTTGAAAGTAGGACAAGGATGCAATCAAATAAAAAAGTTTAAAGCCCAGAAGAAAAAAAAGCCATTACAAGGCAGCTGATCAAATACAAAATTATTACCACATATCGTTTGTAGTATGGTAGTACCTAGAGACCCAGACTAAGACCGCAGGCTCTGTACAGAGAGACATGAGCCCTGCCCCAGAGAACTTGCAATTGACGTCAACAAGCCAGATGATGGGACAAAATTTAGAGAGCAAGAGTTTAGCTTCTAAAACCTGTGAGAAAAGTTAAAGGTAGCTCAAGAAATAGGACCAAGAGGTCCATTGGTCTCTTCTGTCTCTGAAAGGCCACAGATTCATGCTGTTCTTGCTACCAAGGAGAGCTCCAGCACAGAAATTTGGTGATGGAAACACTCTACAATACTCACTCTAAACTGTACTCTAAAATAAAATACTATAGCCTGATCTTCAGTAAATTTAGTTTCTGTCAATGTCATAAACAAGTAGAGCAAAAAACAGAACTCAAATTTCTGATGAGACTATTTGCAGACAATTTGCAGGGTGGTTGTTTTGGGGTTTTTGGTGAAAGAAGACCAACCTAGGTAGACTGACTGGGACAGGTAAAACCTAACACAGCTACACCGATTTCCGTAACACTAGGCAATTTAGGTATATCAGTGTTGAAGGGTATTGACTTTGGTGAAGATCCATCAGATAGCTGATTCTCTGGCTTTGCTACCGCCACCCTGATTTATCTGAGGTGAGAAACTAGTCCCTGATTTAAGTTCAGTTCCATCGGTTCAGACAGTGTTTCATTGCATCATTTCCTTAGCAGAGCAGAAACGCAGAATGCGTGCACCTGTTTTTCTTCTCTTCCAAACAGCTCCCTCCTGGTTCTGCCTTCAGTTAGTATCCAGCACAGCACCTGTGTAGGCTGGTTGTTTTCATGTCTGGATTAACACTCCATCTCTGCTACTGTACTCATGATTTGGCTGCAGCCTCAACCCGTGTGTCAAAAATGAGCATCCATATATTCCTGTCCCCTTAATCTTACTATCTTCTGTTAGATCTGGATTCTTAGTTTCCTTTTTTTCAATCTAAATGGTGTATGACAACTTTCTACCGTCATTTTTTGGCTGATCATGCTATGACCCTGAATGCAGACAGTGGTGCTCCAAGACCTGCAGTATTAAACATGTACTGCAGAAGCACTTCTGCTCATCTTGGGTAAACATACCCAAGTACCTCATCTGCCAAGAAACAGCTGTAATGGGTCAGACCACAGCTCCCTCTCACACAAGTAGTCAACACCCAGGCAAAGAAGAGAGGAAGGGTAGGGCAAGTGTACTGCAATATCCTTGCAGCTTCTAGTGTCCACATCTTGGACGTTTCCTGAGCTAGCTGTGGCATCTTTCTTTCATAGCCCTTGATCTGTTGTCCTGTACGAGTTTGTACAATTACACTTTGCACCCATGTGAATCTTTGGTGTGCTGTGAAATATGCTGGGTTTTTTGAACATTCTGTGGCAAGTAGTTCTTTGGTGTAATTACGCAGTGTGTGTAGAAGAACTGGTCTGGTCATTTCAAATCTGCATGCTGAACATTTAATGTGATAGCCTCTGGTTCTTGTATTCTGAGAGAAAACCAGTACACAAACAAATGGCAACCATTTTATTCTCCTACTCCGCTAGCTGACACCTTTTTCCCCATAACCTCCTCAGTCATCTCTTTACTACAGTACCGAAACCTAGTGTATCATGTCTCCTGGACAGGAAGCTGCCCAATTCCCTTGTTCTCATAGTCTGTCTCCAATCCTTTTCCAGTTATTCTTGGATCCTTGCTGAGAGCAGGACCAGAACTGCAGCTGGTAATTAGGGTGCAAACTCATATTAGAGTTATGCAACAGCACAGTGGTGTCTCCTGTTCTGTTCTTTTTTTCCTTTCCTCTAATTTATTCACTTCTTAGACCATTGATGTGCCTCTCTCTTAAGGAAGTTTAACTTATATAGAGCATAGCACTGAGCATATGTGGTCACTACTATTTTCTTCTATATGTTTTACTTTGCATTTGTTGATCTTGACCTCCATCTGTGATTTTATCTGGTGGTTTCTGGCAGATCTTTCTGCAACTATTTAGAGTTAATTTTCTGTTTAAAAACCTTGAATAATTTAGGAACATAAGCAGACTCTATTACCTTGTTGTGCGCAACCTCCTACCAATAACGTGATCCGGTTCGCCCCAAACCAGCTCTGGAGGAACTCTAGCACTAACATGCCTCTATTCATTCCCACTTCTTTTCTCTAATACTTTAATCAGTGATCTATGAGAGGATCTTTTGTTTATTACAACCCAACATGGATCAGAAAGGAATACAATATCCTTGAGGCTCTTTAAGTTGTTCCACAGTCCTTAAACAATAACGTTAACATCTTAATGAGATCTTTGATTATTGTAGGTGTCTCTGTCGATTTATATATTCTCGTGGATATAACTCTGTGCACACAGTCAGTCCAGCTTGAATGTATGTGCAGAAAGCTGGCAATTTCCCATGCAGAAATTTGCTAAGAATATAACTCAGTGAATGTGGGTATCTGGGAAGGAGAAAAGCACGCCTCTTGGGCTGGGGTTTTGAAGAGGAACTTCCATGTGCTGAGCATTTTCTGGCAACTTTGTTACATATTTACAGTGCTATCTTCCGTGTGTTTGCTGTAGAGCTGTTATGAAAGCTGGTTTATAGCAGGAGGATACTCTCTTCACAGTCATTAGTGTACAGTATGAGTCGTGCTCTCCTGCCAGCAATGGCTTCTTGGTTTATCCTGTTGCTGCCCATACTCTTCTTTCATTGACACCTTTTATTTGCAGCCCTCCATCCTATCAAAAATAGGTATCATTGCTTTATCTAGCACATATGGGCTTTCTATTTTGGTAGGTGGATATCATGCACAACAGCATCGACCATTTCCCCAGCAAGATCATTTCTGCTATCTTGCCCTACATGGCTAATCCCACAATAGACTGAAAAAATCTGAGCACATTTGTTGGAATGGATCTTGTCTGCCTTTTTCCAGAGATAAAATTAATTCCACAGAACATTTTGAATGGCCAAAAATCATGCAGTTTAGAAAAGTGTTTGAATAAGACTGTCTGTCATGATTTAATTTTTCAAGCCACTCCAAAAATAATTGATTTATATTTATATAATTCCTTTCATCACAAAGGATTTCATGTGCTTTCCAGAAAGATATTTCCATTCAAGCCACTGCTGAAATGCAACCAACCTCTGCTTAACAGCAATATTAGTTTATAGTATGAGGCAAGGGAAAAAAGACAAGTTTACCTAAAATACAGCCATTTTCATTCAAAATTATCCCTTTCAGGAATAAAAACCATGTAAATATCTGCATGATTTTGTTGCATGAAATTGGGCCAATTATATGACTTTTATGAAGAATATTAACAATTTTCATCCTGAGAGCTATAAGTACTTTTCAAATGTTTCCTGTGGCATCTTTAATTCATCCTCACATTCTGAGATTTCCATCACCTGAAATGTACTGTATTTGTTGTAGGTATTCAGGAAGTTTTACAGTGACTTATAAGGAAGCTTGCTAGTTTATAGCATCAGAAGCCTGGGCTGTGGGTAAATGTGAACTTGGTAGTACAGATTAGGCTTTGCTAAATTCTGTAGAGCTGAATATGGTACCTGTGTGATCCACCGGTGTACCCTTAAAAAACAGTTGAGTTTCAGTAGTAGGTGAAGTATTCCTATCTGTATGTTGGGGGTTTTTGTTGGTTTGTTTTTGTTTTTTTTTTAGGTTTGGGTTGGGAATATAGTTATTAGTAATTGTTGGAATTTCTCATTGTATTTATAGCTATTTATGTACACTTCTGCTCAAAGTAAGCTCAACATATACACAACCGTTGCTGCCAGTGGGAAATATTGTCATGAAATCATTTATGATAGTGACTCTGATGGTGCTGACTTACACGATGTCCTCATTTCTACCTTAACAATGTGATGGGATGGCAAATGAGGGCAGAATCTGGCCTACTGAATCATGCACGTTTGCTTTTATTTAGCTCTGGCTATCCCTCTAAATCTTTCCCTACCTTCTTGATAATTGGATTTAAATGATCTTTAATTACATTGTCTGGGACTTTGTTAATATCAACCCCTAAGTATTTGTACTATATTTTTGGGTGCCCACTTAAGATTCCATGAGGTGAGCAGGGCTGAAGGGCAAACTCCAGAAAGCTGAATCACTGCAGTCTCAGAGTCATTAATTTTGTGCAATGATAACTTTGTACTCAGAGAGCAATATTCATTATAAGCAAGAGGGGAAGCATGTGAGTCCTTAATTAACAGTAGGATATCATCAGCATAAAGTAATAGTTTAATGTTCTACAGAATCAGTGTTATAGCCTTTTAGACTGTTGGTTTTTCCATTTTAGACAATGCCAACGTAAGACTGTAATTGTCTGGATGCCATTACCCGGCTCTCATTGCTCTCCAGGCACTACCCACAGCACCCCATTTCCTATGAGCGACCCACAGTTTCCGCTTAATGACCCAGATAAATGCCCTGGTTTTCAAGAGAGCTCCGTTTCCATGGTGCACATGAACAGCAGCTGACTTTTTCCCAAAATCCAACCCAACCTGGTGCCTGGCCTCTGGCACACGATGGGGGTATGTTTCCACACCAATGGACAGGTTTGCAAAATGAACCTGTGTGTTTTATTTTCTTTCTAGGACATGCTGCACTGTACAAGCATCAGCAGAAAGTCATCGAGATGGCCTGGACAGCACACAGCAGCTGGAGAAGAGCCACCTTCTCTCTACTGCCTGGGTGAGAAGCTGAATTTCTGTCACCTTGCCAGCACCACCCTGAAAATTGCTGGAAGAGTCATGTTTGGGGACCAGCGACTGCTCATAAACTCAGCTCCAGCACCAAGGTACTTGTAAGAACAGGAAGTCTTAGAGCCTAAGTGAGCCTTAAAGTCTCTAAGACATTGCCTTTAAGAGCAGCAGGGTGTTGGGGGCAGGCCCTGCCCTGAGTTGCTCCCTCAGGGGGCATTGGGCAGGCCCAGCCATCAGAGCAGCCCAGACCTGCTCGCTCTGTAGGCTGTGAATTTTGTGGGGACAAAAAAGCCCTGTGGTTTTTTTTCCCCCCACCCAATTCACTTAGTCTAAGAGTGAGCAGGTCTGGGTTGCTCTGATGGGGGGAGGTTGGGCAGGCCCAGCCAGAAGGAGCCAAAAAGGGCAGGGCCTGCCCCGNAAGAGGGAGAAAAACGCCGGGGTCCCCCCCCCGACACACATTGCTGCTCTTAAAGGCAATGCCTCAGAGACTTTAAGGGCCGTTAAGAAGCTGGCCCTCCCCTGACAGTGCTGGATACCTGTTCTGCCATAATTTACCTGTGCTGTTTCATCCCGTACCTTTATTCATCCTCTCTTGCATCCTTTTGCTTCTATGTTCATTTTCCACAGACCAGAACAGAGGCATCTAGAAATCTTCATGTGGCCGACACAGCATGAAGAGGGGTTCTTCCAGTGGCACATGTCCACAAAGATAGACGAGAGTTAATAAACTTTACTATTAAAAAAAAAA
>VXBL01006229.1:16777-113892 GCA_013400195.1 Aramus guarauna
AAGAGGGACAGTTCGACCTTGTATCACTTCTCAGGGGAGACTGACCACTCTGTTCCTGCACGTTCAGGGCTGCGCATCAGTCAGATGTGGTGGAATTACTCTGTGTAAGCAAACTATATAACCACTACCTCCTCAGCCTCACGGATGAGGGCTAGGACTCCTAGGCTTATTTTCAGTGAGGCTTAGGAAAGACAGAAAGGTGTTTCAAGGTTAAAATATTTGTTGCATGTGCTGGGGAGAAAGGGAAGAAATTAATTCCCAGAAGACTAATTCTGTGTGAAGGGAAGTGCTAATTTTGGAAATGCCATACCTCTGCTCTGTGGGTGTAATTAATACTCACAGGTTCTTCAGGTGAGCTCCACACTGTGCTTCAGCAGAGAACTGACATTGAATCCATATTTTCCCCTTCACTCTTGCGAGGGCAGTGCCTTCCAGTACAGCTCTTCATCTTTGCTAATGAAAAAGTTCCTGTGAACAGAAATTATCACTATTAAACTGCATGTTTTCTGTTGTGTGTTGGGAAGATTTAGAGAACCTGGAGTGAATGTGTTTCAGTCAAGGCTACATGTGCCTTTTCTGCTGCTATGCATGCCTTTTCATGGTAAACTGAGTCTTTTTCTTCCAGTCTGAGAGTTCGCTTAAGGAATCCACTCCTATATATTTAGCCAACATGTAGCATTTAGTTGGTCTCTGAAGCACACTTAAGACATGGCTTGCTCTGTAAATGTATTCTCTTTGATAGCAAAGGCCAGACCCTAAAGAAAGTAGAGTAGGTATGTTTTCTGTGTCATTTAGTAGACTAGGTCATAGGCAGTTGCTTAAGATAGAGCTTTTGTTCCTCTTTTAAATCAAGTTAGTCTATCATTAATCCATTGTAGCTCATACACATGTTTGTCAATGCTTTGCTTCAACTATTTTTTTTTTCTAAAACTACTCTGTCTTAAGTAAATCCTGTTTGGTTTTTTTTCCTGAAATAAAGGAAATAAAGCATATTTGAATAATGCAGTATTGCTTTCAGTCCTTCATGAGCTCTACCTGTAGAGAAGACATTATTATTATTATTATTGTTGTTGTTGTTTATACTTAACTAAGTCCAAACAGTTTCCTCACACACTTACTGTGTAATGAGAAGAGGACAGAAAAACTAACATCTGAGCTAGAATTAAAATTCTATGTAGTATTTATCCCAGCTCTTACAAAGGACTGAACAACTTCAGATATACTGACAGTTAAACAAACAAATGCTGGGGTCATCTGTAGTGACTTACACTTAATATCTCCGACTGAGAAGAGGTTTACCCTTGTGGGGATGGCTCTTTTGAAAATGTAGCTACCTGAGTACAGAATCAAATATAAACAAAAAGCGGAATCACATCATTTACTTGTGTAAATGTAACTTGTGTCCTGGAGATCTATGAGGATCACTGGATATAGTCCCAGTCCCCAACCATTCTACATCCAGCAAACAGCATTTTCTGTTTCATGATGTGCTTCAGGTCAATGCTTTGTCCTGCAAGAAAAAGGTAAGAGCTAATTTATGCAGAAAAGGCATAATCCAAAAACTGACTGAAATAGGTACATAATTTTTAATTTTCTCCAGCAGAGTCTGGCTAGGTCTGGGATGAACGATGAACTCACATCTCACACAGAGCTCACACTGTAGGGCAGTTAGCTTTGTCCAAGACTTCACTGGACCTCTCCTGCCAGTGTGGCTTGCCTTTTTCTTTTTTTTTTAAGAAAAAAAATCCAGACTAGAACTTTTATGACTAATTGACTGCAGTACTACTTCTTCACTTTTTCCACCAACTTGTTCTAAATCGTATTCTGTTTTTTGTTGTTGTTGATGTTTGTTTGTTTGTTTTGGGGTTTTTTTTGTTGTTTTTTTAAAAAAAAAAACATTTCATCTGCCTAACAGCTGGTCAGCACTTTGCCTGAGTTAACTTAAACCTGAGGAGTTTATGACAATAAATTGACTTGGGATTTAAACTGTGCCTACTGAAGTTGTGTGCTGACACTAAAAACACTGACAATATCCCTGAATTGTGGCTTGATTATTTTTTTAATTTCTATTTAAACCTACCTTACATCAGTCCAAATTGCAGTCCAGATTTGTCACCAGAAAAGGCTGTGGTTTTTTCATATGCTTGACATTTAATGAGTACACCTGGTTTTTTAGAATGTTGGCAGAGATGAGAGCTGGATTTACACCTGCAAAAGAGAAGCAGTTTTAGAAAACATTGAAACTGCTTTTTGTGATTCTTGCAGTTTGTATGCACCCAAACACACATCACTTACTTGAACAATAGCAATATCCAAATGCAAATTGAATAAATTGCACTACCTCTCTTTATGAAAAGAATGTATCGTTATTCTCTATATGAAATGGAGGGTGTTTTTTGTCTATCTATTCATGAAATATCAATTTATACTAGCAGAATACATTCTGACATTCAAATATTTACATACACAGCTTTGCAGGTCTTTCAGATACCTGTATTGTTTGAATAAATGTGTCCCCTTGCTGTCAGGACTATTTGTGGGCTCCAGTGTGGGCCAGAAGATCCAGGTTAAAAACGCTGCTGACGAAAAGCAGTAGATGCAGCAGAAGCTGCAGCACTGGGCAACTATAGTCCCAAGCTGGGAATCTGACAACCCTTACAAACACAGCTCAGGCTGAGCCACATGAGGGATGACAGACCACTTGTGCCATCCCAGTTACCTTGTCAGCCTAGAGGAACAGTCATTTTTCCAAAAATTCATTGGGAAACAGAGTCCCAACTTTGCGACCGCCTCCTACAAACAGGCCTGGATGGCAGCAGCACCCCTACAGTCACCAAAACAAGGGCATTACAACATGCCTCCTCACACACGTCATCAGCCCTTGCCACTAAAACCCAATGAACTCATGCTGTGGGTAGCAACTGAAAAAGTTATCCTGCCAAGCACTACATGCATGGCTCACAGCTACCTAGCTCCTGTAAATTGCTAGCACAGCATATTCATGTTTAAAAGACACTAGCGAATGACTGCATCAAAAGATATTCTCAGGAAAAGCAGTAGGTACACTTGCACAGTCACAATGGAAATTTTATCTCGTTCAATACAGCAGTGCCCCTGAATCAAGGGGGAGATACTTTCTTTTTGAAAGGTCTCAATTTTTTTTAATGAAGCACCAGTATCTCAGGCATTTTGTGAATATTCTCACAACCACCATGATTAATATGTACTGCTGGATGCTGGTGGGGCACTAGGCTAGAAAACAGAAGTGGGCTCTTAGCTGGGTTCCTCTGACAAGATCCAGAGACACATCCAAGGTTTTCCAGAGCAACTAATTCTGATTAGCCAGCTCGTAGAGCAGTCCGTGGTCCTGAGTTCTGGCAGGGATAGAGAACAGCTCTGTGTAAGATGAGACACCAAACCGCAAGTACCCCAAAACACGATTTAGCGCTCTTTCTCTCACCAGCTTACGCCCTTCTTTCCTGAATTTTAACAATGATTCCTAGTAAAGCGCTCCGAGACTGAAACGTGGCAATAGCTATTAAAGAGACCATTACTACTATTTTTGTTTTGACGGTCATTTTCTATTTCTGCTGCTCTGGTATCTGATTACATTTGAGACATGGGAGTATGGAAAAGCACGGCCTTATAGCGGTTCGTTGCTTAAAGGTTATTCTCAGGTGTGCTGGCTTGCGCCCACGTACAGCCATACCCCCATTACTCTGACCATTTCCGAGGCAAGGAGATGTGCCTGTTTACGGGCCATCTGTCAGGCAGCGCTGGGGCACTGTATATTGATTTGGAGCTATCTCTTATGTGAAACAAAGTTCAGTTCAAAGCACTTCCAAGTAGAGAAAGGGGAGAAAAAAAAAAAAAAGATGTTAACGTGTTTAGATTACATTAAAGTTTTAAGATTAACTAAAAGAAAGGGAGAAAAAAGTCTGCTAATGTGTAGAGCTCAGTGGAGAGACATTATTATATTACTTCTAATGCACATAAAGCATCTCCTATTAAAAAGAGATGGCAGTTTTACATCCTATTAAATATATCAAGGCTGTACTTCAATTACAAATCCTTTCATATGCATGTTTTAACAAATATGTCTTTGATAATAGAGTGGAGCAGTAGCTTTTTAAATGCTAAACAAGATCCCTACAATACAGCACAAAGATAGAAAAGGAAAAGTACCAAAAGAAGGTAGGTAGGGCAGGGGAGGGAGGGATTTATTTTAATATTTTCATTCCCTTTGTAGCTCACAAGACAGAGTTTACAAACCATTCCAGAGTGCATAGTAGGACACTGATGAAATAGCACAACCTGCAAACAGTATAACGAAGGATTTTGGCAAGATGCTATTGTTTTTCCACATCGTTATCTTCGAAAACAAGTTGTGTGCTAATAACGCTAGGAACAACAAAAATAAAAGCAAGCCGTGCTTGGATGAGACCTGCGTCGGAAAACATAAAATCTCAGCCAGGCCTGAGAAAAAGCATCTTCCCCAAAGAAAGGAGAATCTTCCTGCCCGGAGGTGGCGATGAGGTGATGACACACATGGTCCTGGCCCCGTGGACTTACCCAACAAACATCACTTCCAGAAGCCACCGAAGTCCTGATGCTGCCCTAGAAAGCTCAGCACGTGAAAGAGTACCCTACGGCGGGCAATCTGGCGCTGCCTGACCCAGGGAGAACAACAGCGTTAGGAGGACCAAAGAAAACCAAAGAGGGACCTGATGTGATCCAGACTTCAAGTTATTAATCCCCTCTTGCCTGCGCAAGCAGTTGCTAGGGCTGGGCAGTACGCTGCAGGTTCTCCTGAGCCCTCTTCTGTGTAAAGAGCCAGCCTCTTGCACTGCTTTCCTGAATCTGGGCCCCTGGGAAGGGAGGGTTGGCGTTTCAGATTTCAACCTTCAAGACACCGGAGTTCAGGTCCCTGTTGCTAATCGTGTCCACCCTCAGCCTTACAATTATGCAAAAACCAAACTCCATTCCTACTCAGGGTGGACTGGAGTTGCGACGTTAATTAGATCGGGCAGTAGGCTGCCACAAACCCGGCTCCATTTGCACGGATCAGGTATTATTGACACCTGGTATAGGAATAAGCCCATGCCTATGGAAATATATGAATCCACAATTAGCTTTTTCAGGCTTCTGATGAATTAATTGAATAGAGGTTCATAAATCTTAAAAAAGAAGGCAAAAGATGTGATAATAATAAAGAGCAATAATAAATTCTGCTTTTGTCCCCCTGGTTTCTTGGTTATGGAGATAAGGAAGACTGTAGAGATTTAGTGAAATGAAGTCACTTAGCTAGAAAATAACGATGAGCAACAGCACTGTAGTGTCATAACTCTAATGTCCACAGCACCGAGCACCAGGGCTGTCATAGGACTCACAGAGCTAGGTCTTGCCTTGCCTGTCCTCTGCTGCTCTTCATGCTTATGTGTTGTACTACTTGGCTCTGCTGGGCTGCTCTGCAGAGCAAGGGAGGCATTACTCCTGGTCCATGTCCTTCTTAGCAAGGTGGAAGGGAAAACCAGAGCTTGCTTAAGCCTCCTCCCTTCCCCTAGAATAATGCTACACAGCAGCAAAAGCACCCACAGAAATCTGCACAATGGGTCTCAGTAGACTCAGAGAATCAGTCCTAGAAATGCTGCAAGATGATACCAGCTGCGAAGTATCTGTCTCCGGGATAGAGCCAGAAGAAAGGGGCTGCCACCCCCTGTCCAAAAGATCCACAGTATGACAAAACCTCGTGGTACCACATGAGCAATATGCATCGCTTCTAGGACAACCAGACTGCGCAAGACAGATGCTGTCCACGCTGGCTTGCAGAAAAGATGTCACCCAAAGGAAACACTACCTCCCTTTGTCTCTGGGCCAAATCCTCTGGGTGATATAGATCAGTATCACACCATTGAAGTCAATATTACAGATTCCAGCTGGTTAAATTGGCTTCAATCCACTCAGTCAATGAATCAGATGCTCAGCAGGTGATATACAGTGTTTGACTTGCCTAAGCAATCATTACATCCAGAGACTCAGAGATCTATTCTGGAGTCTAAGCAAACAAGACAAAATGTGTGCCTCTTTTGGCCTCATATATATCATTTCACATTAAAAAGATTTCCTGGGTTAGAGGCATCAGCATTACTTCCAGCAGCTCCTGGTGCTGAAAACTGACAGTACTTATGGCTGTGTTTATTTGTGCTGATTTTTTTTTCTTTTTCCAGCTGCCTCTATTAGCACAATGGCTAAATGCAAATTCAAATCACTGTGGTGATTAGCTGCAAATATTGCTTTTTGCAATGGATTTGGTGTCCCACGCAAACAAAGGACCGTTCTCCAGTGCACTGCAGACGGCACGATTGTGTACTTCACAGATGTCTTCGTGCAATCAGCTTTTCATTACTGGCCTAAACATAACTTTTGATAGAGCTGAGAGAAAAGAGTGGCCTGCGGTGGGAAGCTAAAGTTCCCTTACCTGGCACACAGTATTTCCTCCCCTGCAGACATATTGATTACTGAGGAGCTGCTGACTGAATGAGGTGCTACTCAGCATGAGCGTGGCTGGAACAAGTCCTGTGTAATTAAAATAAGGAACAAATGACCTGCACAAAAACTTATGGTGACTATCCTATAGTATTGTAATTCATAGCCCAGTCCTCTTGCTTCAGTTTTTCTCTGCTATATGAAAAAACCCACAGCTGAAGGCTCACAAATTATACACAAAAGGAAGGAGTTGTTTCTAGAGCTAAGGAGACACGGGGAAAAAACTGCTGTTTGCTGAAGCAGGAGCTAAGGTATCTTTCTTCAAAGATGTGAAACCTGCCTCTAAGAGCATCACAGCTGGGCTAAGCACTAGCTCCTCAAGAACTGGAACAAGTCTGCAGAAGAGAAGACAAAGAGCTGACCAAGTAACAATTTGCAAGTTTGCAAAAGGCAGAAATGAAAGGCAGAGTTTATTCCCTATGCAAAGCGGACAGCTCAAGTAGTCATGGCTGAAGGAGGTTTAGATTAGACATGTTTTGAACATCAGAGAATAATTGCTGCACTTTACTATGGCCCTTTTTCAAGGGTAGACAAACACATCGGACAAGAAGAAGGTAGAATGATCCTGCCTTGAGGAAGAAGAAGACACTAGATGATCTCAAGTATCCTCCCATCCTTTTTTTCTATGATTCTAATCTAGTATTGCATTGGTAAAGCCTTGGACGCAGGAAATCACAGATCTTGCATCCAGAGAGAATGGGAATCACTATGTTGAGAAAGAGGCAGTGGGTGTGCATCTGCACCACTGCTCTGTTGGCTTTCTCATGAAGAAAGGTGTTTGTTCAAAATAGGAGGAAAGGGGCAAAGAGCAAGCACTTAAGAGCACGCTTAATCACATCAGCTAAAATCTGTGGTGCTTAAGCACATCCTTATGTGCTTTGCTGGGCTGGAGATGCAATTTTCAAGGCATAAGGTTGGAACACTGGAAGAAGAAAGGCAAGCCCTGCACAGAGAACAGGAACATTGTAGGGTGTCAAAACAACCTGACATGAATGACTGAGCAAATTAAAAGCAAGAAAGTATTTTTAAAAGCCAATGCAATAGTAAGGAGATTTTTAAATGCATAGCCCAGGACTACAACACTATAGGAGAGGAAATAAGGCTGAAGATAAATTTCTGCTCTAACATGCCACTGTTCTGCTAAGTCAGCTTTTTTTCAGCAAGGGGTAATGGGTAGACAAAGACTAAGGTGGTGGAGAAGAAAGACGCTATGGCAAGACAAACACACCCAGGCACACAACAGCACCTGCTAGCAATACGCTGTGCCACTAAAAGTGTAACCAAAATTCATAGAAGCAGGAAAGACAAAAAACATTACAAAAGGATTCCCAACCGCTCCCAAGGAAAGGACTTGGAGCAGGTCTGTGCTCCCAGGGAAATAACCAAGAGAGATACAGTCTAATCCTTATTTTGTCAATAGCTTGCTGTGTGGCTGTGTAAATAATTTCGTCTTTTTTTTTTTTTTTTTTCCTTGCCTCAGTTTCCACATTATCTGTCTGTATTCGCTGTGTAAAGAATATCATCAGCAAATCAATAAATGAAGTGCGGGAACTACCTGAGAGGGCACGGTACAGGGCAGCAGACCAGTCTCTGCCTGAGACTTGCTCCAGAGGAGTGCTATGAGGGTCTCACCCTTAAT
Source organism: Aramus guarauna (assembly GCA_013400195.1). Lineage (NCBI taxonomy): Eukaryota > Metazoa > Chordata > Aves > Gruiformes > Aramidae > Aramus > Aramus guarauna. The sequence goes on from VXBL01006229.1 coordinate 24,963, forward strand.
ATTAATAAAATTTCTTAATATTGATAAAATTCTGGCAACACAATTGATGCTTCATTATCAGAGATAAAACTGTGGCTACAATAAAGACCTTCTCAAAACTTCAAGGTCTAAGCAGTCTCCTAAATACCTTTTTTTAAACTCCCTCCCTTGCCTTATAGCCCAAAACAGTAAGAAAGAGAAAAGGAAAAGACATGATCAATAATTAAAAGGCTGGAAATGAACAAATGGAATTAATTGTTCCAAGAAGGGTGAGGAAAGGAACCTGAGAAATATCATCTATCTTTATCTCTCAATCTGGCAGTAAATTTACAAAGCATCTTTAAAAGAGAGATTCTAAGTGTATATATTCACTGGTTCAGGTTTCTGAGTGATGCAAATTTAGGGTTTTTTTCAGGTTTTTTTTTCTTTTTACATTATGCTTTCTCATTTTATGACACTTCTCAGACTTGAATCATTCACAGCAGATGGCTCCATGAATACTGGATATTTCCATAAATAATGACAGATTTCCCTCCAGTCTCCCCACCCTCCTCCACTCCACATGCCCAAGTCTTTTGTGTGCTATCTGCAGATACACATTCAAATTCTGGTCAGCAAACAAGCCTATCTAGTACCATTGTCATTCCTGCAAGCCCAGAAGAATCAGTGAAACAATGAACTCATCATCCCATCTGATTCAAGAGCGTTTTTCCCAAGCAATTCTGAGATAGAAGGGAAAACCTATACGACATTTAATGGGAGTGAATACCTCCACAGGTAACAGTAGAGAACCACTGCAGAAAGCGTCCTAATGCTCGGCAGCATTGGCAAGACAAATTTCCTGCGCATTGAGTTTTAGTTCAGCGGTGGCAAGGTCCTCTGAATACCTTGGCCACCAAGGAAGCCCCAAGTCTTATAGCAGGTGAGGAACTGGCCCTGAATTTAGCTATGGAAACTCTGTTTGCACAGAACGATTTTCTAACAAAACAAGGAACCTCAAGAGCCAAAAGGAGCACCAAAATCCTTGATGTTGGGGTATAGTATTTCTGTTTGATCTACCTACAATAAATGATGTGCGATGCTACTGCCTTACAGAGATAAAAGCAAGGTGGCTTTTAATTCAGGGCATTAAGAGGAAAATATTAAAAGATTCTTATCAGAGCAATAATTTATGGTTAACTTATTGCTTCAAGTGCTCATAATCTGCCATCTATATACATTTCTATCAAATGGCCCTGTAAATAATTAATAGATCTAATTCTGTCAGTGTTGCCAGGGCAGGTTTCCCTGTAGAAGGTTAATGCTATGATTTAATTCTTTATTTATGTGATTAGCAGCCCCAATCAGGCTGTTTTAATGAGGTCGCAGGCAGCGGATTATCACAACCGACTTGCCTGGCAGGAACACTTCAGCACTCCGTGTCTGAACGATACTCCTCAGCTCTGCCGCACTGTCCAGGTGCCATGGGAAACTGCCAGAAGGTGTTGGGGAGCAGATCAGGGTCCCTAGCTGGGCACCGAACGCGATTTAACCCTTTCCAGGTAGCCTGACCCATATTAGATTGCCCCAGTAGTCCAGGTAAAATGTGGAAACATAGGAACTGCTGAAGCACATCAGCCCCAAGGTTCATCTATGCCACTTTCTTGTTTCAGAGTGTCCAGAAAAGGAAAGACAAGAGTATCGCTATAAGGAGACGCAGGATAATTTGTCACTACAGCAATGCCTTAGGCTCATCTGTAATAGTTAGTGTTTGGATTACATCCAAATGACAATCCTCCCCACGTCAACAAGAGTACCTGGCAGTTATTAGATTCTTCACACTCAACACTAGGGAAGGGATTGATAGAAGTGCAGCATTTTTAAGATCTCATAAATCTGCATTCCTAAGCACACAAAGAAAGCAGAACCAGTGTGCCTTTCTTTCATTTCCTTGTTCTTTTCTTTTTTTTTTTTTTTTTTTTTTTTTTTTTTTTTTTTTTTTTTTTTTTTTTTTTTTTTTTTTTCATTTTTTCCCCAACACATTCCAGCTCTCTCCAGGCTTCTTAAGGCATTAAGGGCCAAATGCCAATATTCATTTTCATAAGGACACCCAAGACCGGGGCATTCACCTCCCACTCTAACCTCCCACCTAGCCGGTGTCCTCACTCCTCGTGAGAAGGGCTCTCAAGGGACCCTCTGCTGTCAGCCATTCTGATTTTAACAGGGTTGATAGTAATAAGGGAGCACTGAAACAGCACGGCCTGCCTGAGTAGGAAATAGTGAGATCTCTGTATTTTATTATTCACAGACCCCATTCACACTGGTTGAGAAGGGCAGGAGAAACAGCTCAGATATTTCTTTTCCTCCTTCTACTTTCCCTGTTCTTCTGTCAGCAAAGGTGTCTTTCTATCTCTTTACTGACTGACCAGCTTTTTTTTTTTTTTTGTTTTCTGTAGGGTTGGGTGGTGTGGTTTTTTTAAATTATTGAATCTTGTTTCCCCAGCCAAACTGCCTTCAGCTCCTGTTCTGTTTATTATACTCGGCACAGAAAGGGATGAAAAGGAATGAATCTTGGAAGAGAAACAAAAGCCTGCAATAAGCTGTATTCTCAATTACCCTGTAGCACGCTGACTGGGAACAAGACAACTTGCCACGCTGACATATACAGTTGAAAATTGGTTTTGCCATGTACAGTGGTGTTAAAGAAAGCCTTTCACTGCATCCCTCACAGACTGCCACTGTGCTATGCCCTTCCTGAGTACTCCACCACTTATTGGCACAGGTATAAAAATGCCCTTTAGACAACAGACAGCTCAGGTAAGCTCTAGAGAAATCAAAGCAAGAAAGTAGATAAAAGGCTAGCAATATTTCTATCACTAACTCATGGACAGGGTTTTTTTCTCTCACAATTTCTACCTTGGCAAGCTCTGGGTCACTAAAACAACATCCAGAACAATGAATTAAAGATATTGAAAAAGATCACACAAAATTCAGTGCTCTCACAGAAATGCAGAAACTCCTTCCACTTCCACGTGTTGGTTAACCCCAGGTCTCCATCAGGCTGAGCACTTTTCTGCCTCACTCACACACTTCCTCAGTTTCCTGTGCTAAATCCCACTGAAAATAATGGAAACTCAATGTATAAGATGAAGTGCATGAATTTCATCACCAGATGGGACCATCCCCATCCTCTGATCAGATTTCCAGGAGGCTACAGACCAAAAAATTCGCACCTAGGAATTTCTGTGCTACACATAGGGAAAAAACAACCCCGGTCTCCTGCATTCAGAGACTCGAGATCACAGTGCCTGCTGGTGTAAGTTACCATTAAGGCTGCAAGTCCAATGGCTGAGGCACCACCATCCAAATCCCTCTACGCAAACCCCAGCAGAGGAGCAGGGATGACAGCTGTGGTCACAGGGTATTTTAAACTGTTCCACCAGGAACTGAGCAGATACGGATCAGCGCCCAACAATCTGGCTGCTGGGCAGGCAATATTCCCACCAGGAATCCGCTGTGGGGCATAATCCAGTGATGTACTTTGGGTTTGGTATAACTAGGCAGGACTGCATTATGTAAAGCTACTCTCTCTCTCTGCATAACTGCCCCCCCTTATCCGCTTGTTTCCCATACGTTATTGCTTTCCATCATTTTAAAAGGAACCATGGAGGTAATGGCAGCATTTTCCCTCAACAGGCAAATAAAAGAGAGGAAAGTGCTGAGCCCACCAGCACTGCCTGCTCAGGCTGCAGATTATTGCAGGGCTCGGGAGAATAGCTGTAGAGAGCTTTCCTAAAGACCCTACTGAGGCGGTGTCACATACAGAGCAATGTCCTCGTTATTCTCATGCAGCAGCAAGCAGCTGCAGGGGACCCGGGGGACCAGGAAGGAGGGAGCAGAGCATCCAGGCAGCCTCTCATATATCTTCACCTGCAGCAGCTCCAGCAGCGGGCAGCAAGCCAGCCTGCACTTGCAGAGGGGAGGCAAACGTTACCTGTTTGGTTTGTGCTGGATGGGTTTTCTGGGGGTTGGTTTACATTTCTTTTTTAAGGAAGTGTTTGTCTTCTGACAGTTTTCTGCTTGTTTTATTTACAAACAAAACCTCTGCTGAAGATCTCTTTACTCCCACAGATCTCCTTGCGTTTTTCGCTAGGGGAAGAATTAATCCAGAAAGTGGAGACTGATGAAACTTCCTTTTCCCGTATCTGCCACTAATTCAGAGGGCACATTCCCCTCGTTCCCTCACATCTTTACAAGCATTGCTTGCAAGGTGCTGTTCTCTCTGATAATATGTCTTTTAACATTGGGGTTTATCCCCTGAAGTTTCCCTCTTCTGTTTCATATCCTGATTCTCTTAAAAACACATCCTAATCTCCAAGCAGCTCCAACTGCCAATTATTTACAGTTCTGGGTCTTTTTTTTTCAGTAAGGTACTCACTTCTGTGCCTGCGTTCAGACTGGGAGACTTATCTATGCAGTGCAGGACAGTTTGGAGATCAAAGCAAGTGCAGATCCTGGATCTGTGCCCAGGCTAACCTGAGGAAAGGGGTAGGAGAGCTGCTTCATCCACACGTTGACTCCTCCAGTGCCACCCAACAGATTAGTAAATCATGATTTTTTCAGCACAAAACTCTGGCTGGCTCTTTGTCACTATGATACTTATTGATGCTCCCACTCATTCTGTTATTATTCTGTTATGATAGCTTCTATCAACGCATTTATTGTAGATAATCAGGTTTACTACTGTGGAGCTCTGGGATTCTCTCATGAAACAGTTTAAAAAAATGGTGTTATGCTGGTTCTTGTCCTTTGGTACTAGAACACAAGCTAGGGGATGCTGTAGTTACCACTTGACCTATTTCATCCCCACTCTGTCAGGAGAGGCATTCCACTGTGGGAACCTCCCCATGTTCCTCCACAGCAAAATCACAAAACATTTCATTTTTCTGAACACTCCTTCTACGCATTTATTGTTTACTGCTCCTACAGACTCCAGCAAGCTTCCTGCCTCATGTGTTTGACACAGGACTTATTAGGGATTTTTTTTTCTTGCTTTCTCTAAGTTTCTCCAACTCTTCTGGCCTTCCTTATCACATTTTTTTCCTATAATGTGCCTGGGTTTATAAGCCTTTCTACTCTTCTCATTTGTCAGGCCCAAGCAATTTGAAGGATGCCTTCTTGCTTTTAGTAATATGCTTTACCGTCTGTTTAGCCATCTCAGCTTCCTTCTGTTTTTCTCTCAAGGTGATTTTTTTTTTGATAAATGAGATACATTTGCTCTGGGATTCCATCACTGTGTCTTTAAATAGTCTTTGTGTTACTTGCTACGATTTAACTTTTTTAGCCTCTTCTAGCTTCTCCTTTTTGAAATTAAGTATGACAGCAGTGGATGTTTTAGCTTTTGTTGCTTCTGCAAGAATGCTCAATCTAAATGCATTGTGCCCCCACAGCAGAGTGGGTCTTTGACAATAATATTATGAACCACGCACAGTCCCCTGGCCTGGCTTTCAGAAGTTGCTTCCGCTCTTGTGGCTTCCTTGACTGGCCACTCCATGAAGTGGTCACCGATGGTGTCTCAAAATGCAGACTCAACACTATACCCTGCTATGACATTTAGCCAAGCTACAAAGGGGTCACAGAAATTGGTCACCTTTATTGTGTTTGCTGCCCTCAAAAGCAGTCTGTTCTCTTGCAGAATGTCACAGTCACTGTCATGGTCAGTTAATGGATAATTTAGTTCTAAGATAGTATTTTTCCTATCGAAGCCTAAAACTTGGGCCTGAGTTGCCGACATGACTATTTTACAGATCTGGTTTGACTCTAAGCCTTCACTAACACAAAGCACCACTCCTCCACCAGTACCTGACTCTCGACTTTTCACGTACGCTGTGCTCCTCGGTCTTACAGTGCTCCTTGACCCTCCCTCTTCCCTCTCTGAAGCCTGCAGTAGGCCTGGTACATCACTACTGTGGCTCATAGCTATTTCTTAGGCATTTATACAGAAACGCAAGACCTATTGCTCTCGTTTCCTACTTCTCTGCAGCCTGCTTAAATGACACTCTCTTAGCACCAACTGTTTATTACCTTTCTTGATTGATTGCTGCTGATTCCTGTCCTGAACTTTAATTTAAGGACACGGAATTGTTATGATTTCACCTCTCAGAGAATCTATCATCTCAGAGCACACCCGGTTTCTAGAAGGAACTAATTTTGACTTAGATCCTTGGGTTACCGAGATGTTCTTCTGTGTTCTGTAGGCTCAGTCCAGTTTTGACAAAGTTTGTGTCATAATTCCTGGGGACATCAGGCATAGCTGCACCTTGCTCTGCGTATACTGCTTGTACAGATCACATCTTAACATCTTCCCTCATCTCCTCTTTAAATGGGAACGGGGGAAAGAGCAGAGCTCTTACCAAACTGCTTTGTTCTTATCAAAGACCACTACATATGCTTATATTCTCATGTGCCACTGATAATAAACTTGTATCACACAGCCAGATCTAAAAGAGCACTATGAAGTGACATTTAGGCTGTGAAGCCTTAATTTAGGCACCACAATGATTAGAGTGTTTTAATATCATAATAACTGATAAATAGACTATGTGTCAGACATTTCATTCCCTTTTAATCAAAACTCCTAGTCTGCTAAATTAATCACCCCCTTGGGGTACAGTAGCAGATTTCCAATTTAGTCATAGAGCATCATTAATAATGAAAAGTTCTGGAGGCAAATTCTTCTATTCATGTTCCTTTGTATAATCCAGCAGGTTTAAAGAGACAAGACAGAGAAGGTAGAAGACATCAACACCTTCCAGCAATCCAAATAAACAAATATCATTTTTGATGTCAATCTTCTAAGGATTGTCCTCCTTGAATATTAAGAATATCACAAAGCATAGAAAGCCAGCCAGAAGATTTTTGATTTCACCCAAAAGATATGAACAAAATCAAGCTAAAATGCATGAGAAATGCAGAGGAATGCTGCGTTTTGAACAGCTCCTCTATTGTGGCACCATAAATTTGGTCTCTTTAAATTAGCTAATTTCAGAATAAAACTGATTCTGAGCAAGCAGTCTTTCTCTTGTATGTCTTGATTTTTCTCCCTTAAAAAAAAAAAAATCACTAAAAACATTTTTTCTGTTCTTCTGCCAAATCTTAAACAAATTTCTGCACAGAAAAGAAATGTATGCCCTACCTACTAAATGGATGTGCTTCATTTTCTGTTCAGGTGTTGTCTAACTACATATATAAATTTGTGACATATGTCATGATAGATATCTGGGTGGAATGAGTGCCATTGACTATATGCAGAGCTACTGGTCACGCTAATTTTGCTGGGTTTTAGGGAAGCGTTTTCCCTTGCCATTCATGCTTGCATCCTCTGATCCATGCAGAACTGCAGGCTGACTCTGAGCCAGTGAAACCTTCTCAGGACACAGTCAAGCTACATTTTTAAATGCCCGTTCATTTCTTCCCATCTGCTCTGTAGTGCACAGCAGTGGCACAGGTACTTGGGAGCAAGTCCACGTAGCCATCCTTTGCCATTCCCACGGTGCCGTGCCTTTATCTTTCGGCACTTCTGCCAGAATCAATGCGGGGAGACCAGAGCTTTAGGTGGCCACCAGCTACCTTGGATTTACAAATTGACAGTCTCCAAACACTTTGTTGTTTGCAACATATCCAGGGCTATCACATTTAGTACCAAAAAAGTAATGCACATTCACCTTGCTTGTGCTTGGGTGTCAACCAAAGCAAATATATTGCTGATTTAAACAGACACAGCTACAACTGTTAACACAGCAAGTATCTCCATATATCTCAGTTGTCTGTGCTGAGAGATCATCTAATTCTGATGCACTGCTTAACTTTATGCCCCATGAGTAATAGGCAGGCCTGTGCTACGTAAGTGGGAGAGCTCTAGCTATAGCAACAAAGAGCTAATGAGAAGATTTCTTTCTATTCCTGGGGCCTGAAGGAGTTTCTCTAGGTGCACAAAGCTTTCAAATAAAACCCTTCTGCAAATCACTCTGGTGTGCTGACAGCCCATACCACTCCTGTCCCTCCTCCACTGGGAGAATCGTAAAAGTCCAAGGCCAGAGACCGCTGCTGAACCAACAAGCAGGAAGGATTTACGGCCGACAGTAACACCTGACCTCATCAAACTCCACTTTGGGCCATTTATCACTCCTCTGTAGGAAAGCAAAAGCATTAAGATTGGGGAGGGATCAGGGGAGAAGGAAGGAAGGGAGAGGGAATCACAGTCACTTTAGTTCCACTAAAAGGTACAGAAAAAACCACTAGCAATACAGACAAGTGCCTAAATGCCCTTGAAAGCCAGTGTCTCAGGGAAAAAAAAAACCTCTAGGCATTAAGTGAAATGGATTTAAAACAAATGCTGAAATTTATCAAATAGCTGAGTAACCCCTTGTCTCTAAAGCTATACAGCAAAGAACAAGGATCTGCCTAGGATAAAAAGTGAGAACACCTGCCATAGCAGGCTAGAGCATGCAAACGAGATGGTCAAAAAGCCTTTCTGTTGAGTGACAGTCACAGAGGAGCTGACTTTGTCCTGGGGGACAGAGCAGGCAGAGCCTTGCAGGTGGACTCAGTACAGGAAAGGCTGTCTGCACCCTGGCTTAGCCTCATTGCCGTGGTGGTGGTAACAACCCAGCAGACACGTAACTGAGGAGGGATCTTGAACTATGGTGTTTCAGCTTCTGACCTGCTAGGAAATAACACATTCAGACAACATATATGCAGCCAGGGTGGTTGGTTCAGAGTGGGCAGGAAATAACCGAGTGCCTGCACTGGACGGACCACAGACTCTCTTACTGGTGTAAGAAATACATTACAAAGGACAACCAGTGGGAGAGTTGGACTGTGTCCTGCAAGAGACATAAACCAGAGAGATCTTGAAGTAACAGCTTGGAGGAAGTCGAGCGGTCTGACTGCCCGAGCCTTTTAGTCAAATAAATGTTGTCCCAGAGAAACATTTCTCAACATTTGCCCCACCAGTGGTGCAGACACCCTGGCTTCTCTTCCTTTGCTCTGTATTTTTGAAAATCATACACAAAGAGAGCTAACGAAAGGTTCTTTAAGGGCAACAGCAGAAAATCTCTGTGTACAGGGCGTAATGAAAGAGAACGACGACTTTGTTAAAAAAAAAAACTTTCACAATTTCTTTTTTCAGTCTCTTCTTCCAAATTTTAAGCCTTTCCAATGATGCATTTAGACAGGTGCCTAAGACGAGAGGCACTCCAAACCACTACTGGCTTCTAAAAATCCCAGCTTTATGTTTTATCACAACAATCTGAAGCTCAGATGCACCTTCATTTTGCCTGAAGGTAACTGCTGAGAAGAGGATCATGGGAGCACTTCCCACCCCTCCGAACCACACATAGCGGCTTAATTAAGACAGCTGGGACTCCAGTGGCCATTTATACTATCAGGAGATAGAGCTGTTCTGCATTGTAGCCACCCTGTTCTCTTCATATCAGCAATTTCTGGTGAACCAATATCTAATGTTAAGGTGCAAACCCCCTGCCATTAACACTGAAATCACAAGTCCTCAAAGAAGCCCAAAGGGCCAAGGAAGGACAACACAATTTCTATTTCACAGCTGATTCACTTGGTGCCATAAGTAAAGACCAACGCATTACTGACACACCACAGCAAATCCATGTGTGGCAGTCACAGGCAGGAAATAGGTGAAGATTACGGTTAAGGAGATACAGCATGGAAGGAAAAAAACAATGTAAAAGAAAGGCAAATATAAGCAATCAAGATCAAGGCGTATTCCCAAAAAACCGCTCACAGGAAGTGACTGATTAGGGGAGAAACATATGTTATGTAAGCACAATAATTAAGTGTCAAAGACAATTTCAACATAAGCAGATGGAAATCTCTACTTAACACAGGCTCAAGGATGAAGGATTGCACTCAAGCTACCAGATACTTCTTTACTGTATTAAATTTTACATTGTTAGAAGATGTTTGTACAAATAAACAATCTTATTTTACCTGAATATGGTATATTATATATGGGGCACCAAGGCACTGAAGCTATTTCTACTGACTTTCTGCCCACAGAAAACCTAACATATTTATTGCACCCCCAATATTTTCTGTATGTTACTTCTGTGTAGCCTCACAAACTCAGTTGACTTAAGCTTTGGCTACTCATATTCACCAAACTTATGATTTTTACCTATTCTGTCACTGGCCTACAACAGCCAATACTTTTCATCAGGTTCTTTACAGTCAAAGAGCATTTACAAATGAAAAAGGGTTTTATTTTTTTGTGACAAAATTTTATTTGGAGTGTGAAAAGCAAATATAAAAAAAATCATGCCTAAAACTGAAAGTTGTCCGGTTGGAAACAGCAGATCGAGAGATGCAGTTTGCATTTATCCTATGCTGATTCTCCTCAGTGGATCTGGTGAAACCGTGTCCTTAAGGACCCAGCACAGCCCTGGCTCTGAGGGTGGAAAACCATCGCAATGCAGGTTCTGTGGAGGGTGCAGCACAGCAAACACAGCCTGGCTCCTTGAGACCAATTTAGATGATAAAGAAGAATGAGACTGAGGCTTCAGTGCTGCAGCTTCCAGAAAGCACCATCGTTAAAAAAGAAAAAAAAAAAAGACCAAAATTTTTGGGGGAAAAAAAAAAAAAAAAACACAAAAAAAAAAGCCCCCTTTCCCTGAACTATGCTTTTTGTTTAAAAAAAAAAAAAAAAATCCATCAAAAGTCAGCATTGGCTGACTTTTCAGTAATCCTAGCACCAGACAAATTACAACATTCCTCACTACAGCTTTCCAATCCAGTAATCCTACAAAGAATTGTGCAATCAGAATTTTAAATGCCCTGGGAACTGAGTTAATACCAGATGGTATGCAGCTATATTCATCATTATAATTTCCTAATATTATATTAACATTTACTAGTTTAGCACTTAAATCATCTAGCACGACACTGCTAAAATGTATGTCCTGAACTCTACCTTGCAGAACAGTTTTGCCTCTCTCTCCTTGGCTGTCATTTCTTCAAGTTTTTAATAATCTTGATCTTTTAACATTTTATGGCCTTATGAAAAGTGCAGGCTTCCACATATAATATTATTTTGTCTTTTCAGTCACAATCACACAATTAGATCAATCTACAGGTGCTTCTGCCTTTTCAATAGTTCCCAGGTTTTTAATATTATCAAGAGGAAAGTGTTACTTTCTTTCAGATTAAGGAAAAAATGCTGCATGAGTGGAGTGTGCGTTTTCTGCAAGGGGGAATGATCAGAGCTGCCAATTTGCTTATGTTGTTCTCCTTCCCAATCCTGCACTGGAAAATATGCTGGAAATCTCCGATTGTACCACTCTCTCTCTCCTCTACGTGCAAGTCTACGGCACTTAAGGTAAATACTTCTTATCCAACTTCACAGCAAGGGTAATGCGTGAAGTTATATTTGGTTGCAAAGAGTTACAATGATAAATTCTTTTTAAAGTGGGGTTTTTTATCATGTTTTCAAACTTCTTCAGTGCACATTTTCTTTGGAAGAGTTCTACATTTTGTTTAGTGTTCAGTTATGTTTTGCAATAAAAACCATTGTTTTCTCCTGTCCTTCCCACCTTGTGCCTCCAGTGTGTGGATATAATTGATTCAAAGCTTGAAGAGCTGACCTAATCCCAAGAAATGAGCCCCTTTCCAAAGCAGAAAAAGAATCCGCTCACCAAGCAGCATTTTCGTGGCTTTCAAATGACTAGCACAGTATTTTGATCAGTTAAAATGTTTCCTTTTCACTGTGGTATGAAATGAATAGCTTGCAAATAAACACTTTCTAAGGCACATGTTCATTTAAACCATAAGACAATACACAACATCTAGAGTGCAAGCCATATGCATTTCCCTGTACATACTCTAATTTTTCCATATATTCTCTTCCAACAATATCCATTCATTGTCACTAGCAAGGCATCAATACTTGGTACTCCCTTCTAGAAATGATGCTCTTTAGGAGGGAGCCCTTTGAACACACAGTACTTGGTGGCCCATCTTTGCCCTCCCACTTTATCTATTCCAGGTATGCTACTCTCATACAGCAACCTCTCTGGTCAGTGGAATTACATTGAATGTATATCATGTTATGTCTCTTCTTCATGTGATTCCTCATCAAATTAGGTATTTATCTGCATACCAAGACTATCCAAATCTAACATCAACAACAGAAAACACTTCGAAACAACCATTAAGCCTTGTGCTCCAGGACATAAGTTGTTCCAATTACAGCTCAGCAGCAGACTTACGTGGGAGTAGATGATCATTGTTAACGTCCATTTACAGCAGAGGTCTTAATCCTTCCACTGGTATTGCTGGTTCTGCCCACAGCTGGAGACCAGCTGGGCTTTGGGTTTGATCCAGTCTGGCAGCTCCTAGGAGTGTGTATTTGGATGAACTATGAGCCAGCCCAGTTAGAGCACAACAGGATTTGTATTCTCATTACACACACCATTTTTCCTCCCTCAATTATCCTTCTGCCCTTCTTTGCCTTTCTTCTCTCCTGGCATGAAACTAAGAGGTGCACAAGTGGTACCACTGTGCACAAGACTGGCACATCAAGAAACTGTGGTCTCTGCCAGCCTGATGAGCCACAGGTCAGATGCTTCACTGGGCTACATTGCTGTCCTGCTTAGGATGTCAATTTACTTAGTGGATGACATGCCTCCATAATGCTATCTCTAAAAGAAGATGCATAATTTAGCCCCATAAAGATGACATCAGGCTGGAAGATACTTCTGTGATCACCCAGTCTAATGTCTTACAGACAATTTCTTCACTCGGTGACTCTTAGATCATGGGGAAGCAATGTACAGAAGATGGCTTTGAAAGCATGCAGCTGTTTCTAAAATACCATTCTCAAAAACAACACTAATTAAAAAGAAAATTGACAAAAGAGCCTGACATCAATTTTTTCTCTGAAATGGGGTTATCAATAATGCATCATGCAAAAGTACACAGGTAAATGGCTACAGTAATTTATTGTGGTTCCTTATTGCAAGGCAGGCTAAATATACTTTTTGAGATTTTTTTTTCTGCAAGTAAGCATCTTTGCTATTGTGCCTACTGTGCATTAACTTGGGGAGTTTGGCTACCATGACACAAGGAAGCAACCAGCCTGCAGTACGTTGCCCTACATATTAAGGAGAACTTTTGCCAGTTATCTGTTGACATCATGAGATATGAATGGCAGCATTTTCAGCATGTCCATGCAACTCAGGAGCCCAACTACCATTTTCAAAATTGAAGTATGTAGACAGGTGCTTCAGGATCAAAAGAATTAAATTACAAGAGTGCCATCTAGCTCAGCTGTCACTGAAAAGACAGTGGACATTCAGTAAATTCCATGGGAACCTACAGCCTCAGCGTGCCCTGAGATCCACACAAGTAAGATGTGTATGAGGATTTAAACCCATGATGGCTCTAAAAATGACACACTTAGGGTCCAAAATTCCTTAGTAATTGCAGAAAATATGTTCCATAAACCACTGGAATACAGGACTTAAGACATTTCAGTCTGTAGCCTCCTTGCCATGGATAGCAGTGGCAACAGCTGGTGCTTGATGTCATATCAGTATTTCACTGCCCTTTTGCATGCAATATATTTCTGGTGCGCTAAAACGAACAAAGAATTTATCAGAGCAAAAGGCAGCATTGTGAAGACAGACCATTTATATTATCAGTGTTACAAGTTTGCATAGTCAATGTCTTCTGCATCTTCAATTTCACCTCCAAAAGCCTCTTGAGATTCTCTACCCCTGTGTCAGGCATCCTGTGTATTGCGGTGAAAGATGACCACCTCTCCTCATTCAAACCCACTCAGGCTCTCTCTTGGACAGCACTTATCCTAGGTCCCCAGATTCTAACTGGTCAAACATAAAATGTTACAGTTTCCTAAAAATCAGAAGAAGAAAAGAAAACTTTGTGGAAGCCGGTGGCAGACTTGCCCTGACAAGGGTAACAAATTCCAAACCAAGTTCTTGCACCATGAGACTGTCCTGGGCTTCCCCTGGGTGGCAGGTATCCGCTTCTACAGAGCAAGTTTCTTTCCATTTCTCTTGCAGTCTTCCACTAGCATAAAAAAAACCCAAAACAAAACAAAAACCAAACCAACCCCAATCACCAATCTGGCTGGAGGGCAACAGAGAAACCAACTGGATAACCGACTCTTGATGACATTCATTGATACATAAGAGCAGGGTTTCAGTCCCTATTCTCGCACACCTAGTGAGTAACTTGAAGAGATCAGATAAGAGTAGAGGGGTTAATTAAGAAGCAGCAATTTATATTATATGCCAGTGTGATCCGCAGTCCACTGAAATAAATGGAAAAGATCCCTGTAGTTAATTCAAATTAATTAACCCAACTATGATTGGCTCTTGAGTGCAGTATATGGCAAGCTGGAAACCAGAAATGAGTTTTATTTTCTATAACTTTATGTAAGAGATTAAAAGCCAATATGGTCAGGATATATGAAATAGTATTTTCTACAGGTTCTTAGAGTCATGTGTCCCTTTGCATGATACATTTCAACTGAAATACCCCAAGCAATTAACATAAACCACTGTGTTTTGCAAATCAATTTAAAAAAATGAACATGCCTCCTTTCTTTTAGACATGAAGAAAAGCACAGATCACTGAAAAAAAATTCTCACCAAAGAAAATCTGTAGCAACAGGAATGGGGAAGCAGAACTTAAACTTGCCATTTTGAAAAAATATTTTTTAATGCGCAATTTAAAAATAGCACAGCAGTATCTAAACATAAAGCAGCCGCATGCACGAATATTGTGGCTTAAAATGTGCCTTTTTTGCTAACCCAAGAGCCCTGATCTACACACTAAATTGTGGAATGATGCTTTGTAATTCATAATCGACTGATGAGAACTAATAGCATCTCGCTGAGCCTTGTTCTCAGCAAGAGCTCTCAGGCTGTTCCCATCCCACAGCACAGTTGCTTCTGATCACAGTTACTCCTGCTGCCCATCCTTTCCCCTTAAAACTCAAGGTCCTTCCACCCTAAGCAATCAAAACTTTATTCTTCACCAAAAAATCGCTGTTGAAGAGAACACAAACTATACTGTTGCATTCTATGAAATGGTGTATGAAAGCAAAATTTCGAGTTCAGAACAGCTGAGAAGACTTCCTTAACCATGGGCACTGTTCAGGATTATCCACGGGATTTCACAGCCCATCGGGGGCATCATGTGTACTAGGCTGGGGACAAGCTGTGCATGCCCTGACTGTCAGAGCCAGCAGTCCTGCATCTCCCTTTTTACTCTATGTTAGTATTTGTAAATTGTTAAATAGATATTCCAAAGAGTCAAGCAACCAACAACTTAAAAGAGGCTTCTCTTTAACCATCCAGAACTTGCAGCTGAAATTAACTCTGAAGAGGACAGACGCAATCCAAAGCATCTGGATTTTGCTGAAACCAAAATGTTTTGTTGCAAAGACACAGGTTTCATGAACTCGACCTAGTAAACAAAATCCCATCAAAACTGGCTCAGCACCCTGCACTTTGTCAAGCTGGCTACTACAGAAATCAGGATTTTCTGGGTATGTAGCTCTTGAGAGCCCCTCTCCCATGGAATTCCCAGGACCAGGAAATTCAAAGTCTCTGGGAGTTTCCAGAGGGCCGTGCAGTTATTACATTCTGCATCTCTATAACCTCCCTCTGTCTATGTCTTTCGCAGGAGATTGTGGAAACAAGCTTCATTTTTGTATTTTTTTTCCTGTAACAAATATCACACAGTGGGAAAAACACTATGGAAGCTTTAAATCCAAATCAATGAGCAGTTATTACCTCCCCAAGGTCACTCCGACAGTTTTATTATCAGTGACACGGGAGCAAATGTTGCAAAAGCAATATGGCAAAAGCACCTATGTATTATGCTTCTGTGCATGGTCTGAAGCTAAATTACTTTGGATATTGTGCCAGTGATAGTTCAGATAATACATTTTAATACCAGACGTGGGTCATGTCACATCCATGGATTATGTATAGAACTGTCAAAATTTCCAGAAAATCTTCTGCTACTTTTTGCGCACATCTGTGTGCTGGTAGCCAAGTCTGCGATATTATTTATAATTATAAAGTGCCAACAAGCATAAACGTGGGAAAGCATTTAGGATTTAGTCTTGCCCATATTGAATAACAACACACATTGCCTTCTAGCTAATCGTGACAGTCCTTAAAAATATATACCCTTTACATCTTGAAAAGCAGAAAAAAGGAAAGGCAAAAATAGAAGAGAGTGCATATAATCCACTACCTAGAAAAATGATGCTAGGTTCCTATCTAACACTGTATTTCCAGTGAACAACATCATGAGGGCTTGAGAAAATTTTCTCACTGCAGATCACAAAATGCCGCACTAGTTGGAGGGAGACAGCCAGCCTTTTCAGCCACAGCCTGGTACTCCTTCTGTGGATGACATGTGTTTCCCTGTCTCACTTGTACGTATACACGCATATACACATGCACACATACAGCGTCTGGGCTTGCAAATGCACCAACCCCAAGCAAAAAAAGCCTTACACAGGTTTCTTTTGAGAAGCATGCCCAAACCAGATGGAAATATATCCAAGAGCACTAGAAGCAGCTTTATGGAAACACGAGCTGGGTTTATCATCTACTCTGTTAAAGGCAGTAGCGTCTGTTTTTCTCCTCTTGGCAAGTACCAGGGAGGCCTGAGTCACAGCGGGGAAATCCTGCTCTGCGAACAACTGAGAAACACCAAGACTTTCTCCCAGCTCTTGCCTGCATAAAATTTTCTCTGCTGACCGCTTTCCCTGAAGAACTTTGTTACGTTTCTCCAGCTATTCTCTAATGCCAATAAGGGCAGTAACCAACTAGGAAGGTGCCTTTAGCACACACAAAAACATAAGCTTTGACAACTCTTGTCTTGAAAAACAATAGCGCGCTTCCTTTGCAAATTAATTTTAATAACTGTGGCTAGTTTTCTGTGAGTCGAGTAGTTTTGCATGAACACACACAATTAAATTAATATGCAAATGTTCCCATTCCTCTGAGAATACTAAGAGGCATTCTTTACAGCGTGTGAGACAAGGAGGAGGAGAAGAAAAAAAAAATAGCAGCCCCCCAAAAGAGTCTTGTTTAGGAGGGTGGGACATCTTTTCTTTGGCTAAGCCACTGAAAGGGGATTCAAGCCTGACTGAAACAATGCTTGTTGATGAAGCAGAAATAAAGGAGGAAGAGAAATCTTTGGAGATAAAGGAAAGAGGAAAAGACTGGAGCATCCCAAGTTGTTAAAAACTGATCTCAGCAAGTCTAAATCTTCACAAAGGTGGCATTTACTGTGTCAGGCCTCACAAAGGTTCCCATTCTTCCCTTGCCCGCAGGGACCCCCTCCTTCTCCAGCCACGTTTGAGCAAGGGCCTCAGACAATTAGCACAGACTCTGGCCCTTCACCCTTCGGCTGTCAATCACCTTCCCAAGCAGATGGACAGCAGAGCAAGAAAAGATGGTTTCCAAGTGGCTTTGCCCTTCGGCTCATATCTATGCGCCGGGGGTCCCTGGGAATGGCGGCCTGGCTGGGGAGGGTGTCGGACTCCCTGACAGCAGACACCCCTGCTAGCCGGGGCATGGCTGCACGCCGGCAGGGCTCTTTGTACGGCTGGAGCATGAGAGCGGGAGCATGGACGGGCTTCCCAGGAGCCTCCGTCCTCAGCCACAAAAGACCCTCTGGAAGCTGGGAGGCCAGAATGACTCAACAGTCACTAAAAGTTATTATGGAAAAAGCAACCCTTTCACTTGGGCCCTTGCTTGCTGGCTTTGTAGACTCGGACAAAAACAGTTGCTACCCAGACAGCGGATATATCACAGCAGAGAGTGCGCCTGTGACAGAAAGATAGATTAGAAAAGACTGGGAACATGAAGGCAAATAGATATAGATGTGGGTCTCCAGGGAGGGGAGGGAAAGAGATGGGACACAAAGGCACTCCTGTACTGCTGCTGTTCTCAGCACACTGCCTTCCTCTGAGCTCCCGTACCAGATTTAAGGGAACCAAGACCACTGGTAACACTGCAGTGGGTGTGAAGCATGGGCAGGGGACCAGCAGGGAGGACACAACTCCTGATTCCTCTCCCGCCAGCCTGCCCCAGCCTGGGAGCAAAAGAGAGGGGAAGATGGTGGGATGAGCAAAAATGCATGGGCAGCAGCGCAAATACAGCCAGGTAGGCAGGAGAGAACTCAGCCCTCATCTAAACAGCAATGGAAAAGCAAGTGGAAAAGGAAGAAAAGTCTGGTTTGAGCTAGGATGAGCCAGTACAAGTCTGAGATCAGCTGGGAAGGGCATGGCTCTGATCTGAAACAATAAACTTTACAGATGACTGGTCAGCGGGTCCCAAAGGATAATTAGGATAATCCTGCTCACCCTCCTTGGCCATGGAGGGAAACAAAGGAGCTGGAAAGCACCCATCTTCAATTGCCTGGCATATTCTCCTTATGGCCTCGATTTGCACAACTTTTGGAAGATCAGTCATCTGCAACAAGTGCATGCATGTGACAAAAGAGAGAAAGTGGGGCTACGTGCCCTTCACCCACCCAGCACCACTCAGGCAGCGTGACACAGCGAGGATGTCATGCCGGGGTAACCGGGACTCCCCAGGAGCCGTGACATCTAGCGTGTTGACACTTTTCCTACTTACTTTTTACACTGTCCTTCTTTCAGGCATGAGAGTGCTGTGAAGGAAAGGAACTAAAATTCATCCGGAAGAATCTGACAGTCTAGATTATTAGCTACACAAACAAGTGTTTTGCTAGAAACTGTACCCGTTTCTTAAAATCTCATAAACATTACTGCAGGGAGAGGATGCAATTTATTAATGCCCTTTTCTTTTGTTGATGTGAGCCTGCCATTCCTCATTTTGAGGAGTCCAACACATATGAGAATGAAAATAAACAGCTTCCTTCTCCCCCTAAAATCCTATGACTGGTTAAAACTTACATGAGATTTTAATAAAAAGGATCCAATTTGTTTTTTATTTACCTTCTGGTTTTAAGTCTTTGAGAAAGAAATTGCTATGCAGCCTTGCTGGCTAAAATAAATAAATCATTACATAAATCAATCAACAAATAAAGTGAACAAAATAAACAAATAAATCATTTAAATAATAATAATAAAAAAAGCCTGACACTTCCACAGTCCCCAGCTCCCAGGAGCTGGCATAGTAAGGAGTGCACCAGATTGTGCCATGCTCTGAGAAACAATAGCAAAATTTATTAAGACTTTATGCATTATTGTTGCCTTTCTGCTGTTATTAGTGAGTCTATTCTGCCTTTCTCCTTCCTTGCCCTGCACACACCATCTGCTAGTAAGTGCCACAAAACCAGGAAAAGGGTATTATTATTTGTAGCCACAGACTAAGGCTGCAGCATGTGAGCCACTGTGCAAATTGAAAAGGTAAAGACAATCTATGCACTAGAAGGATCAGACATCAGAGAAGAGGTGGGTGAGAGAGCACACAGAAGCAGTGAAACCATCGCTTGGCCTCGGGGGTCTAGGTCTCGATGGCAGAGGTGATGCCCTTAATTTTAATCTCCTTGAGGAGCACAAAGGGAAGAAGGATTTATGACACAAATAAAGAAATTACTATGAATAAAATGTCTGTCTGAGCTACAGTGAAAAATGCCTGGCCCAGAGTTTTATTGTGTTTTTGTTTAACCTCCTCACATGAGGCAACGGGAAGGAACAGGGGAAGCCTCAGCCAACACCTCTGTACAGACAGCAGCAGGCAAACACAGGCCACAAACATGAGATCACTTCTCATTTTGAGTGGGCTCTGGAGTCCCAAAGGGATCTGCAGACACAGACACACGTTTTTTAATATGAACGTGCAGGTACTATCAATATTACTTCATGGGCACCGAGGTCCTTTCTGCTCAAGACCAAATATTCCACCAAGCCACTGAGACTGAAGTAAATTGCTAGGAAATAATGCTATTTTCTTCCTGTTCTCAAAGTCGAGTTTCTGGGGAGCTTTCGGCCAAGAGCTGAAAACTAAGAATCTAATCTAAGCATAACTCCCCTTTCCTGAGGAGGAACTGCTTGGAGAGGCAACAGAGGTGCAACTCTCAGCGGTGCTCTGTCTTCCCACACAGACAGGTAGAACATAAGCTGTGGTCTAGGCTCTGCTCCCCAGTTGTATACCAGAGATAGTATTTCTCTCCTTCATGTTTTTATGGTTAGCCACAAGCTTAAGTCCTCAATGAACTAAGGCAGGAGCTCCTGCTGTTATTTAAATATGTTTTAAATACATTTCAGCCTTGCTTCCTTTTATGATCATGGCCTGTTGTTCACTGGATACCCTCTAATTTTAGATGGTTGTGTCTATATATTGATCTCCTGCTTTAGAGCAGTTAATCAATTTTGAGAAACTTTAGACCTTTGTAGTTCAGCCCATTACTAAGTAGCATTTATTTTTCTGCTCTGAAAATGTGAATATCTTAGAAATTAAAAGCTGTGACCTGAGCCAGGTGACTTGACAGAGAAATAAAACCTGTAAAACAGACAAACCGAGATATTCCTAGAATGGCTTTCTGAACGCAAATGCTTCCTGTGAGGGCACTGGTAACAGTTTGTAGTGGATAAAAGCACATTATTATTACACAAAGCTGTGGCTACTTATGACAAATCACAAAAAGGAGGTGAGGATGAAGTCAATTGATTCAGCACTGTTTGCATCTATACAGCCTCCAGGTACTGAAATCTTGACTTGACACTGGCCTGGGGAGGCTCTCGTTCACCTTTACGAATGAAATGAACAGTTAGACAGTGATACAATGAGAGAGGGCAGATGGGTAAAGCATTCTTGTGACCATGTGGCATAGCAAAGAATGTAATAAAAATACTACACAGGGAATAATCAAGGTCAGTTAATTCAGCAACGTTGGGGATTTAGACTTGAATTTTCAGCAGCTTGGGGGATTTAGACACAAAACTTCCACTGTGCCTGAAGGGGAAGCAGGATCTGCTTGGTATCTCAGTCTTCTGGGTTTCTTACAAAATCACGTCCTTTCGCAACAGGTAGTGGTACCGAAAAGACAGCTACATTCCAGATCTGTCAGGAGCTCTATATGCGCATGGCCTGACACTCAGAAAATGGAAAATGCCAAAAACCTCATAATACTTGAGTCGGCAACCTCTGTGAGAAGAGATGGAGTCACTGTGCTTGGGAGCTTACATGGAAAAGGGCACAAATACAAGGGGGTAAATAAATAAATAAATATAAGCATTGTATGGTCTTGGCCAACATACATTAAACAGGTGACGAGAGAGAGAAAGAAAAATTGTCTCTTACTTTCCCTTGCCAATGCTGGCCACAGCTACACCAAAGCCTGTATCAGCCAGTTCCCAGGCCTCTCACTCCCACCCCAATGGCTTGGGCAGCCCTCTACCAGCGTGGTTTCTTCCCCAAGCAGCAAGGATGTCTGGGAAGAGATAGCACAGACTGGGGCCAGGCAAGAAAGCAGTAGGTCTGCAGCCAGCAGTAGCAAACCTGGCTCAGTATCAGTTCCTCAAGCAGCAACATCAAGGAGGGTGATGGTGGAGACTTGCCACAACTTCACCTCTTTCATCTGGGTGAAGATGCAGATCCTTGTGCAAGTCCCAAGATACACGTTGGTGTCTGTAATCACCACTGAAGTTTCAAGTCTGAGGCAGTATCGCCTGCATTAGGTCTCCCGCCATGTGCATCTTGCTTCATTTGTCTTTTCCCCAGCTTTCTGTCACCATATCCAACAATCATTCCTAAAAAACTCTGCACCTAGACCCTTCTTTGAGATGAGGACACACTGTGTAGCTCCTGAACAAACAGTCCTGAGCAACCTGATTTCACACCAGGAGGAAAGAGAAAAGGTAATCTGCACTCACAGTGACCAACTAGGAACAGTGCATCTGTGGCAAAGGATTTCAACCCTGTTTGAAGAGCAATGCTGTCTTAATGCATGAAAGGAAAGTAGAGTTGGCCCCAAGGTCAGCACAGAGAAGATGAGAGCAGTTACATTGCTGTGACTTGGCTAGGAAAGGCATATTTGGATTTTTAGAATAGGGGAGTCTTGTTCTTGTCTTAACCAGAAATCAAGGACAACCAACACAAACACTAACATTTCAGGTTGTTTTTTTCCCCAGAATGTACAAAGTTAAAAACAATTGTTGGAATTAAAAACATTCTGAGATAACTCTATAGAAATCATGCAAATCTTTAGTGAGCAGCAGGCAGCAGGAACATGATAAATCATGGAAAGTCCTCTTTGAACAGGTGTTTTGGCAATTTTTTATGAAACAAAGACAGCTCTGTTGTTCTACAGAACAGATTATGGCTTGTTACAGAAAGACTGCATTTTTTCAAGGCAATTTTGAACTTCTCATCTCAGACATGAAAAGCAAGCCAACTTGAGATGCACCTTACATCATATATCTGACTGCAACTCCAGCCAGTGCTGTCTATAGCAATAAGATCTTGGTTCTCAGAAAACACTTTTCTAATGTGCTCAAAAATATCCAGATTAAGCTCTGCTTTCCAACCTCTCCCTGAGGGATCCACTGATGTTCATCTGTGTTACCACATACTTCTGGGGCTGCCCTCCTAATGAGAAACCTAGGTCTTGTCATTTCTGCCCTTCCCTCAACCAGCCAGTCCCGCACATTTGTGAGGAGGAGACAACGGATACTGCGCTGCTGCCTAAGCACTCACAGTACCTTGCACTCTTTCAAGCAAAGCAAACCCCGCCTGGTCCAGCTGAGACCATGACAGACGAGTAAAAAGACAGAAAATCCTGCTTTCTCCAAGACAGAGCAAGTCCCAGATGAGATTCTCATGAGACATGTCTTCCCCAAAAAACTTTGATAATCTCTGCCCAACCTCAATGGTCCTGATTGCTCTCTTAAGCTTCAAGAGTGACTTACATCTGTAGAAATGCTCAGCTCCTCTCTACAGCCTGAGACCAGCAGAACTCCCCCATGCAACCCTAATAGATCCAGCCAAGGCTACGGCATATGACTGCTGCCAGAGAAGCACAGGTGCTGTGGAAGACCAGGAAATTTTGATGGGAGATTAAGACCTTGATGCATTATTACCAGATGATAACACACATATCAGAGCAAAACAGAACACAAGCCAAAAGGAGGAGACTGATTTATAATCTAAGCAAAAAACCCTGGCTGTTTTCACCCAATCAATATTCCCAACAGTTCTCCTCACGGAAGAGGTTAGAGAATATCCATAACTGGAAAGTGCTGGGGTGCTGCTCAACCAGGTGGAACCGAGCATCACATAAACCAGATCTCCTGAAAGCAACATGAGCCCTAGGTTCATAAATACATCTATACGCTATAAATACATCTTTGTGATTGTCCATTCTCAGTCATTTAGGAATAAAATGGGATCTTTAATCCTACAGTAAGACCTGGCAGAATGGAAACCCTCAAAGCAGAAAATGCATCAACCCCTTCTCCCTGAGCTGAGATCCATAGCAACGTTTGAAGGGAACACATCCTCACTCTTGCTAGGCAAATGCCATGCCCAATACAATCTTAAGCTCACTCTGTATCAGGCAGTCCAGCTGCTACATGAGCCAGGCTCCATTTCAACAAAAGAACAGCTCTTCTGGAAATGACAGATTGCCTTGATTTAAACACCGCCGTTTCCAGATACAGTAAGTTTTATGTTGAAAAAAACAACGCCTAAACCATACCTTTCTGTATACAGTCACGTACATAGGTACATATATAAACTGCACATGTATAAAGAGATATGGGGCTACATATTTATATTAATGCATCAGATGTGGCATTTATATCTGGATGGAATTTCTACCTATAATGCAGCTAAATTCACACACCTAATCTTGTTGCCATATAGTTGTACAGAAGCAAATGGAAACAAGGGGCAGAAATAGTGTCTGTAAATAAAAACTCTTTGTCCACATGGTAAAAAGCTAACATTGCTGCAGCAGGAATAGGTACTTTTCAAGCAATATAACCAGGGTAGGTCTAAAAAGAGGTGTTTATATAATAGCAAAATAATGTTTTTCCAAAGTGAGTTTGAATTCCAAGTGCCCGTTATTAGATTTGATTGGCTGCTACATAAGAAATCACTGTGATCAATCTTTTAGTTAATCTCCATCGTCCTTCAAGCATCACAGTGACATGGCTGGGACATGCCAGCACTTGCAGATGCTTCATTAAGTAGTTAATCGGCAATAGCTGTAGGGGTAATTCAACATTTTCCAGAGTTCAAATAGCACTTTAGGGTAAAATGTGCCCCTCCACTGATATCATTCTGAGTTGTTGTGATTAAGCATAATTAGGGTTCACCATCTCTCTTCCAAATAATAATAATAATACGTCAGAGGTTTGTGAATGCCAGAGGGTATCTGGCACATCAAAGCCATATTTTTAACAGTAGTTGCATGAGTTTTATAGCCTGGACCAGTGGAATTTAGCAAGAGTGCTCTGGTCATGTATTAGAGAGAATTTTCTGCACTGAAAGCCCCACAGTGAATGCAGTCTGTGTAAATAGTTCAGTGGTAGGATGTAAAAGCAAACACTGATTTACTGAGCAAACTAAAAGTAGCCATGCTGTAATGTTCTTGGCTCAGATCAAATGCTTGTCTAGGGGAGAATCCCTTTATTAACAGAAGCATAAACTTCTAGCAGCTAGAGAACACTTGGACACTTATGCCTGCAAAAAGCATAGCTAACAGCTACCAGAGGCAGCGCAATCTGCCAGCAAGCCGCATGGCTACAATGGTCTGAGTGGTACTAACAGCTCCACCAGTTACCCTGTTCTCTCCTCTCACTCAAGCTGTCAGTGAGGCTGGTCTACCTTCTCTCACAGTCATGAAACAGCACATAGTTTGCAAAACAACCCTGATTTCTTGGAACATATTCATCTGGGTACAAGCCCGTATTTCAGAAATAAGTTTCAGACCATAACACGTGTATTCCCACTATTTGCTGTCCACTGGACACAGATAGTCACTGGTGTACTTGGTGTACTTAACATTTTAGAGGAATGGTGTCTAAGAGCTCTGTTCTTGGACCACCCTTGCGGTCAGTGCACAGAAGGATGACCCGAGTCCCCACAAGACATTAAGTCTCACGCACTTGTTTCCAAACCTCATGTAGGTTGCTGGAATGACTCAGCAAAGGGAACACTGCATTTCTTCAAGTATCTTAGCGTGAAGGATAGGAGTGATGCTTTGTGCTCTAAATCCAAGCAGGTTTTGGCCTTGACAAGTGTTTTCATTAAATTGGTACCCACCTGACTCTCTGAACATTCAAAAATGAGAGATCTCTGAAGAGACACCCAGACAAATCCAGTGTTTCTATTTGTCAAAGCTTTCAGTCAAAATTAATTACATGCCACAGATGTCATGCTGGCCAAGTTGAGCAGCACTCAAGGGCTGCCGTAGATACCAGCACTGGTGTATGCATTAGCAGCCACGCAGAAAGAGGACAGCGTTCACTCCTCTTGGACACGCAGCTAGCGGAAAATACAGTGCTGTTCAGTCACTCCTGTGCTTTCCTGATAAATCAACCCTCTGCCATTGCTAGCAGTGCTCTCTTTGCCCCTTTCCCTCCACAGAAAGAACAGCCTGATGCACAGATTCATTAAATAAATAACAAATGCCAGTCAGGGCACTGGGGTGCATTGCTGAGAAGAGGAGGAGGAAGAGTTCACCCTAA
Organism: Aramus guarauna; assembly: GCA_013400195.1. NCBI lineage: Eukaryota > Metazoa > Chordata > Aves > Gruiformes > Aramidae > Aramus > Aramus guarauna. The sequence continues at coordinate 50,680 of VXBL01006229.1, forward strand.
CATACTGATCAATAAGACTGATGGCTGGCAAGAGAAACACATGTGCAATAAAATAATTATGACCAAAGCATGAAGGAGAGTAGGACCTTGTGCTGTAAATCTTCCAAGAAGCTAAACTGTAGAGAAAAAAAAAAAAAAAAAAAAGCGCTATAAAGTTGAAACTTCTGGTTTTGACATGTATGTTCTTCTTCAAAGTGAAAATACCTTTCTTGATTCTTATAGTCACATCCACATTACAAGTACACACCAGGATCCTCTTTGAATTGCATATGGTACTAGTGCACTGCAAAAAAATGCTCAGATCTGACAATATTGAGATCTATTAGGGCCTCACACCTGGTACAGGACTGAGCCATATATGCAAATGTGTACTGGGACCATGGATTTTGTTAATCCATGCAAGGGTTAACAAGGACAGTACAGCACAGGGGCTACAGAGGGCTAAGTGTTTATATACAAGCAGCGTAGTGTCACTTAGAAAAGGTACATTGTGTATAGAACTGCCCAGGTATATTTGAATGCTTGTTTGTATAGAGACCATCCTGCTTTCCAGAAGGCTTTTTTCTTATCACTGTCATCAGAGCTTGCACAGCTTACTTTTCCAAAGGAAAAAGCAGTACCTATGCCTTTTTGTGCTGTAACAACTCAAGTACAAGCACAGATTTGCTATCAGCAGTGTAACATTCATGATTTTGTACCAACACTTCCATTTCTAGGCATAAAAGCAGAGGTGCAAATAGGAGTGCTCGCAAAAAGGAAGGATCAAACCTACTACACTTTTGCACCAGAATGAGCTGCTCACATTGTGCAATAGGATTCTCCTGCAAAATTTCCTCCTGTACTTACTAATCACCTATGCAGGCATGGGCAACCTATGATTTTGAAAAGTGATTGCATGCCGGTAATGTTCTGTGAATCTTTCAGAAATGTAATCTAGAATGGTTGGCCTGGACTTGGTCTGGATTCCCAAAGCACCTTCTCATGTAACTACTCATTTGAAAGTCTAATTTCAAAACAATAAATAAAACTTAATAAATTACTTAATAAATAAAAAACCCCCTTAAACCAAACAAACAAACCACCAAAAAACCCAAACCCCCAAAACCCCAAACACAACCAAAACCACCAACCAAGAGACTTAATAGAAGAGAACAAAACCAACTCAGCAGATGGCCAGATTTTATTGAAAATGCCTTTAGGAGAACTTGCACCACTTTCACAGAGTGCTGTGGAAGATCATGCCCCCATTTTCAGCCTTTCTGCATTTTCTTAGGTGGCTTTTTCAGCCCAGTTACAAGGCTGTGGGACACAATGATATGAGGTTGCTCACAAAAGAGCTGACTTCTCTTGATGTATACGGCTTTATCCCCTTTGAAAGTGCAGGCCATCAATTTCAGTGGGACTTTGTGGGTGCTTAAAACTAAGCATGCGCTTAAGTGTTTGGAGATTCAGAACCTTAGCGTACAACTGCCTGCTCTCTGCATATAAAGAGAGCATAAATCTGCTACTGGGGGTCTGAAACACCACTCCTGCTCAGTAACTGAATATGATAAACATCTTGACCATAATAAAGTTTGTTCATTTAAGTGACCTCTGAACATGACCTGGCTTGCTGATCTAACCAGATCCTTCCAACTTCGTGTACTGTTTTCAGAGTACAGACCCCTCTTTCCTCCACAATATTCGACAGGCCTTTAACCTGAGCACTGAACACATCCTTTACATTTAATTAAAGCTTGAAGCATCCTCTATTATCCAAATATTAGGTTGTGAAAGAGTTTCCCTGTTTTCTCTTTGCTTGCACTTTAAGCAGTCTTAAAGCTTCCCATATTTTTTTCCAAGCACAGATGCTCTCCCTTTTGACAGAATTATGGAGAATATATTTTTCCTTATCTTCTTTTACAACTTTTACCCCTCCTACTATTTTGAGAATATACTCCAAGCTTGCTGATCTCTAACTGTCATTTCACTTCACATGAACACTTCTACATTGCAGAAAACATACACAACTTTATTTACAGTGAACTGCTAGTGGAATCAAATTAAATTAAGACTAGATGGAAATTGCAGTGACATGATCTTGCCCATTCAAAGTATTGTATTACCTCTGGAAAGATCCTGCTGTCTCCACAAGGAGTAGCATCTTATTCCATAAGCAACCATTGGCTTCATCTTCACCATTTTGGTCTAACATTAGATGCATTTTATGACACTCAAGTGCAGAAGAGGCCTTAGAACTTGATTCAGATATTTTAACTAATGCCTAAGTGTCTTGCACTACACAGGGTAATTAGTAGAGAAAGACATTACTCAGAAAAAGGAAGGATCTCACTCTCTAAACTTTGGTAACAGCAGCAAACTGGTCAATGCATTCTTGCAGGTGTGGGCCCTTCCCACTTTCTACCACTGTGATACATCCAAAAAGATGAAACAAATCAAGTATATCTCAACTTCACACCCACTAAATACTGCTAGAGACATGCAAATGGCATTAAATTATTGTAAGACAGGTAGGTTTCAATGAGATTTATTACTAAGAGCTGCACTATAATATTCTTCCCCATGACAAATGGTTTATTGCTTCTTATGCAGTCACATGCACAGGTGATGAGGCAGATCACCATCTTGCTTGCCTGGAGGGATGCTGTAAGTATTAGAATGACCAAAACAGGTACAGAAAATGAGGATTTCATATGCTGGATTTGCAACCAGACATACCTGCTTTGCCTCCCGCAACTGGAAGGTCTTCCCTAAGCAGATTGACTGAAAAATGAATAAAACAGTACTGCAAATATTAAAATAACATTGTGCTGTAAACCTGCTCTAATTACACTGGTATATCCACAGACTATGATACAGTGTAGATGCATTTTTTCTGGTGTCTTATACTGCCAAAGCGTGCTCTCAGCCTGTCCAATTCACAGGCTTGCACTGCTCAAACTGTCTTCAGCTTTTGTTTCACTCTCCCCAGCCTCTGATTTTGTCCCTAACACTCTGTCTTAACTGCACAAAGCCCACAGAGAGAAAAGCAATACAGGAGATGGTTCAAAGAGGACTAGTGAATTGAACATGTTGCCTCTAAGGGGAGGCTTTGAAATCAAGTTTACTTCTGAAGCTAGGAGACAAAAGCATAAAACTTGATGCAATAATCATGGGGTAAAATTCAATAGTCTGTACCACCCAAGAGGTCAGGCCCAATGATTCCAATGCCTTAAAAGTATGAAAATTGAGAGCTGCTTTAAGATTCGTGGACAGGTCAATAAAATTTACACTGCTTATGAAGTGCTCCTGGTAGACATAAAAATAACTCTCTGTAGCTTCTTGCTCATTTCTGCCCTTTGCCATTTCTTTTCCAATCCACTATCCTTCTGCTCATGGGTTTGTTGCCGTGTCTGCCAATCATGTTTCCATCTGTGTTCAAGATGTCCTTCACCCTGCTCTGCTCCCTTACCCATTTGCTTACTCCCACATCACCCTACTTAACAGCAGACATGCATCTTGCTCTGCCATTCAGCTGTTCCATACATCTACACTCTCTACATTTCATCACTGTCAGCCTCCTCTTTATTTTCTGCCTCGAGGGAGACACATCTGAGCAAAGATCTCCAGAGGGCTGGCAGAACTCTGGCATACAGCCACTGGATGCCAACACATTCAAAACTTGGGTTAAATAGCTTCTGAATCCTTGCTCTCATGATTGATCTCTTGGCTCTTTCTATATTGGCAAAGATAGGCAAAAAACAGGTGTATCCTTATCAGATCTTGAAGGTCAAATGACTCAGTTGAGTAGCCTTCATTTGAATTGCAGCTTCTGAAATTAATTTGACAAAGAATTTGATATATTGGCAATTTTGGAAGGAAACCAGAATTAGGGGATCACTAAAATGGAGAAACTTCCAAGGTCAACAAACTGTCATCCCACAAGTGGAAGAAACTATGAAAAGATGCTAAATCCCAAATGTGCCATGCTACCGTTGTCACCTATACACACCAGTGGCCACAAAACACTCCACTAACATATAAGCGAACCACACACTTACAGCATGAGACCAAAATCTGCATTACTATAAACAAAGCAAAAGTGAGCACAGCACCATAGTTTCTTCTCCAGCTGAAGAATATATCAGGTGAAAACTTGTCACACAGACTGTCCTCAGATACGTGTTATTTCAGAATGGAAAAGAATGGTGTTATTTTCACGAACCAGAGGGTTCAAGAGATGTATTTCATAGCCACGTGATTACGTCCTAGGAGCGGTCAGGATTCCTACGACCTCACAAAGCCACAGAGGAGAGGCAATCCCATGAGGAAGATGCTGACAGTTCTGAGCCTTATGGTGGGTAAAGCCAGGACTGCTCAGGATCTGGCCATATATGCAAAAGACCGCCTTGCTATGCTATTCTGCTGACTGAGGAAGAGCTAGGTCAAGAGGGGTTTAATTTCAAGGGGAATCAGACCAGCTCCCAGGCTCCCATTTGCCACGCGTGTGCACTGGATACTCCACTGTCCCTTGTGACATTGAAAATTTCCTCCAGTGTGTTTTAGCTCAGAAAGGACCCAAACGGGAACTGGAGCAAGCCAGTGGACCACTCAGATCAATCCCAAGTGACAGATTTTAGTTGGAAGCCACTAGTTATTTATTTATTTTTTAACTGTTTGCTTGTGATAAGATTTTTCAAGGTTACAGACAGAAACTGCATCAAATTACTGTATAATTTAGTGTTTCAAATACTTTTTCCGTGGCTATATACGTCTGGCCCATTCCTGTCAGTATTGAAGTGAGAGAATTAGTTCTCTGGCTGACAAAAACAAAACTGTAACATTTATCTTAACGGAATCCAATTTCCCTTTCCTCTGGTTCCCCTCCCCTCATTTTGAGTGAAAGTATAATACACTCTTGATTTGTCAAAATATTTCACTTTTAGTTGAAAATAGAAAACTCTCCTCTGTGGGAGAAGGTCTTTTTTTCCCTTTAAAAGTTAGAAAAGAACTTAAGTGAAATGTCATTCAGATAAGAGAACCTGAAATATTTCAAGGTTTCCCCAAATTCTTATCAACCTTATCCTCCCTTGGCTGAAACTATTTGACCCAAATTCATAAATGCTTTTGGCTAACATGAACAAGGTATTACTGTCAGGAAAAAAAAAAAAAAAAAAAAAGACATAAAGAAAGGAAGTTTTGTTTGAATGTTTCCTTATTTCCAGCCAGAGGCAAAACTGCTATCACGTTCATTGGGACAAAAGCTGGGTTCCTGTGTCCTCTAACTCTCCTCCAAAGTTAGTAATTCATACTCATTTTTCCTCTTATGCTGGGGAACAAAGAGCTTAATTTCACTGGGGTTTTTTGGTGTGGGTTTTTTTCCCCCCACTAATTGTGGTGATGGACAATTTAAAAGATACATGTTTAAAATCTGTGAAAAGCTTTCCTAATATAAGTGTATTGGGTAGGGACGCTGAGAATTCACAAACTAGCAAACAGATAAACACATGGATAGCACCATGCACTTTCACATTTGCATTAGGACTAAGAAAAGAGTTATGGAGAGAAAGGAAGGGAATAAACGTGCTGAACGTAGCACTTGCATTAATGACATTTAGGGAGTAAGCTGCTGTAAGCACTATCAGAGTGCTCAAAGCAACAAAGACATTAAAAGAAGCTGGTAAAAATAGATAAGAAGCTTCTTCAATGTTTCACTTGGAGAAAGCAAGGAATTACGTTTTTTGGATCTGATTCTTCATTTCAGTACCGCTGCTTTGTGGAACTTGAGCATGGAATGACAGGGACCTAAATTAGGGACCTGCATTTCCAGGGGACAATATAAATGGGGTAAGAAAGTCCTACCGTACGGGGGCAATCAAGCTCCAACTGATCAGGGCAACTAACTGCTTTACCTCCGAGTTAGATAGGCAGAGGAGGGCCAGAAAGGAGACTAATCCTTATCTGGATAAGAATTCCTGTTAGAAATGACTGGTAAGCTTCTGCAAGCTAATCCCTTTGGGGGATGCTGGAAGGAGGGATCAGTTCCTAAAAACGATGCATGTCCAAACTTACATGTCCAGGTTTCTCCAAGTGCCATTTGCCTCTAATAAGAATGTAAGGCTTGCGGTTTCTCTCCACCAAATCTTGACTGCATGAAACTCCTACGTGTTCTGTGACTACAAATCTGAAAGTGATTAAAATTTCCTGTGGGAAATTACAAATGCCTTTCATTTAAGGAAATTCATAACTTTTGTTTAGAAATTATCATTTTGATTTGTACCTTTAATAGAATGGAATGGAATACTGTAAATGGATTTACATATTAGATTATAATTATGAAAGTAAAATTAATTACATTTAATACCGTCTGTGTAGGCACTTAATGAAGGAACTAGAAATTCAAATTTGTCTCTTGGAACTCAGTAATTTTTTTTTAAATACGAGCTGTACCTGGAAGTGTTGACTTGGGTACAACTGTATTTTGATCATCGGGGTCGTTGACTTCGGTGACATTGCATTTGATTTCTGAAGGAGTGTATTTTGGAAAGTTAGGGGGTCCTAACTCTGCCACGACCATCTTCCTCCTCTATTTAGTTGCCACTCACTCTATGTAACTGTCAGATTTTCCCATACCCAAAAAGCTAGTCCTAATAACCTCAGATACATAATACTTTATACATTTCTGACAAAAGGAAAGGATCTTCACAGCACAAAGGACTTTGAAATCTATCTCCAGCTGAAGAAGGAATGGGAGCTCAATTCCATTAACAATCCAGCCGTATAAATCTTGGCTAGCGCACATACTGGATTTAGCTTTTGTTTTACTATTGTAACTGAAAAACTGCAATACAATTCTCCGTGGGATGTTAAAAACTGGGTAGTATAGGTCCTTCAGAAAATTCAAATGCCTAATTCTCACCCAGGAGCAAACTTTTATGATAGTTTTTAAAGCTTTTGAAAAACAGTTGGTTGCAGTGATTGAAGCTGAAGTGAGATTCACATCCATTTTCTAATGCCTTAAAAATAACAACAGGAATAATGGCCCTTACACAATAGAGTTGTAAAAAATTAGAGGTTTCACCAAAAGAGTTATTTAGATGAGAAAATTATAGCTGCACGTTTGCACATCTGCACCTTGACAATCATATCCATGAGAATGTTGTAATTGCCATGAATTATGCAAAATGCTAATTAAGAACTCTAATTCACTAATCATCTCACAGGGTCATAACTGGAGCTGAATTTTATTAAGGGCATACAATTCTGTGAAATGAATTTCTGCACTATACATCTCTTTCCAGAGGAAAAAGGGAGGGCACGCGGTCTTTGTGGTTTAGTGGGAAGGAAGGGATTCAAGAGGGATTCAGCTGTGTGGGCAGCCCAACCACTGGCATCCTTTTTGACTTTTGATTAACATCTTTGTTCCTCAGTTTCCCTCTGTATAAGTTCAGGAGACCCTACATGTTTATAACATGTCACCTATGTAATGCTGCATAACTCTTCAAAGAGCTATCTAAAATTTTCTTAGCTTGCTGATGTTTCTGTTACAAAATGATAAAGAAGAATTTGCTGCTAATATGCAACTGGTATCTCTTATGAAAGTTTGAGGCGGAGAAGAAAAAAATAAAGGCAGTGACTACCCTGCAGCCAGGAAAGAAGGAAGAAACACACTGTAGCTCACATTACCATTCTGCTGACAAACAAGGATCATCATATGGAAAGACTACTCTAATTTGATATGGTATATTTGCAAAACGTTACTGACCCAGAGATGACAGAGCTAACCTTCAGAGATTCTCCTGAGGCAATGTTTAACAATATAAAACTACAAGACTGCATCGGCTTAAGGAAATTGCACCCATGTGGATGGACACAGTCAGGTGAATCCTCAGAGGATAATGCAGCAATTCTGAAAAAAATCTCAATGCCCCATTCCCATTAAAGTTGCTGGGGGTGGCAGCTTTCGAATCCATTAGCTGGTGCTAAAGATCTCAGTTACAGAGGTTGGATATCACATCTTGGAAAGACTGCAGGCAGGCAAGCGGATGATAGATACAGACACAGACAATAAAATCAACTACCCTCTCTAGTCCTTGTGCTATCGAGTTTCTCAGCTGTCCTGCAGTTACACATTGTGCACACGTGCTGAGAAGTACGGGACTGCTAATACAATTATATCAATGTCTGTCTGCACTAATCTTTCTAGCGGAGACAAATCTTTCTCTGCAGCACTGATCAAGGCTTCCAAACATACATTTGACCTAACAAGAAATTCACACCGAAGTGTTTTGGCAGACTACAGAAATACACTTCAGATTAAAGATGGCATAAAGTATTCACTGTAAAGCAAGCTGCTTTATGTCATCCATCTAGTGGATAAAGCAGATGTGGAGATCTACGTTTGCCGAGAGAGCACATCAGCCCTGTTATACCAATAACAGAAACTGACACCAACTTCACAGCTACCAGGGGAGATTTCCAACTCGGTGACAGTCAGTCATTTCCCTCTTTTCGAGGTCTGTCTGCTTCCATACCTTACGTTCTAAATTATGGGAAATTTACAGCCAGAATGCAAGGGGCAGGAAAAGTCTCAGGACTGGTCACAATTTTATCATCCAAGAGTATGTTGACACCAAGGGAGACCCAGGTAGATGGTGCACCTCTCATACTGGGGCTAAGCAGGGCCCCAGGAGGCATAAAGAAGGTAAGCACAGCACCTTGGTCTGCCTCTCACCTGCTCAGCACCCTCTTCCCGCTAACCTGGGGGAAGCGAGAGGAGGAGGAGATCTCAGGAACGAAAATCAGGACACCAGGAGAAAACATAAATGCACATAGGCCACCCTTGCCATTTTCTATGCGTAGGCAGAAGCGTGAGCTGGAAGACAGGTTGAGGTAACAGTAGGGTTTCCTGCCACGCATCCCTTCTGAGCGCTTCAGTCCTGGGGAACTGTCAGGGCAAGAGCCAGGGATGCTTGCAGGGAAAGGTTTCCTCACCAGGACTCAGCTACCGCTGCTCGCTAGCTACAGCTTGGCAAACCATTCCTGAGAATTGGAGGCTCACAGAAACACACTGCTATTTGCTAACACAAAGTGGGTTATGTGGTTATAGGCCAAATCCTAACCTGGTGTAAAGCAAAATCCACTAATAAAAGAGCATCTAGCTTGATATTTTCTGGGATGAATGCATCTACTTTTCAGCAGTGGGCAAAGAGGAAGGAAATACATTATTAAACACAAAAATAAATCCAATTAGAAAAAAATAGCTAATGTTTTATTTTCATCATTTCTAATTTATATCTCTTCATTAAATAAATTAAATTAAATTAAACTAATTTCAAAATATAATCAAATCCAAAGAGCAGTCTTGCAGCATCTACCGACAAAACAGACAGAGGATGGTCCATGAAGAGGGCAGAATAAGTAATTTTTCCTCAAACTGACTGCTCTGGTATTACTGTCAATTAACAGGAAGACAGCCAGGGAACTCAACACTGGCAGCGTTGCAAACGCAACATTTTGCGATTCTGCTGGCTTGGCTATTCTTCACTTCGACTCCTGTGCTGACAGGTGTGGCCAGGTGAGCTTGTGGGTCATAATATGGGACTGACAACCAAGAAATGTAGATTCATTGTATGGATCTGCCACGGACCTGCTGCAGGAGCCAAGGGAAAGTCATTTAATCAGGCTGTGAATCTAGGATATCATCTGTGGGTTTTTTCCACCCCTGCTCTCTAGTTTGCTGAGCTGCAAACAGCGTGACTGACAAGCCCCCACTGTGTGCCTGTATTCTACCTAACACAAAGATTCTCCAACCTAGGAAAAAGCCTCTAGGACAGCAGGAGCCCCTCAAATTATAAAAACTCATTATCCTCTTGGTTTTACATCCAAAAGACGCGCATTTGGCATTCTTGGAAAGGTATTGTGGCTATCAATTGCTACATGTATTTGGTTTAGTATTATGATTATTATCAGCCATAGAAGGAGCGTGGATATATGGTAACACACAACAGAGATAAACTGCATAGATGCAAACTGGAAAATGAGCAGCTCAGGTTAGAGACAGGGTATGACCTAAAACGTTCTTCAAGATACGTCGCCAACATTGGTATGGCAATAGCAGAAAAGGGCTCTCCGGCTGCTGGAGTCTTGCTTAAAGGAAATACCCACTTGGATTCTCCTCCCCTCTGGCAGGAGTTCCCCAGGCAGCCCTAGCCCAGTGTCCTACAGGCATCAACAATTCAGTGATGAGAGGGTTGAACACAAGATCTACTAGGTAAAACAAAAGGATTCTCCTCTCCAGAAAAAAAAAAGGGCTGGGGAGATGGGCTCTCTCTAGGAAGAAGACATGCCTGCTGACCCTTAGGGTGACCACAAATATCTTCAGGTGCCCATCAGTTAGAGAAACAGTGCCCTGATCTTGAAAGTGAGGGAAGGGCACTGCTGAGCCATGTCTTCCCTGGTGGAAAAATGCAATATTAAAAGCGTTCCAGTCCTGCAGCATTTGCAGTGGAGCTGAATGAAGGAAGCAATCAGTTTGTTCTTTAGGAGGAATAATCACAAAGCAGCAAATGGCTAGAAGTCAATATTTATTAAACTGCAAGCCAGTTGCATTTTACGAGCGCCAAAAGTGAGAACATCATTATAAGATCTGATAAATCAAAGCACTGAGAGTAAACACACTGTGTAAGCTACAATTATATGCCTCTGCAAGATCAATAATTCAAGAGGTTTCATCCACATTATGCATGATGGCCTATGGGAAGCTGGCCTCTTGAGAGTGCTTGCTTGGACTGAGAACAGATGCAGGGGCTTTTGAAGAATTCCTGTCTCTAAATTTCAAGCAGTCGACTATCATACTTTCAGGGATGCAGGAGCAATACAATTATCTATAGTGGGTGGCAGGGCAGCTATTTCTCCTGTGCTAATACCAGGTGCAGAAAGCTCAACAGGGACTGTTCACATGCGCACACTCATGAGCTTTGCAAGAAGAGCATACGTACCTCCTTAGGGAACGCTGTGCAGTTAGGATCTGCTTGGTGCTAATTAAAAGCCAACACGGTGTGTTAAGGACCACCATTCTGTACTGAAGCACCCACTCCAGCAAACGGAGCTTAGAAGAAGTGTTCCCTTCACTCTTCCTATGGACTACTCTCAGCACAGCATCTGATCAATGTAAACTTCAAGCAACCGAGCACGCTGGTTCCTCTGTCACTAAATATGTGCGGACTTGGTGTATTAGCACAGAGCAGAGGGGGAAGGGGAAGAACTGCCCTGCTTTCTCTTCTGGGTAACAGCACCTGCAGAGGTAATGGCACTCCAAGACATCTCCAGCCAGCCAGCCCCACAGAGGACCACAGTGAGTTGGAGAGAACCGATACTGTGATGAACTCTCAGAGAGATTGCTCTCCAGTTCTCCCAGTGTTCAATGAAACTGTCTCCCTTATCTTGTCAGCAGCAAAACTCCCAGTATTTTAAGTAGGTTATTCTGGTGTTCATCTGTTGATGTAACTCCCCAACAAACTGCTCTCTTTCATTGGGCATAATCAATATAATTTCTTCTTGCCCTCCCCGAGATAGCACTTGTATTTTTCTGAAGAATGCTCTCAAACACAAAGACTGCTTGACCTTTACTGCATATGCAGGGCCTGTTTATTTCTTAGCCTTCTTGTTTAGGATGGTACCTGCCTTGCTGTGACTCACTTACAGTCTGCTGGAGTAGCCGCCATGCTGAGTCTACTGATTAGCCAAAGATTCATTTATCAGCAGATGAGGTTATGAGGTTGTCGTAGCTACACTCCCCAGCAACCTGCTTGATACTGATTTCATTTGCAGTAATAGTACCATAAAGTAAACAGCCTTGCCTTTGTTATTTGCTTTAAAGTAATCAATGCAGTGCGCAACTCATTCACTCTGAGGCTTAATCAAATTAACTATATTTGTTCCCCACTTATTGCTATGGATTTCAGTCCTAATTAAGCTCCTAATCCATGAAGTTGTTTTCTTCCTGGGATACTATGGGAAAGGCTGTTCCCACCTCCTCCCCCCTCCCTCTCACACAGGGTTATGTCAATTGGAAAGCTGTTTCCTTAAAGAAGATGCAGTTACTTCTGTTATCAAGTTGCCAAAACTCAATGCCATTGAGCTTCTAATTAAAAATCTAAATAATTTGAAAAGGGCTAAATAAATAACTCCAGAAGGGTAGTCAGTTAGCCGAGCTCATCAGAAATACATTGGCATATGCCAACGCAGAATCTCATTTTCTAAGGATGGCTTAGTTTTTAGGCAAACCAGCAATGTGTTTATAAAACCAGATTGCTTTAAGAGGCAGTAATTCTTTCTAGTTGGGAATACTGTGCTTTCCTAAAGAAACTGGAGGCATGCTCTCTTTGTTCCTGTCTACTAATCCTCCATCAAAACTTCTCAACTTTTTGATCCAACTTAATTACATCTGGCAGAAAGACGGACATCTCAAAGATACTGTTTTCCTGCAGTTGTTGGAAACAGCTGGATGGGGAGGTGAGAGACCCAAGTTAGTGCTCAAAGAGGAAGAAGCAGTATACGTATGAGTTTAATCGCATGCTGAGTACACAACAGAAAAGCTACAGGGGACAGAGCTCCTCAGTCCTCATAAGGATCCACCACTCCCTGCCGTACTTGTTTCTGCTACTAGCACAAAAGCAATCTGCTTCTTGCAGACCCCTCAGAGTCTGCTCTCGCAGTAGTGCTACCTGCAGCCCTGCAAGGAAACGGGCTCCTCTGCCGAGGGCTGAACGCTTTCAATTCTTGCTGAAGTTGCACTTAACATTTTATTCTGAAAATAGTCAAAACAGAGTTCCAAATTTAAAAAACTCGGTATTTTTTTCTGTGGTTTCACTGGTTCAAATTATTTGATTCACCATGACTTAATGTATAATTTTGGTCATCTGATATAAGGCTGTTTTATACAGGAAGGGCTTTCTTTGGAAGAAATTGTCTGTAATAGGTAAGTTTAAGCTTGTGCTTAAGGGCAGTATTTAACGTTTGAAAAAATGACAACTAACTCCAATACAGTCATGAAACAACCCAGGGAGATCAACAGCAACTATAATTTGTTGTGAACAACTGCTTCTCTCAAGAAACCCCAGCCCTCAAAACCTTACAAAATCTCATCATTCCAAACCTGCCCAAGTGAAAGCAAATGTCCATCTTTTTCAGGTTAATTTCTCAGGATTGTTCAGTTAAGTATAACCGTTATTAACCATGTCTTGGTATTTAGCCTAAGAAAAGTATATTAAAATGCTTTAAATAAATTCCTGCAAAATTAAGAGGAATACCAACTGGGGATTTATTTTTTTTTTATGCAGAGATTTTTTAAATTTTTTTTTATTTTTGCCTAGCCATGTTTTTGAATGGCAGTATAACAGCACTGCAGGGACATTATTCACCGTCACTTGTGAAAATTCCTCTTGAAAATATTTAGATATTATGCCTCCTACCCAGGAAGTCCCAGTCAACATATATTATGCGTTTCTATGTTAGTCAAAATTTTATATACTGATTCTAGCCAATTGCAAATGCTACAGAAGGAGGTCTAAGTACATCTGCAGTCACTGAAGCATCAGAAGTGCAAGAAAGAACTTGGGTAGCCATGCTGCTTGGAGGCTTTTCTGCTCACAAATTAAGTAGGATTAAAATATAATGGACTGCTGCTCTCAAAACTCAAGCATACAAATACATATTTACATGCTTTCACTTTTATGAGAACTGTGGAGTTGATGAAAAGAACTCCAGCGTGCACTCACTGAAGATGTCTGGTTAAGCACACATCTAAAAGCTTTCCTATATAGTGATCACAATGCATAAAGCTGGCCAAGTGGTGAAGATTAGCATGAGGATTCTTTGATTCAACAACCTCATTCGCCGTAAACGTAACTGCAGTTGTGTTTCCCCAGAGGTAGCAGCATTTCAGAGAGGTATCCATGATTTCTACGTACAAACGTACTTGTCAAAAGCACCATCAGCCAGAACTACATTGCTGTCATAGCTCAGCTATCATTATTACGTTCTATTCTGATTACATGCGAGTACCATATGCAGTGTTTGCATGCATACGGACAATGCTGTGCTCTAGCTAGCAACTACTATCCTGCCTACAGAGCAAAGGGACAGATCCTGATTGATTTTAAGCACTTCTGAGTATTCGTACGAAACATTACTACCCCAAGTCTAACATTTTAAAACTTGGATGCTTTAAATTAAGCTATTAAATCCATACTTACTCAGCGCATAAGTGTCCTGAATTCCTGAATAGCTCTCTAAATCAAATCTTACCCAGATCAAATCAATCATATTAAGACATTTTTTTAAAGTCTCAGCAGGTGACTTTCCAGTGAAACCTATGGAGCCACAGAGTTTGAATTGCCATTCGAAGATCTGATCTGGTCTCAAAGCTGCCAGGTGTAAGGGCAATTCCTCCTCTGTGAGTCTAGGGTAAAGAGTGCTCTTGCATCCCTGCTGCAGAGCCACTCTACCCCAGACAGCAGAGGACTCCCCAGGTACCCTATACAACCTTCACTTCGTGGCAAATACAGAATCTGCTACTTTGCAATGAACTTCCTAGAGAAAGCGTTACGATATTTTCCTCTTTTTTGCCCTAATCATCACACACAGCCTGACAGTATTTCACAGTTGTGCAAGAATGAAATGGAGCATATTTCTGTGAAGTGCTCCATTAAGCAACAGCAGAAAATTAACAGGTGCCACAAAGTGATCAGAAGTGACTCACTGTCTCCTCTTGGCTAGAAAAAAAAGGTTTGGAGGGAAAAAGAGGAGAGAAATCATGAAGCAGCAGCAATAATTGTGGAAGGCATCAGACAAAGAAGAGATTGCAAGGAATTCCTCAGACTCTGTACAAAACCAGGCAACGGGATTGCAAATCATGTTAGAAAAGACAAGAAATAGATTTTGCATGTTGAAGTAAGAAATCCAAACCCCTTACACATTTACATCAACTTATGTTTACCTCCCCAAAGGCCTGAATTTGGCCTCTTGCACATCGCTAACTCTATTCTCCACCTCTGCCTCATTGATAGAGGTGACTTTGTGACCCCAGTGAAGCCATCTCCAGTTAACAGAGATCCTCACACTCCCAGTTGCAAACATCCACAATTACATTCCCTCAGATGAAGGCATTCAGAGGGTTACTGACAGAGTAGAGCTGGCATCAGTGTAGCCATATTTCCATTTAGAAATGGACAACTCTGGACATACTACATATGCCACAAATGCAAAAGCATATTAGAATAAAAAAAAAATCCTTCCCAAACCACTGCAGCACTTCCCGAACCTGACCAAGGTAAATATGGCTCAGAAGCTATTTCCCACACCAAGGAGAGACACAAACATTGACTCTGTAAAACCAAGCCAGAAGAGCCAAGAGCTTTCAGACACACCTATTACTAACACTGGACTACTCGGACAGTCCCAACACCACTATGCAGACACCATACCAACACGCCAGCTAAGCGCTGCCATCAGAAAGCTGTTGACTAAAGTGGCAATCAGCTTATCTGCAAAGCACATCCAAAGCACCTGGTATGTGTCACCACTGCCCAAAACACTCTGTCTGCATAAAGATTTGATAGCACTTGTCTAAAGTCCAACCCCTCTACCCAGGAAATCTTCTCAGTAATACCAGATCAGTGCATTTTTGGGCACTGCGGACATAAACACCAGAAGTTGCATTTTTAGGCAGTTCCAAGTACTGACAGACATCACTGTGAAAAGGTAGTGCAGCACCCCTCCTGCACAGGACTTCAAGCTCCTTTCTGCAGCAAGATCATGGAATAGTTTGGCTTCGAAGGGACCTTTAAAGATGATCTAGTCCAACCCCTCAGCAATGAGCAGGCATGTCTTCAACTAGATCAGGTTGCTCAGAGCCCCATCCAGCCTGACCTTGAATGTTTCCAGTGATGGGGCATCTACCACCTCTCTGGGCAACAACTCTCATTGTAAAAAATGTCTTCCTTCTATCTATTATGAATCTACCCTCTTTTAGTTTACAACCATTACCCCTTGTCCGATCGCAACAGGCCCTACTAAAAAGTCTGTCCCCGTCTTTCTTATAAGCCCCCTTTAGGTACTGGGCAGCCACAATAAGGTCTCCCCAGAGCCTCCTCTTCTCCAGGCTGAACAACCCTGACTCTCTCAGCCTGTCCTCACAGGAGAGGTGCTCCAGCCCTCTGATCGTTTTTGTGACCCTCCTCTGGACCTGCTCCAACAGGTCCATATCTTTGTAGTACTGAGGACCTCAGAGCTGGACGCAGGTGGGGTCTCACCAGAGCTGAGTGGATGGGCAGAATCACCTCCCTTGATCTGCTGGTCATGCTGCTTTTGATGCAGCCCAGGACATGGTTGGCTTTCTGGGCTGCGAGCACACATTGCCAGCTCATGTCCAGCTTTTCATCCACCAGTACTGCCAAGTCCTTCTCCTCAGGGCTGCTCTCAATCCCTTCATCCCCCAGCCTGTGTTGATACCAGGGGTTGCCCTGACCCATGTACAGGACCTTGCACTTGGCCTTGTTGAACTTCATGAGGTTCACATGGGCCCACTTCTTGAGCTAGTTTGTGTCCCTCTGGATGGCATCCTGGTGCGTAAAGATCCATAAAACCACTCTGTTAGCCTGCTCCAGCACAACAGAGACTTGTCATGCCAACACGCACCTACTGCAGTGGGCCTGCTATCGTTAAAAACATACCAATCTCTGCCAGCTCCTGAAGCTCACCCCTGCCCCTCGTGGTTGTTACGGCACCAGAGGGAACAGGGAGCAGGAGCACGATGGGAAGTGTCTAAATTGAAAATGTTGTTATCACTGCTCAGCATCTGTACGCACACAACAGCACGGACTCTCTGCCTTCCTGCACTTTTTTCTTCCTTTTTCGTATCTGTCAGCTAAACCAAAGATTCAAATGCAAAATGTAGCACTTGGGAAAATTATGTGGGTTTGTGGCACTCCCTGGAGGGCTCTGGGTCCGTGAAGCAATGAATGGATTATAATGAGTCATAAATATAGTACTTTCATCTGTGACAGGATCCTATTCTACTATTCATATAATGTAAAGGCAAACTGCCCATTTTCTCCACACCAGTAATCTGAAATCTCAAAGAGGGAAAGAAAGATAAAGAGAAAGCATCTCTAGGCGCAAATTAAGCAGACAAATATGCAGACAACATATTTAGCAGCAGCTTTGGGAACTTTGAATAAGAAAAATAGGTGCAATTGTCTTTTAATTATTCTGAAACATAATACCGGAACAGCTAGATTAGAACAGAAGCACCATATTCAGGAGAGGACACGAGGATGCAGTTGCACTTGTGATTACTCTTCATTTTCATGACCCCTTTGAATCTCTTTTTCCTTAAACTCTACTGCAGGCTTTACAAATTAGAGTTATTTACAAAAATCGCTGTCCATCCAGAAGAGGTGAGCCTTTCTTTTCCATGTGTGAGAGTCACCTCACGTTAGTTTGCTGCGCCCTGGCTTACCTGCTCAGCCACAACGTCCCCCCTGCCTACTTGCCTGCTTCTGCTAATACTATCAGCTACTATTACTTTGACAGCATGCTTAATATAGAGATCTTTTGTATCCAAGCTGGTAAGTAACCAGCTTCCAGGCAGTCTGCTGCACTCTGGGTCTGAAAAAACCTGTCAGTCATCTTCCTTTAAAGCAGCATTTGGATAAACCAGATGGACTATTCCTTCTCCGAAATCACACCCACTGAGTGGATCCATTGCACATGGCAAGTTTGCATGGGTTAAATTGAATGACAGCAGACAGACTGCTGATTTCCAGTAATTACAAGGACCATCTTCCTGGGCTCTTCTGCTTAAAAGACGAACACACTTTTCATATTTCAGGCTGAAAAAAATCCTGCCATGGTTGCCCTCACTGCAGCCCAATCCTTGTGATAACCCCCTCAATATCCTGCACGGTACTGATGTTAAAAGCAAATAAAGAACAGAGTATCCCATACCTGCATGTCACTCCACTTGAAAACTATTGTTTGCAACAGGTTCCCAAAAAGGCCACAGGATTTCTTCCCTGCCCAGACCACGCACAGGTAGCAAGCATTTGAAATACAATCACAGAGATATTCTGGATCAGCTCAATGCCTGAGTAAGAGGGACATAGCACAGCGATTTAGGGACTTTGAGGGAAGAGGGTACAAGTAAAGACATGCAAACGTCAGCAAGGACTAGCTTTCCTGAGCTTTGGATCAGTACTGTAGCATGCATCTATGGAGACTTTTGTCTTAAAATTGCAACAAAGTATGTGGGACATGCATATATATATTGAATCAGTGCAGTTTGTCTGCACTCTAAGAGTACTAATAAGCATACAGTTCAAGCAAAGCGCTGAGCAGAGATGTGAATGCCAACATGTTTCCAAGGCTGAGAAAAAAAGATTCCTTCTTGATGTTCTTCCCAGCTGTTGCTAAGAAGTTTTGCTGTTTTTTTTCCCCTGCATTTGCCAAGAGACCGTTCTAGAAAATTTGCATATGGATATTACCCACTTAAAATGGAAGAGAAATCATGGCTCAAGTGAGATGATTCTCTGTTACTGACATAACTAAAAGCAAGCAAGTGGTGTCAATGAAAAGCAGTGGCTGAGGTTTTCAAAAGTAGGTGGCTACAGTTGCTTGTTTTCTCTGCAATGAAGACTGCTCAGAACAGTGTTGAAAATCAGGCTACTTATTTTGATATTTCAGTCCATTCAAACAGGAATTTAAGACAGATCCAACTAAAAAAAAAAAAAGAACTACGAGTTTTCCCATGCGCTTTGTACTTCAGAATTCCCCCCCACCCAGCAGTGTCCTTTTTCCTATAAAATGTTTACACTTGCATTAGACTAGCAAAACCAACATTTTTTTCATTTGTCAGTGATTTTTTCAATTTTCATTTTCATTTCCCAGTAAAGTTCCCCTTTCCAAATTAATTTAAGACCCTTCCCTCCTCCTTCTACAATTTCCACTTCTTTTTTATTTTGTACTTGTTTGTTTGTAATTTTAGACTGCAATTCCAACACCAACCCCCTGCTTTCTTGAGAGGACTTTCAAAAGAGCCTGAAAGAGTTAGGCATCCAACTCCCAGGCATATAACTTGTTAAAGCATCACTGAAAGTCCCAGCCCATATGGAAAGCAAAAACAGCTCTCCAGAAGCAGACTTATGATCCATCAAAAAGCCAGTTTTCCATGATTTGCAGCCATCAGTGGCTCCCAGTACTGTAACTAACCCCATATGTGAGCAGTCCCATCCACTCCAAGGGAACTGCTCGTAGCTTCAAGTTAACAATAATTACGCAGATCTTACACAGCATTTGCTGTCTCTCCATCTCAGAGAGATGTTATTAAGCAGGTCAATACTTTTATTCCCATTGTACAGATGAGGAAATGGAGGTTTTACAACTGGGCCAAGCTGAATGGCAGAGCCAGGATAAATATCGTGATGAATAAAGGCTACCGGTTATTACCCTGCTTGCAAACTGTTTAATTACTAGAGTCTCATAAGAAAATTTATGAAATAGAATCCATTTCCCTGTTCTCCCTCTTTCCCGAGTACTGACTCCAGCTAATCATCATTCATCCTTCGTGCCATCATATGAAAGATAACCACAGAGAGAATAAAAAGAGTATTTATACAGCTAAGGAAGGATTTACATAGCTGGTTCCTTAGGAGCTTTTACCATGTACTGGATCAAAAATCAATTTTTAAAAAATTGCCTAAACAAATACATATTTGCCTTATAGACTGTAATAGCTCATTCAGAGCCCTGATGGTGCAGCGAGGAAACAAACTTCACTCTTGGAGTTCCTACTCATCCGGAGGTGTGCAGGACCACTCACCTAAACCACCATTACACTACACTTCCCGCTGCAGAGGCTTTGCCTCTTATACGAGACTGACGACTGGCAGGAGGAGATGCCACGTCTTACGGCAAACTCAGACCTACCTGGGATTCCCTGTCATTTGCTATGCCTTCCCCAGCCCTTGGCAAGCCAAAAATCGCCTGCTGGTTCTCCCTTTAAAGAACTGGTGTGCATTGCAGCTTTAGCACTCTTACACACAGCTTGCTCCCTCCTTTATCTATTCTTCTCTTGGACAACTGAGCACCTAAACGACTGCAACATGCTAAGGGTCAGTCATTCTTATCAGCAGGATGGGTTTCTTGCTACCTGCCCTACAAGTGTGTCTGATCTTTGGAATCCAACTTTACTTTCTGTAGCAGAAGGGCTATGTTTATCTTAGATCTAGCTAATTTTCCACTTCCACATGACAAGAGTTAGTTTAATGTTAAAAATGGTGCTGTTTCAGGCCTTCATGCTTCTGGGCACTGAGAACAGAGTAGGCAGAGCTGTGAATATGTAATCTTGGCAGGACTTTCACTTTCCATTTCCTTTACTGGCCACTAGTGGGATATTACAACAAATATATTTCTGGCAGAACCAATTCTGTAAGAGATTTCTATCTCCTTTTACTTAATTATTTTTTGGCTTGGACTTTTTGCTGATTATCTTTAAATTAATTGTGAGAGGAGGGAGAGATTTCTTTGGGTCTTTTGGTCTCCAAAGTACTGAAAATACTTTTTTCATTTCTGTCTCCTGCAGACACATCCAGAGTGTCCATGAGACAATTTATGAAAGTTCCCAACTAAATTCTCAGTCCTTTGATTCCTTGTGAACCTCCACGCCTTTATTCTCCTCTCATTTCCATGCCAGAGTAGAGATTTTTTGTCACTTTAAACAAAGCACTGACTTTCTTCTAAAGCCCACATCAGGTACATATACCAGATCAGAAAGACAATAGCCTGTGCTCACCTTCTGCTCGTTCAGGTGCCAACATGACATTCAGCACTCTGCAGTAACACTTCTCAGTGGTATTAATTCATGCAACTCAGTTTTCAGGTTTTACGTAAACTACCCATGACCCTGGCCTGTTCTGTACAGTAATTCTCCCTTGATTTTCATTTAAAACAAGCAATAAATGGAGTAACTTTCAACTTCTAGCCTTTATTTGTTTGCTTGGGGAAGTGAGAGTGTTTTCTTGCTGTTGGTTTTTGTTCAATAGGTTTTTTCATGAACAACTTTCTGATACCCTAATGGTCCACAACTACCTATTGGTAAACACTGCTGGCAGAGAATCTGGCACCTAATTTTACGCACCTATGTAATGTGTATGTAAAAATGACACAAAAAATTGATTTAGCAAATACAACAGCCAGAACATTGCCTGTCCTCTTTCTGTAGCCTGTTAACTACAGATGGTGCTGGATAACCCAAATTAAGGGCTCATGCAGTCTGAAACAAGAGGCATGTATTAAACATTTACAGCAAAAAATGCAAACACCAAATGCAAATAAATAGGGTTTCCCACAGGTCCCTTCTCTTTTGTTGCCCAGTGAGTATTTTCTAACTAAAATGATATTTTTAGTATTGTATCTGTGTGATACAATAAGCCTTATACAAATTGCTGCAGAAAGTCGGTGGAAACACACATTCAGGTTATATGCAGTTACAAAACTGGTGTTTGGGGAACCATCTCATAAAAATGTAGTTTGCACCCTTGGGGCTTAGTTTATAAGGGAATTCAAGCAGCATTTTATCCAGTTAGAACCAAGTTTCTGCCCTGCTTTTTAAGCTTACTGTCTTGGCTTTGGTCTCTCTGACTAGACATTGTTCACTTCCTGCACTGAGCAATATTTAGTAGGGCAGCTTTCCCTCTATGAAATATTTGCACATCCAAATAGCTTGAAAAGGTTTAGTAAGCAATTAGTAGATTACAACATTTTATAAACACTAGCAATCTCTTATACAAAAAAATCCCATGATTTAGAAAACAAAAATATTCTAAAAAATCCTACAAAATTATTTCATAAGATCTTGTTTTCATGTTTTACCATATATTTTTCCGAAGTTATGACTAATTTCAGTTATCAGATACTATTTTTCTCCCTTGGGAATTTCTTTTCTTTCCTATCTTTTTCCCCAAAGGCGTAACAGTTTTGACAGAAGATGATTTATGACAACGTGGTGATTTTACATCAAGAAAATTCCTTTCCTACAGGGGCCTCAATACTTCCGAATCAAAACACTTCTCATGTTAGAAGGGCCCTTTAATTCATCGTTCTGCTGGAACGTAGGGAAGGACTAACAGCCTCAGTACACAGGCCTGGGGTCTGCTCTGGCTAAGAGGCACGGGGACAGTCATTTGTGCAGACACAAGCCACCGCTTCAACCTCCACAGGATTTCTGCTAACTGGCTAAGCACGTGAAGGACTTTGATACCAGCCAGTCACAAGCCAAAATTCTAAATGGAATTTAAGAGCAACATGGGATGCTTTACTTAAAGCAATTTATTGTGTCACCTCATGTACACAATTCTTTGTTCAAGTTAAATCATTTATAATGATTTAAAAGGGGAAGTTGAAGAGCAGGCTGCTTTGGGAATTATGGGTACATAAAATATCTGATCCAGCACCTTCCAGAATGCCCTTGTCATGCTCTTCTCTCACTTCAAGCCTGCTCCCAAAACTCACTGATGGCCATGCTGCCCAGTTGCTTGTGGCTTTCATCCTGGGGACACCCTCACTGGTCTGTGCTATTTGTGCGGTTAGCATGTATGTCAGCGTTTGGTTATGTATATAGAGAGAAGGAAATAATCTAAGAGTAGTGGGCTAGGCTTGCTATCGATTTAGTTAGCATTAATTCACGGAAAATGCTTGCATAAAGTTCGTTCCTTAGTTTCTCTGACAAAGTTTTATCTATTAAAGGAAAGTGTTGCAGGTCCAGGGGTGCTGCGGTAAATGCAGATTATCAAGAGACTTTCTCAGTTCACTGACACCATCCCCACAGTCCCAGAAATGGCCCCTGGAGGAGAGCAATCCTCAAAAGTACTAATCCTCCTGCCAGAAATAAGTAAGACAGCACAGATAGATAGGCTACAACAGGCAACTGGCTCAAGCAGACAAAAGAACACTAAAGAAAAATAACCTTCACATAACTTCTGTAAGGTTTAAATTTTGTTTAAAAATTTAAACAAATTTAAGGTGTCTTCCAGGTGTCCATAGAGCCTTTACAGTCTGCTTAATTTGATTTTCACCTGTGCTAGAGACATGGTGCCAACATTAGCTGCATAGGTGCCCTGTGATTTGGGACAATGCTGTACTGGTCACATACAAATTCGGACAGGACCTGTAGATAATTATCACGCAGCTCACTCTTTGCATGGCCACAACTCAATTACCTCTTAAAAGCCTTCATACCATAGCTACCTACTGACTGGGAAAGGTATAATCTCCAACTACTTTGCTTGAGATTATATTGAAGGCACATATTCACACCATCTCATTTTACACATTTAATTTAGGTGCCAAAATTATTCAACTGATCAGGCTGCCAGAGGGTGCCCCAGAACATGTCACTCAGGCTGCCAGTTCCATGTCAGCATCTGACAGACATGTCCCCTTTGCCAACTACAGAAGGAGGTGTGAATTATCTCTACAATTAGCTCATCTCAGTCTTTCGACTAATTCTGCTACTAGAGACATTGCACTTTATTCCCTAAGTAGTTCGGTGAAATTAAAGGAGTTGGAAATATTGTGAAGTCTGATCCTGTCCCCTGAAGTCCCCAGGACCACATCTGCTGTCATGCCGTCAAGAGGCAGGGCACAGAAGTCTCTCCATCCCATTGCTCTGCCTCCTGCAGATTTACTTGGTAAAGGATAGTCCCTGTTGTGAAGGCTTTACCATCTACATAATCAGAGAAACTACACAAACCAAACCAAACAAATCAGAGATAAGGACGTACAGCAGGCTGGTAAGAGTGGATAAGGGTACCTGCAAGCCTTGATTTCGACGTTCAACTACAGCACGAGGACAGATGCCTCCAAAATAAAGGAGCCACTTACTGGCTGCATTCAAGTGCTGTGCAACTCTCAATGGGTTTTTATAAAAATTCTGCCTAGTGGACAGCATTATTGCACAGCAGATGAGCACTCTTATAAGGTTTATCATCTAGTGTTCTACATGTTAAGTAGTTTTCTACGAGCAAAACTTTGGAAACCCTAGGCTGTGAGGATCTTTATGGGCTAATGACATGAGATAACTAGATGGTAGGCAAATGGTTTAACTGAACACTGCCAGCAATTAAGAACCATAGGTCTGAGAATATTTTCCTCATTTCTTTTTTGCCTTTCTCCTACATCACTGCTTACATAGTAGATTCTCACAAAATACAGTACTCTAACACATGAATGTGTTTTGATGTCAGTGCTCAGTCACAGAAATTTTTCAGTAAATTATTCCATTCTCCCTTTTGGAGGTACTTTCTGCAAACCATGAACAATTGATCTATGTAGTCCCAAATGTTTATTAGAACCAATACCACTTTAAATGCCCATATGACAGACACACGTGGTCACCTGACCAAGGAGCTGCTGCCACACTATTCAACATTTTTGAGCAGCAAGGTCCCAAACTGAGCTTGTCCCACCTCCATGAGAAGGGATAGGGGGGAAGAGAGAGAATGAATAAAAAAGTAAAAAAAAAAAATTATCACATGCATCTGAGTAAGTAATTGAAGAGTGGAGATTTTTGCAAACAGAAAAAGACTTGATTTCCTGAATAAATTATTAATTGCAAATTATTCACTCAACTCCAATAAATAGACATAGCCTCTCTTTGCTTTTTCAGAGAAAAAAAAATCCGCAATATTCCACAAAAGCAAAAAGGGAAATATTAGAGATATTATTTACACTCAAACGGAACGGATTATTCACAGGGTGCTGAAAGCAATCTTTTCAACGAAGTGATGCATTGTACTGTCAAGAAGCCAAATTTTCAGAAGGGCTCAGCACCCAGCAACTCCTGCTGAGAGCAGTAGCCTATTGAAAATCCAGCCACTTCATGGACATGCC
Organism: Aramus guarauna; assembly: GCA_013400195.1. Classification (NCBI taxonomy): domain Eukaryota; kingdom Metazoa; phylum Chordata; class Aves; order Gruiformes; family Aramidae; genus Aramus; species Aramus guarauna. The sequence continues at coordinate 75,610 of VXBL01006229.1, forward strand.
TAAATAAGAGCTGGCGGTTTTGGAAACCTGCCCTTGGCTTCCCCTACTCACACGCTATGCACTCTACCTTACACAGGCCAGCCCACAATCTCTCTTGAACGTCATTATCTGCAGAGTGACAAAGACAACCTGCAGCATCTTCAGATACAGTGGGGGAGAGTATAAAGAGAAATTCCTGCGTCCTTCCCACCCTTCCAGGTTTTTCCAAACTCCCCAAAGGGGGCAATGCACCCCTCTCTCTACAGGCTGAATGCTGGCAAGGAAAAAGCAGCAAGACCAGAAGAACAGACTCTCTAGTTTTAATAAAGCTGTCAGGGTTGACATATAGTATCTACCGCTTTTCCGTTCTCCTCCATCTCAAGCAGGATGGAGGGATTATGCAGATGAGCCACTATATTGTGTCAGGCTCAGAAACATTGTCCTGTACGCTTGGCATAGCCTGAATTCGTTTCTATACCCCTGAATGCCCACAGCTATGAACTGTCTTGGTGGGATAAACACCTTAACAAAGCTGTTTAGCAGATTCACTAAATGGTTCTGGCAGGCAAAAACGTTTCTAGTGAATGAGAGAATGTGCTCTCATCCCCCTTCCTCACTCTCAAACCTTTGAAGTTTTATTTATAATGTATGTAAAAAATAAGGCACTTAATCAGGGCTCATGGGCTCTTAAAGCTGCACTGCTTCTTTCCGGCAAGCACAGAAATGTCACCCCAGCTGTAAAACCTCTTCCGCTTCCCCGCCACAGAGCAAGCCACCACAAGTTCTGCACTGCTGGTTCATGTCTGCATACACGCACACTTCAGGAGGGATGAAGAAGCGGGAGGGAAGATTTTGCCACAGCAGCCCCATTCAGCTAAAAAGCAGCCAGGCAAGGCCCTTCATTTCCCTCTCCACAAGCCGCATGCTCTGGAAAGGAGCCTTTGACTGTCGTTACGGCAGGTAACACAGTCTCTCAGCCTCCTAACGAGGTGTAGCGTCCAGAAGCCAAGGAGTTTGCATGGACTTTGCAGGACTGAGTCCTAGTATTATCATGTCTGCTGGGAGCAAGTCCTATCACTGTTTCACTGCTGCTTCCACTTCTGCTAAAGTTCAGGCCCAAGAAGGCATTTTTCAGGCATAGATCTGTAAGCAGCCCTGGTCACTCAGCCACCCAGCGTCACTGCAGCTTTCTCACCCAGCCTTAACATCTGGATTCACTTCCACCATCACAGCACATGGTCAGGACAAACACTGCGTGCATGGCCTGACCTTACCCAACACTCCTCCACATACACACACAATCAACAGTAACAGCGAAGATCATAATTATGTTCTTTAACATTATTCCTCTGCTGATTATGCTCTCCCAAAGTCAGATAAACTACATATTCTGCCCAAGAAGAATGAAAAAATAACAAATCCTTAATGAAGCCTCTCTGTGGAACAGCTGTACAAAAAAAAAAATATTACACATATTAACCCACCACCCTACTGCTATGAAACTGCAGCGGTAAGAATGTATTCCTGACTGATCTTTTTTAAGGTGGTTACATCCTAGTGCAACCTGAAGTATTAATGAAGCAAAAGCTTGGGCCAGATGAAGCCTAGATACAGTAGAGGCACTTTATCAAGTTATCTCAATTCCTTTCCTGCACTGGGAGTACTGCAGCTGATTACAGTGAATCACGACAGCATAGGCTGCTAAAAAGTAGTCATTGTAATTTGATTGTTGATGTGGTATCTGTTCCTTCTCTTTTGTGCCTCTCATAGGGAGAAGAATAAGGAGTAAGTGCATCAAAACAAAGAAAGCTTTAAATACCAGGCTAGGCACATTACCTTGTCTTCCGTGTTTTGTTAGTATTTTAAGAATGAATTGAGAGATTTTACAAGATGGGTATCGAAAGAATTTGAAAAAATGCCAAAGCCATAGGATCTAATCAAGACAGACTGTACAGCCAGCTTCTGCAGAAGAAAGGGCTGAATGTAGGTGGGCTGCATACTAAAACTCAGAAGGGCGGGCAGTCACCGGGTTTTTTTTCCTTGATTTTAGGGAAACAGAGATCAATGTTGTGAATCTTTATAAACAATCTGGAAAAAAGCTCCTGCTTCCATCTTACCTTTCTTTGTTAGGCAACACACCCACCCACCATTTTCCCTCCCCCACACCCTGATTAGCTCCATTAACCTTGCATATAGGCAGGTCGAAGTCGTGGCTGATAGCAGGTCTTTGTCATGCGAAGCATGAAGGCAAAGAGGAGTTGCTGCAATGCATCTGAAAAATGGCAGGCTTCTTCACAGCACATTGCCTCAAGAGGCTAGGTCCAATTAGAATATCATCCAAGATCAGTTTTAATTTAGCTTCTATTTATGACTACTTGGCTTAATAAATTAATTTAGTTTACTGCGCAAACAAAACCACAAGTCTGGGAAGGTGAACAGATTCATAAGATGATTTCTGGAGAGGATGCCTTCAACCACAAGCTGAACAAGAAACTCTAATGATTTGCCCTGTGGCAATCTCAAATAATATCTCCTTGATTCCACTGAAGTCTAGGCTTATTCTTTACACATTACTTTGCTGAGTGAGGGAAAGATGACAAACAGTAAATACAGTTAGTAAACAGAGATAGTAGAGACAGTAAATAGAGATAGATTAATAGTAAATAGAAATCGATTAATAGTAAATAGTGATAAATCCAGTTGTCTTATTCTTTCGCAGCAGCAGGGCCCTGATTCAAGAGGACACGTGGTTATATGCTGGTGTAAGCACACAATTAAGTGCTCTCTCTTCATATTTCTGTATTGTATTAGATGCTTTCCTTACAGACTCCTTGTCACAACCACATTTCCCATCTAGCAAAGAGGAGGTCATCTCAGGCTATTTTACCCATTTGTTCAGCACCTCTTCTCTTCCCTGGGATCCTTTCTCTTCAACAGTCACTCAGCGCACCCCCAGATTCGCCTCTGCCCAGACCATCCTTTTCCAAGTAGTCCCTGCTCTGCACCAGTCTTCCTAGTCAGAAATCCCCTTCATAGCTTTCTCCCCAGTCTGCGCACCTGCTGGCTGTTTTCTAGAGTCCTGTGCCTGTTATCCAGGAGAAGAATTTACAGCAGCCGCCTTCGCTGGATGCTTGATCAGCAGAAAAGGCACACGAGCTGAGGAGGAGCTTGGTGAGACGTTCAGGGTTCTTAGATGAAACCACTAGGAGAAGAAAACTTAGCAACAACAGGGTCATATAGATTGGACTCAACCCCCTTCAGTAACCATGCCTGAGTAAAGACTAAGATGGAAACATCTCCTGTATTGTGCTCCAGAAGGAGCCCAGGCAAAGGCCTGGGTGCCCACGGCATGCAGAGAGAAACACAAAAGTGGAAAAGCTAAGCAAAGTACCGAAACTTCTCCAGGCATTTCTGCACTTGTAGCATGGGAGTTAAAACTGAAGTCAGTGGTACGTGTCAGAGTTATCATTGCTATATGCAAGTTATTTCCCTGATCTCAATGCAAATGCTGCATCCCTCCTTTTGATTTCAGTAAAATCCCTGGGAGCCTTCCTCTGAGCAAGCACTTGTTCGACACTCTAGGTTCACGTCATCCATGAAAGAGTCCAAACACCAGAGGCTGAAGAAAGCTGCACCCCTTTTGTCTATAAGCAATGGTGTTTAAACAGTTCTCAAGCACCCTCAACAATTTGCATTCCTTTTTGCAAAACAGGACAAATCCATCTGACATATGCTAGGTTCAGAGGAGCAGCGAGTTTTTCAAAATCAAAAGAAAAAAGACAAGCTGCAGGAAGGGATTTGGAGAAGCAGAAGAAAACATTTCAAAACCTCTATAGAGAGGAATCTATAGTAGCAAGTGAGAACTTTCATCTCTCTTCTCGTTTGAAAGACTGATAAATGTTTCTATTTATTGTAAGCATCTACTTCATCTACATTTTAGCCCCTTTAGCACTGCTTAGCAGGGACATGTCTAGTATAAAGTAACTACAACAGGATTATACATTAGAGATGCAAGCTATGGCTGATGAAATTCTGCTCAAATACAGTACAGCAAAACTGAAAAGTTCAGCAGAGTTTCTCAGGCTTGATACTACCATAATTAACATCTGGTGGGAGAACAATCTCTTACTGTACCCCTCACATTCAGACATAGTATTTTTCACTATACTGTTCACTTTCCATGTAGAAATCCAGACCTCTAATCCTCACTTTACTGTTTCACATCTGACATTCTAATTAATGCCAGTGCAAAACAGGTTTATTGCACTAACAAATCAAAGTAGTTATTTTACCCTAGTTTAAATGAACTGAGGAAGCTCCTGGTAATAAAGTATTAGGCCTTCTGCATTTCAGTGTGAGTGTCTAAGTTGTAACCTCCAAATCTGACCTTACAGCAGCTGAGGAGAGATGATTAGCATAGCTCACTCTGTAAATATTGCAAAGTCGTCACCCTTTTCAACCAACATAAGAAATTAGTATTGCAGATGCAACTCAAAAGTGTCATTTGCAAGAGCAAATTTGTATATTTATTATTTGCATTATCTGCATAGTTTCTGTTTGTATATTGTAATATAGCAATATTTGTTTAAACACTAGCACTGACACCTGTGTGAGATATACACACATCACATCTTTTCTGAAATAATGTCAAGATTCGCCCTTAGACACAATGGGTCCTGAGGATAGCTGGCTGGAGTATTTTCTGCTAAGGCAAATATTTTTCCAGAAACTGTTTTCAAAAATCACATCATATTCAAGATGCCTTCAATTTTTTTCCTTTTGGCAAAGAAAGACCACTCAGATCTAGGGCTGTCTTTTCTCTTCTTATTAGAAAGACCTGTAAGTTGAAGGCACAGATACTGATACTATGTAGTATCATGAAAACATTCAGAAGTACCTGGTTTTCAAAACAAGTGCAAATTCTCAAACTAGTTCTGAAACTCTGGAAGCTGCTGTGAAACCAGTCTGCTCTACTGCAGGGATCTTTTTCAAAATCTTGAACAAGTCTTCGCTTTTCCTGTACATGCACAACTGTATAGGGGATAGAGGAGAGAAATGTGCAACAGCACCTCAATATTCTCCTACCCAAAGCTAAAAATCAAAACTTAAGTTAATTCTGAATTTTTCTAATAAAAAATTGAAATACTACCCCTACTACCCCTCAGAACATTTCTGGAAAACCTACTTTCTTAAGAATTTTGTTTAAACTATCATTGATGTATAAAGGAGTTATCCAATATTGGGTGCTAAATACGTGAGAGGATCTGACTATATTTTCCAGGAATATCTCTAAATTCAATAAATTAATTCGATACTTAATGTCTGTGAACTTTGATGGTCCATTTGGGGTGAATCACAGAAACTTTTGGCCTTCACTGATAAAGCAGACGGCTAAAAATTGGATTTCAGTTGATATTTGCTCTGTTCCTCCATATACTCTTTTACTGGCAAACAGAGATACTAGAGCGTGTGGTAATTGAAATCTACTTTTTTATTTTACATATTAAGCCATAACTGGTCTGAAATCTGAACCTAGTCCAAAAATCTGCCATATGAATAGGTTCAGCATTTGTAGGATATAAAGCGAGTCTGGCAAATAAAGCTGGCGGAGTGAAAGCACAGACCCACTGAAAGCATGTGGCAAAGCTCCCACTGGTGAGAGCAGAGGCAGAACACACCCGCACTACCTGCAGAATTCATGCAAAGCAGAAAGCAACATCTTAGCATGGGGGTTTTCATGGTATGTGAGGTGTCAGGCACCCTGATCACACTGTAATTCAGCTTGTCAGAAAGTTCCAGCTGTTTCCCAACAGCTGGGTCCCAAAATTTTCATTACTGCTTTATGATTTATTCCAGCAGAGCTCTAAACTTTCTCTAACAGCGACTGGAACTCACGTAGCACTGTATAACAGCAGCGGTACTAGCAAATATTTGCTAATACTTGCCAATATTTGCTCCTACTGCTTTGTTAGCCTCCTTACTCTAAGCATCCATTTTCGATTATTGCTGCCATGCTTCCCTGATCCCATCAGGCTGATGATTGAAATTAACAATCTGCCCGTCATCATCGGGCTTCACAAAGATCTTGCAGAAAGTGGGGAGGCAAAGGCAAAGTTGTTCCAAGCTTGGCTGGAAAAAACTGAGGGCATTATCACTAAGTTTAAAAAGACCTGTCATTGCAAAATGCCAGCTACGAACTGCCACCTCTAATTTCCATGTCCTCCTCTTCTGATGAATAGGCAGTGATTTGGGTTTGTTCCACTTGCTTGTCCCTCAAACCAGCAAATAACATTTCTCTTTGCCAGTCAGTGTCCTTTTTCCCACTTGGCAAACACTGGTTTGCTCCCCGCTGCATCGCCTTCTGTGCAAGAAGCTGGCTCTGCAACTGTTTGTTTTTGATTACTTCCTTATTTTTATTAGCATAGTCTACAGCAGCTCAGCTTTGGGAGTCTGGCTAAAGTCCTTCCAATAGCCTTGTCCTCTTGACAGCTCACTTGTCCAGCAGCAGCATAAAAGCTGTCTCGTACATGAGCACATTTTAAATACCCGTTGATTGGAAGGTGGGTTTAGCTGGGCACAGGCCAAGCGTTCTGGTGGTAGTCCAAGGCAGCAGTATTTTGGTTCAGAGAAAGGAACCTAGCAATTAAGAAGTTATTTCTGGCTACCATACTAGAGCACTCCACTGCAACACAAGTGTTCCCTGGCGATACACCTGCCCACACCCCCAGCAGCATCCTGGCTGGGCTGTAGTTTTTATTAGGCATGAGTTTGATAATGGGAAAGTAAACTGCATCTGTTTCAGTACAACCAGGGACTGAGCCTTGGTCCTTCAGTGCCTAGAGCTGCCTTTGCTGTTGAAAGCAACAAAGAACAGAAATAGACTTTACTCTCACATCTTCAAATCCCAAAGGATTATGTCAGAAATAGCAGGTGATCTCCTCCAGTCCTGTTCTATCCTCTGTACCGATAGAAAAGTACTTCAAAGAAAGAAACTGAAATTTCCTCCCTATGCATTTTCTTTTTTACTCTCCGTAGCTTTTCAGTTTTAAAAACTGTGAATTAAAATAAGACAGAAAAGGGGATCTGACATCCTTCCAAGTCATAAAAACCTAGAAAAATAGGGAGAGGGGGTGGTTTAAAAAAAACCCAAACACCACAAAAACAACAAAACAACAAAATTTGCAAACAAGAAATTATTTTTGTCTCTTGGCTATTTTCTGATTTCATTTGGGAGACAATAAAGCACTCAACAGCTTGCTGAAAAAAGCCCTGAGCAACCTAGTCTGAAGGTGCTGTTGGCCTTGCTCAGGGAGGGTGGCTGGACTAAATGACCCCCTGAGTACATCTGGTACATCTGTAATATTGCCACTGCTGTTGCACATTCTATCCTTTATTTATGCAAGATACAACAGTTATTACTTTTGTTCAACCTTTTTTAAGCAGGCATATGACTGATATAAAGTAGGACCGCAAAGCAAATCCTGAACCTCTCCAGCTCTGACCTCCACCTCATTCAGAGCTGATGAGAAACCACCGTATAGGGAGCTGGGTTACAGATATACCTGTACCACCTTAGCCACAGCATTCTGTACAGGCTGGACAACTCTCTTAATTCCTCCAAGTGTAAATCACTCTCCAAACTAATGGGCTAGAGAAATTATAGCAGGAGAATGCTATTACCTTGCAGTTCTAAGATATTACACTTTAAGATATCTAAGCAACAGAAGCCTCTGATTTATCTGTTCAGAAACTGCCTGCACAAATGCTTAGCTAAAAGAAGTGTATATTCATACAAATTTCAGACTTCACATTTGCACTAGGGAGGAAAAAACACTGAAATATCCTGCAAAGAAGTCAATACATCACTGCAGACAACATGTAAACCTTGACCGCAGTCTCTCCATCTCTCTGCCTTGCACTCAGTCAATGAGTAGGATGACCAGACACTGCAGATAGGCCATGACAGTAAAGGAGCTGACAAGTCTGCCAAAAAACATACAAACCTCATTTGCTATTCATGGCTACCAAACACAGCACTGGCGAGGGTGTTCTGCCCCCACCACATCCATATGGGTCTCAGCACCCTTGGACTTGGAGGAGCATCATTCTTTCCTTTGGCTACATTCCCAGGTCTATGTCCATCCCATGTCAGGTCGGGGCCAACTTCCTTTCTACCTTTTCCTGAACACTTGCTTACTTCAAAGGATGTCCTCATCCATCAGCTTCTCATCTTTTCCCTTTTCTTATGTGCAGAGGGAAGAGCTCTGAGATATACCTCTCTGGCCATCTCCAGATCTCAGCTCTGCCCCAAGGCCTACAAAACAAAAGCAAGCATTAATTCAGTGAATTGCTCTTTGCCATGCCTGACTCATTCAGTTGACTATTACCGTATCCTTTCCTTCTGTTATACCCTTCACTGTTACCTCCTTTGCCAAGTCAAGATTAAGTTTCTTGAACCTTTTTAGTCCAGGCTTCTGAAAAGCTCTCAGCACCCATGATCCCAACCAGTATTTCAAAAAAGTGTAATTCTGTTTTAACTGTATATATGGAAATATGAAGTTTTCAGACATGCCCAGCACAGCAAACAAATCTCAGTAGAAGATATTAGAGGCACAAATATATTTCAGCGTCAGTGGCTAACCAGGAACTGCAGGAGTAGATCTCCGAAAAAAAATTTCTTTTCGACACCATCCATGTTTAAATGGCAATATTGACACAAGTGTCTCGCTCTCCACTGTAATTGAGTGTTCCATTTCTGGTCCTTTATTACCAGTTTCAAGAATAATCTTCTGCCTCATGGGGCAGGGGGAAGAGGGCAGGCAGAAATCAACATTTCTATTGAATGGGAAATTCTAGTAATTCAATCTTTTTTCTTCTGTGTAGGAGAAAATAGAAGTGCTTACAAGAAAGTATTAACTTTTTTTTTTTTTTCCAGAATGAAACAGTTCAGAAAAAAAGCTGTTTCATTTTTATTAAACAGTTTCTCAATTGAAATGATTTATTTTACCTTCCTGCCTGAAGAAGTCACACTCCATTTTGTTGAGCCAAACAGAGACTAGCCATGTTAATCCTGTTCCCTGTTCCACCAGGCTTGTGTGAGACACAGCAGCCTCACTGCTCCCTCTTTCAGCAGGAGCACTTGGAAATGCCACATGCCACCTCAGACTCCACAGCATCTTTGATGTAAAAGCAGGTGCAGTATTAAACTTACATTCATGTCTCCAAAGCACAGTTAGACCTGATTCCCCAATGCTGAGCCTCAGCGGAGCTGATCCTCAGCTGACACATCCCTTCTGAGGCCACATTTCCAAGCTTATCTGCCTTGCCACACAGTAACAATGTCAAGTCACTCAGGTCCTTGCAAAGCACTACATCACACAGCTCCCAGCATCCTGGATTTGATTTACTCTCTTTCTCAAGGACCTCAGTCTCCTCACTCCACCATTTGCTAGTGGAAACCTCTCCCACTGCAAAGCAAAACTTCCATTTCTGTGGAAAACTGCCTCTTGAGTAAGTCCCCCCAAAAAACCCCAAATATATCTCTTTTCTTTCTGCTTAATTTCCTGTCATCAAACATTTTAGACAAACATGAAAGTGTGTTGCATTTTCAGCTGGTTAACAAAAACAATCTAGTTTTGTCACCAGAATACCCAGCAGTCATGGCATTGTCTTGCTTTTTGTTGAGAAATTAGTTTTGCCCTGAAAGAAACCATGCAATTGCTTTCTCCATTTATCCTGCTACGCCAGGGAGCAGCTCCCAGAATTACCAACCTGCGTGCCTGTGGAGCAGCCATTCCTCCACTGAGACAGACACAGAGGAAGGTGTTGCTGCTTCTCTTCCCATCACTGGGACTGCAGAACCAATTGTGGTCTCCCAGTCTGGAGAAATCCTTCAGCTCTTGAAAGTGGAGACAGAAAATAAGGAGGAAGGGAAGAATTTGTTCTCCTCAGCATTCCGGTACCTGCTCAATACTTCTCTGTTTAGGGTTGGAGATAACAGAATGAATACAGTCCTGCAGGAAGAGTGTTCTATTTTGTGTTCCTACTGACCAGCTTCTCTATCTTTAGATGTACAGCAAGAAATTCAGACAGCTTTTTTCCTTTCCTGAATGCACATTTTTTGGCATAGCATTCTAGCTCTTCAACTGTTTTTCAAGGTCCATCTCCAGCCTGATTTTGCAATTAGTGGTGTTTGCACAATAAAGTCACCAAAACACAAAATTTGGAGCACTTTAATCATAAAGATACTATGTTTTCCATCATCTTACAAATTCTATTAAATTCTTCACAGGATTCATTTTCCTGACTCAGGGTAACCACAAACTACACTATTTAAGTTGCAAATTAGAGCCGTTTACAGTATTTGAAAGCCCAAATCCTGCACACACTACATTATTTCCACCTAATTGCTAGAGAGATTAAGTATTAAAAATAAATTTTCTCTAGAACCTTTCCCATTAGGATTAGCTGGAAATGAACTAGCATCAAGTGAACAGGTTTCCTCTACCATTAAAATGTGAGATCAATACAATGAAGATGAATATCAGTGATGTTGAGTCACCTTTTTTGTGTCTGCCTGTTAAACTGCTCCAAGCACAAAATGCAAATTTTTCCATTGCTTGCTACACTCAGGCCTTAACAACTGGAAGTCCCCCTGAATGCAAAATCCACTCGAATACAGTACTGCTTCCTACCTGTGTAAGACAGAGTGACCCAGGAAAGGTGAACAAAATCAGGCAAAACAAGAGCAAGTTTAACACAAGACCATGCTTAAGGGTAGGGAAATAAAACTCGGTTTTGTCCTCCCCTTTTTGGCCTATTAAGAATTATTATTACATTTTTTAAATTAGAAAAAAAATAGTACAGGAGGCAAGAAACAAAACCCTGACAAATCAAGATAGAGACTTTTCCCCTTCCATAGTTCGAAGCTTGAGGGAGGAAAAAAGGTTAATTTTTTTCCAGCTCTTGCTTGTTAGAAATGATCCTATGACTTGACTCACATTTACACATGCTCTCTAACAAACATAGCAAGAAGAAATTGTGGAACTTGTTAAAGCATAACCTCAAAAAACAGATTAGCAGAGTCTTTTCTTTAGCAGGCTCCTCTTAATACAAGTTTCACATTGTTAAGAACAGGAAAAAGCATAGGAATGGTCATACTTGGTCAGAGCAAGGGCATACCTAGCCCCATAGATACTCTTGGACAGAGGCCAACCCTCACCCTTGACCTTAGGCATCCACTAAGAACAGATTAACAACAAGCATGTATGATATCTTCCTCACAGTGCTCTTCCAACATCCAACCATTTGTGGACTCTGGGACTTTGAGCTAAATACTGGTTTTTACATATTTAGCATGTTTCAATCAATTTATTTTCAACAAAGCTCAAGCCTCCTGCTGAAATAGTGACAGCTTTTATCAACAATAAATGGCAACCACTCTATTATGTGGCAAGTGGCTCCACAGATAAACTTCAATGAACAGCCATCTCCTCTCACTTATTTTATGCTTGCAACATGCCGGCCTCCTTCAGTGCCCCCTATTTCCTAGTTCTTTGTGCAACCAATTTAGACAGATCTGTCAATTCAGAGAGATAATTTTGTGAGCTGCTACACACATTGCCACAGGTGAATTTCAGACAGGGATATTTCTTTCATGGAGGGCGCATTTTAAAAAAAGACTACAGGGAACAAAATGGAGCTAAATTTCTCCACGCAAACTAAGAAAAACATACAAAGACCTGTTTGCTGCTGTACAACTTCAGTGTAGAAAGTCAGCTGAAACCACACAGACAAGCACTGCACAAGCAAGAAAGAGCCACAATCCCATGAAAGAGTTTGCAGGAGGCAGGTATAACAAGACATGGCCAAAGGCTCAACTGCAAGACCTTCCCAGCCATACTGGACATCCTGGCTAGAGGTGAGCTGTGTAAAGGAAGGAGTTACCTGGGTTTGTTACACATAGCAGAAAGTGTTTTCCCATTGGGAGCAAGGGTGTCATGCCATCACAGGCCCTGAGCAGTCCAGCCCTGCCTCTCACTTGAAATTGATGGCGGGGGGGCGGGGGCAGGGACGACACACAGCTAATCACTATATGGGGTATCTACCACTGCATACAGACAGAGGAAAAGAGACATTCTTCCAAAACCCCGCCTGCCCTACGGCAAGTCTTTGATCTCTCTTCCCATTTTGAAGTCATTCGTTACCAGAGAGTGGTATGGAAAAAGTCAGTGGTTCACCAAATAAAATAGCTGATTGCTTCGCTTTTTGGCAATTTGAGGCTAGTTCTTAAAAGACAAACCCTGGGAGGCAAGGCAGAAGCAAACAGTTTCTTCTATAAAGGAGGCTTATTAAAAATAGGGAACATGTAAAGAAAATTCACTCTCTAAATACCAGCTGTGCATGTCCAAATTGATTTCATGAATCTATCACCTTTTCTCACCTTTCTCTCCCCTCTGATGAGGTCACAACTAATAAGTTTCCTGCTGCAATCCCAACACATGGTGAAAAATCTACGGGAAATCCATTCAAGTAGCTGTAGTTTGGCATAAAGGCCTTCTGTTAATGAATTGACTAGAAACATAGCTTTCATCTCCTGCAGGGTCACTGCTATAAGGAAGTACTTAGGTGATCTCTAAATGCTAAAGTCATTCTTTTGTTCAGAAACATGGTCTTGACTGAGCTGCCAGACCCCCAGGAAATTACATTTCTATGGAGTTCAAATGTAATGAGCAACAAGCAAAGCCTACTAGCTCGAAAGCCAGGTTGGATATCCCTGCTGCACCAACACCACCCCCAAGCCAGCAGCATCAAGCAGCGTGCAGTGTGCTCATCTCAGTTGAGAGAATTGCTAACCTCGGCAGCTTATTCCTTGGATATATTACAGCACCTCATGCTTATACAGCCCTTTTTAGGCACGAAGATCAGCTTTCTTTCCAGAACAGATCCCACACAAGGAAGCCTGACTAGCAAAGAGGAACCTAAGGCACAACAACAGATGTACATTTTTCATGGTAGGCTTGCATCAGTGAAGAGAAAACACAAGGGGCTCCCCTCTCACTTTGAATGTTAAGAAAAAGAGAGTATATCCTCTCTCAGGTTCTCACTGTTGGTCTGATATTTAGGTCTAATGTATTCAGACTCAAGATGGGAAGTACCAGCACCAAGCGGACAGCCAGCAGAGGTTTTCTCCAGACCCCACTTTTCTTTGCACTGATGTTTGCTGATGAGTTGTAACTACCTGTGGGGAGCACCCATCTTCCTGCGTTGCACTCCTGCAAGCTGGAACCACACATACTTTGCTAAGATGGCTCAGGCCAGTGCATGCCCTCTTTCATAGCAGCAGAAGGTGCAGGTATACAGACTTCAACCAGGACTGAAGTAATTAATTGCACTCATGCAAATTTCTTTTGTCTAATCATGCTTGAGAGGCCCAGGATGTGGCAGTCCTAACATTTGGACCATTATCTCCTTTCCCATTTAAATTAAATTCCTTGCTGCTGTAATTGGCCAAAAGATCAAATTAGAGTGCTGTCTGCATCCCAGCCCCCCACGTAAAAATATATATATGTCAGCACACAACATATACTACCAGCATGATGTGTGTCTCAGTGATTTTACACTTGCAGAAATCATGTAGTAACATGCTGATGTTGAAGCTGAAGTACTGGCCTCACCCAAGTTTCTCCGCAATGTCTCAGCCCAGCTCCCCACTATTCTAGTTCTATCTGCTTAATTATAACCCCAAGCAGCACCTCTATGGAAACCAGAGAGACCTCAGCTGAAAGCGAATCCCTGTGGCACCAACCGCAATAGCTGGTCATGATAGCCCAATGAACTAAGTGCTCCTAGCTCCAAACCTTCCTGTTAATAATGGCCCTTTGGGGGTTTTCTACTTGCTTCCTCCTATGGGTGTGTGGGGAGTAGGGAGGTTGTTGCCTTTTTTAAAGTGCAGGCAACTGCAACAACATGGACTTCCAGTCGCATGCTTTTTACGCTGTAACACTGTGCTATGAAATTCAGTGCAATGATGTGCTCCATAACCAAAGTGAACTGAATATAATGTATTTTATTTGCACAAGGGACTGCTTTTCATCTCTTTCCTACTGCCATCTGCCCCAATGTTCTATCAAGGTTTTTCAAAAATGCTGTGTTCTCCTTTTTCATAACATCTCAGATTGCAGTGATTGTGCCATCATTTTAAAAGCACCCACCTTGGGAGAAGCACTAACTGCATTAGAAACACGGAGCTGAGGTCCAGCAGACATGATTTCTAATTTCAGCCTTGCCATTGCATTACAAATATAAGCAAGTTATTGAGACATGCTTGAAAAATTATCTCCCCACTGCACACAGATAAAAATTTACCAAAAAAATTTCTCTCTTCAGTTGGAGGTCTTAAAAACAATTTTTTTTTCAACTGACATGTTGGGTCCAGATTTAAATACTGGAGGGGTGGGGGTGGGAGTGGAGAGAAGAGGGTGAAGTAGGTGCCTTATGAAATAAAGGAGGACTACAATTTAAATCCAAAGTTTCCAAATGGAAAAGTGGCAGAATTGCATCAAAACTACTTTTGAGGGGGAAAAATAATGTTTTGCTTCTAAAACTTGTATTTTCATCTGAAAAAAATGTCTTCATACAGTTTTCATACCCCATATATCACTGATTGAAAAGATATGGCCTGCAAGCTGCTTGAGTCCTGCAGTAAGTACTGTATTTACACTGTTGCAGGCTTCTGTTTTTTGAGCTTGTTGATAAATGAAGAAGAGGAGGTAGGACTGTGGTTGAGGACTTCATGCTGAGTACTTGATATTAAGCTGATAGATTATTATGATCTAAATATATTAAAGTCCCATTACTTAATACTAATGACAATGCGAGGGCGTATTTGCTAAACAGCCTTTCTGTCTTCTCAGACATCAGTACTCAGCAGATTACAGGAATGGAATTTCAACAATCACTCATATTTTTCTGCTAGGCTTCAACAACATGCTATGCTTACAAAAGACAAAATGCAATACCGTTTGATCCTGCCAGGTTTCAATACCCTCCTAGCAGCTGTGCAGTAGGCTTATCGGGGCTTACAAAGTGGGCCCTTTCCATGTCTGTTCAATTAGAGATAATAATTGAAGGCATTAATCCCACATTTACAACAAAATTTTCCACTGTTAGAGACACCCTGCAAATTATGTGATCCAACGTACATCCACCTATTTATGTTGCTATGGCTATGCTGTCCTTGGTCTGAAAGAAAGATGTAATCAAAACTTAAACAATGAATGGATTTTCACATTTAATGGGCTAGGCTTTCAGCCTGGCACAGCAACTCAGTGGCAGTGACCCTCTCCTGACTTTCATTTTTCCCTACTGTTGTTGGAGGGACTGGGAGAAATCATCCCCAGAAAGCTTAGAAGCATGCCCACTACTAAAATAAAAAATGTGGTGGAGTTGTTCTCAGCCACATCATTCACCACTAAGTGTGGTAAGGTATTTTAAGTGATGTGGTATCCTCTCATTCTACCAAATTGATCCCAACACTGAGGAACATACTTTGTCCTCATATCAGATGCATTAGAAACTAAAGTTTGAGGCAGTCAGCAATGCCTAGGTGACTGCCCAGTGTGGCTGACTGAAGGTCAATAAAAGCTTTAATTTGCAGATCTGGTCCTGGGCACCACAACAGAGGCACAAGAACCTCAAATATCATTTTAAAAGAAGTCTAAGAAGGTGGGATAACAGAATTAGGTGTGATAACAGAAAAGGTGGCAAACAATATCCAGCTCCCTTAAGTTTCTTGTAAATAAGGATCGGGAAACAAGGCTAGTTATATGTCTCCATAGTGCAACAATGGAAGACTTTGCAACAGCAGAATTTTCAGGAACGCCCCCAACTGTTAATAATTTTTTTTTTATTGCTCAGTTTTTTAGAACCATCTTTGTCAACAAACCCAAGTGTTTTCCATGTTGCAAAGCCTTATGCTGAGAGCAGACAAACTAATATCTGAGGTTTTCAACTGCTTCCATTTATCCGTGACAAGTGACACCACTGTGACACCACTTTACTTTTCAGCCCTGTAGAACAGCAAGTTACAGGTGCAGGGCAGAAGGCCAAGTCAGAGCCACTGCAACTGAAGTTGGACAGACTTTTGGATTCAATAAGCCTTTGCTCTCTGCCTTTATCCACAGAGGAAATTGCAAACATTGTGCTCTCAAACACTGCCATTGTCACAGGACTGCTCTTGGGTTTTATACTTCTCTCTGTGAACAACACAATACCTCCAGCCAGAGCAGGTGAGAGAGCATTTGATGGAAGTGAAGGGAGGGCAGTTCCTCAAATTCAAAGCATTTAATGGAAATTGCCTGTGTTTTAGGACAGCTGAAATCCTGTCAGAGTTTACATGGGGCCTCACTGGCCTCCAGCAGCCTGCCTGCTAAGATACCAGGGAGCCTTAAAGGCCATATAGAGAGCCACACAACAGGTGGCAACACCGATCCTACTTGGGTCCTTGCCTGTAGGTCAGTGGCACGTCCCAGTGCCCAAGGCTTGCGATGGAGGGCAAGCCGTGCCACTACTTGAGGTGGAGGGGAAACAGAAGCCCCAGTGGCCCCATGTTACTTGTCACATATCCAGGACCCTCCATGCCCACAGTGTGTGGCCTATACCTCTACCTTGACACAGATGCTCTACGTTCCTAATCTCATTCTCCTTACTTAAGAAAAAATAAAATTACTGTGAAGCACAGACTCATAGAATCATAGAATGGTTTGGACTGGAAGGGACCTCAGAGATCATCTAGTTCCAACCCCCCTGCCATGGGCAGGGACACCCTCACTAGACCAGGTTGCCCAAAGCCCCATCCAACCTGGCCTTGAACACTTCCNTAGAAGTAACCAGCTCTCCCCAAGCCCACCCTTTCACAGGACCTCACGGGAAACAAAGTTATTTATTACTGCAGGAGCCGCTCAGACTGCATAGGGCAGATTCAGGAGAGAAGGGGACCTGCAGGGACAGCAGGTTTTTCTCCTTCATTAGTTCTGCACACACCACACCGAGCTTCACAGCGCAGAGCAGCTGCACCCCTCCGCATCCACAGGAGGCTGCCTGGAGCTGTGCGCTGTCAGGTGGGCTAAGCGGACAGATGAGAGCCTCATCTGTGGCTGACAGGCTCCACAGAAAGGTTCCCGTTAGCAGCAGGGGCCTCTCATGGCACTACATACATTAGTCCCCCAGCTCTGCCTTCTGAAAGGTTCCCTGAAACGGTTTTTTGATGTGGAGATAATCAGTTATGTCTCCGGTAATACCGTATTTAACAGCTCCATTTGCTATAGAACATAAAGAAAAGGTCTTACACAACACAAGCTTTTCCTGCAGAGTCTAGAGAAGGTCCCTGGAATCTCTCCTTTGTGCTGTTCCCTCAGGACAAGGCTGTTTTGTTTAGCACTGAACAGCAGCCAAGGGGAGTTCATGTGAGGCGACGAGCAGAAATCATCCTGAAGAAAAAGCAGCAAAGAGGGGCAAGGTGGGAGACCAGCCCCTGCAACTCGGGTTGGAAACCTTGGGAACTTCCTCAAGTTTCTCTGCAAGGAGATGAGATCTGACAGAGCCTCAGAGAAACTGCCCTTTATTCAGAAAGGATCTGTCCCAGGCTGTCACCTATCGCAGAAGAAATGATGCACGCTGTACCAAACAGAAACGTCGGCCGGGCTCACAGCAAGTGCACACATGCATAGCAAGCTGCAGTTGTGTCCTATCTCATCTCCTCATGGCTAGGTCAGACATTTACGCATTGCATGGAAGTCTTCCCTTCCTCTATGGCAAGTCCACACTCAAGTATGTCCACATAGCAAAAAACACTTTCTTTCAGCATATATTTCAAAAAATCATTACAGCTTTGACTGAGATGCTCACAATGCTTTCCATTTTTCTTAAGTCTCCTACCCTTGGATTCCTGTGATTACAAGAAAAAAATCCAATTGCTGCGATAAAAAAAAAAAGTACAAATTTACACAGGGACAGTGAAAACATTTTTTCTGTTAATAAAAAATCCACGGTCTTGCAACTTCCTCCTGAATATGTATAGGCAGTGAACAGCTGAGGTGTGAATCCTGCCATGTGGCAAGGGAAGAGAACAGAGCTCTCAGACAGCACTATCACACATGGCTTTTTTAGACAAAGGTAAGCAAACTCTTTACTATGAACCCAGTCTCGCAGCTGAAGTACATAGGAAGATAAAAGGCCTTTCTCCCTTAGATTATAAGGCATGCACTGAAGTCACTTAGTTTTGAAAATCATTACCTCCAAATCTGACTGTGCAAACCTGAGAGAAAAATCAATCTATTAAATTTAGCATGCATCCAAAAGCATCTTTAAGCACTGCTTTACCAGCATCCCAGTGATTAACATTTGCTGCTTATTTTTCCTATCGCTTTGACAAAACAGCTAGAAAGGCTCTTTCCCTAGGACCAGGTTATTTCTGAACTGATACCTTATTTTTATGTCTCCTGCCTGGCAAGAGCAATAGTCAATACCAGTCACTGGATTCTGGTCAGAAAGGAGAAAGGTCCCCAGACAGTCTTACTCCATGGCAATTCCCATTACCCTACAGCATGGTGACTTTGTGGTAGCTGCTCAAAAATGAGAAATAAACTTATTTTAGTCTCCAGTACTACTGCAACAGAAATAACTAGGAGAGCTGAGTTCCACAAATACTATTTTATGGAAACTCAGTGTGATGTAGAGAACAGGTTTCCATTGGCTCCAACGTAAGTCAAAGCCACAGAGTGACTGGAGTCTGGACGGAGGGTAAAAAAAAATAATCTTCTAACAACAGCGCAAAGTCTGAAGGCCTGCTTTCCAGCAGACTCTTCTACCAGAGCCCTTTTACTAGTGACTGACAGAGTTTAATGTAGGTTTTGGCACACTAAGAGGTGTAGCATAAAGTTGTTAGAAGATGGATCTGTCAGAATGGAGGCAATTTATCTAGGGACTTTCTTGCATCTGCAGCTGGTAGACAGAAACCAAAAGTCACAAGGACTAAGAACTGAATAATAGAGCTGAATTTAAAAAAAAAAAAATAAAAAAATAATCAATGTTTTCTTCCAGACTTAGGACAAGTGTTGACATTTTTCTCAGAAGTGAAAAAAATTCCAATTTGGTGCTGGCAAAATATTTAAGCCTCTTTGACATTAAACTCCATTTGCCAGTAAACTCAGTCACCTCTTGATCTCAGTCTTTCCTGGACTAGAGTCTCAGGGAAAGCAAAAACTTAGGCAACACACTCCCAGAGAGAGTTTTTTGAAACGTATCTTGGCATTACTGAACACTGTGCTGTATTCAGCAAAAAAACCCCAGACTTTCGTGGAAGAGAGAATGCGCATCGCCCTTGAGCACTATAACCCCCTGAAATGTATGAACTGACTGAAAAAATAAGGCAGGATAACAGCATTAGGTTATGTGGTGAAAGCTGGTCTGCACACATGTAAAGGAGCACAGATGCACAACGGCAGGATGGGCGTATTACAGGATGCAGACAAAGAGCATTTGGGGATTGCACAGGACTTATTATGGGATGTTTAGGAGTGGAATCAGAGTTAGGGAAAAGGATGAATCTAGGTGATTTGGAGAGGAGCAACTGTGTCAAAATAGAGGGGGACAAGGGGATAAAAAGGACCCATCTCCTGTTAATGGGGCTGCTCTGTACACTTGTCTAACACCCCGCACCCAATCAGCACAGTCTGTCCTATTTTCTTACCAAATTCCATTTCCATCTCTATTTTGCTGGGTGAAGGGATCCTCTTTCCCGTGTGCATGTGTGTGTATGGGGTTCTGCAGTGCCAGCAGCCGGAAAGACTGGAGTGAGTGAACTTAAATATCAGCAAGTGGAGTGGCACCTTGGATCACAGGGCTTGTGAGTCTGGGGTGCCAGCACCCGGAGGGAGTGAGGCTCTACCTCCCTGCTGATTTCAAAAGGCACCTTAACACATCTGGAAGACAAACGCCACCTTTGATTTCGCTGTGTTGTCACAATATATTATTTGGACCTACCTACCTACAAGGAGATGAAAGGGAGTTGTGCACTTTCACTTGTATTTTGTTACATTAGAGGCTTCAAGTACTTGATTACTTTAAGGGAAAATGAGGATTCAAATCCTGAAGGCAGCTTTCACATCACGGTCTTTTTCCTTATAAATGTTATGAACATGCAATCGGATGTTATCAGATGCTCAAGTTGTCTCCCTTGAGAACAATACAGTACATAGCCACAGCCAGCTTTCAAAATTTGACCCTTTATGTGAAAAAAGTATAGCTAATTGATATTATGAAATATTCAAACCCAGTATGAAATATTTAAAAACCCCTATCTTTGCAATATCAGAATGGAAACCAATTAACCCACCTATAAGGAAAATCTTTCAATTTGTTTTTTCACTTTTGTTAAAAAATACCCAAAATGTAACATTTTATTCACATAAAATAGTGCTGGTTTTCCATTTGGATGGGGGGGGGGGAGGAGTCTTACATGTGATCCATTCTAAACCATTTTTTATTATTATTGTTATTTTTAGTTTGGCAGCCGAACCTAAAAATCAATTACTTGTGCAGTCCTGGATGACAGTTGAAAAAGCAGTTTCTAATCTTGTGTCAGTAAAGGCTGTTGCCATGAGCAGCAAGATCCTCTGACTGACACGTAAACCAGTGGCTTTCAGAATAATTTGACAGATATTTTTCTTTATGTTTTTTCTTTTTTTTTTTTTTTTTTAAACAGGGAAGTCTCTTATTATCATTTATACACAGCAGTTCCTCTCTCCAGTACATTAGCTGAAAATCCACTTGTTTAATTAAGCTTTAGGCTGTAAGCCTTCTGTTCTTTCACTTTAATAGACTTACACATGGAAGCACAGTTTCTGCAGGTTTTACCTTACACATCATCAGGTTGCTGACTTCTTAACCAGATTACTAGATACAAGGCCTTGCTGTATTGAGACTTGAGTCAAGGGGGAGAAGCCGCAGCCAGCCTGCTTTTAGATAATACAGACGACAGCATTATTGTTCTAATAAATGAAAGAAAGCCGCAGTCCTTTTATGGACAGGAATGCAACCAGCAACGGTTATGCAAACAGGTAGCAAAAATCAGTCGCGACCCCAAGAAGCTGACAAGACAGACAAGCGTAGTGCTAGATGCAGTTGCCTAAGGTTATCCAGCACATCAGTAAGCCCAAAGCAGAACCAACGTGCCGTTCACTGGGCCCACGCCACCCTTCCCGGAGAGTAATCCATGTGACTAGTTATCCTGGACTCATCTACTAGAAGACAAGTAGGTTGTTTTTTTTTTCTACTTCTAATTGATAAAGAGAAGAAGAAATGAAACCATTTTTTATAAACTCCAGAAGTATGCAGAAAATATAGCATTTTCTCTGAATATGTGTTTTTTACAGCATGGCTACCCGCACTGAATGGTGCTCTGCAGACACATGGGGAGGGATGCTGCTGCACAATGCCAGGTGCTGCACACAGTGTACAGCAAAAGAGAAAGACGATGATTTTGAGGTGAGCAAGTGAGGCCATGTTGCATGCTCCTGTTTGGTTTGACATCTCACGTGCCGCTACCTTTCTGCCTTTCTGTGTTACGTGGTTTGATGGCAGAACTACAGTGAAGTTCTAGGATTGCCTCAGTTAGTGCTATGAAAGAAATTAAAGCAATGTGACAAGTATCTTGTTGGGGAGGGCTTGGGAGTTTTTATGGTGTGGTTTTGTTTTGGTTTGTTTTTTTTAAGGTTAGGACTCTTCTTACCCATCTTGAATCATATATAAAAGTGCAGGACACTTGACACTTACCACCTATACTGAAAATTTGCCAGACTTCTAAGAGCAACAATTAACAGTCACTCAGTAGCCATAAGGGGAAAAAAACAAAACAAAACAAAACAAAAAAAAGACCATAATTGCACCAAAATATTTCAGCAAGGCATAGAAAAAGATAATTACCATTATTATATGGCCTTTGAGTACCAACAAGACCTTAATAGCTCATGAACAACTCCAAGCCCCAGGGCTGCCAGGCAGAACAGAGGCCAGAGCTCTTCTGTGCTATTTACTGTGCATAGACACCAATACCTCCACTTCAAGATTTCATAGTTCCAGACCTGCACATAGCAAAAGACAATCTCTGCTTCAGATATCACAACCACAAGAGAGCAAGTGAGCCAGGAATATGCCGGGAGAGGAGGGAAGGCAGAGGATAAGACAGGATTGTAGCACAGCCTCTCCTCGCTAGCACTGCCCAGTAGCATCATGACACTGATGCAGTCACATTCCTCTTCCCAAAGCCCCTTCTTCTACCCACGGTCCAGGAAGCAGCTACATATGACTGGAAGCAAGAGCAGGCAAAACTGGTTGTCTGTTCGAGGCTCAGATCTCAGGAGTTTGACTGACATCTGAATTAGTTTTCTTTACAAAAAGCAGGGATTCAGAAGAAACTCCCATAAATACTGTGCAGCTTGGAGATAAAATAATTTTCTTGAGAGAAATAAGGCAAAGCAAAAGAAAATTGTCCCCATCCTTTCATAATCTGTATCCTGTCCTCTTTTTGGTAGTTTTCTTTCCTTAATTCAAACTCTTTGCAGTCTTTTACCTATGCAGATATTAAAAAACCACAATTATTATGAGTGCATTTTCATTCAGTACACTGCACATTATAAGTGTTCTTCTATCACCCTCGATAAATCTCATCTTGAGTGAGCAGACACATTAAGAATTTTCATTGAAATTTAGGCTATAACAAAACAAAATTATATTCAACAAATCATAACAGACAAGATAGTCAAACACAGATAAGACAGCACATAGCAGACCAGTCAACATTGATTAGCAGGTTTGCCAAATATATTTGCAGTAGATGGCAAAACAGAGAGCAAAAGTAAGTTGTCGTAGTTGAAGCACTTTATGCTTTTTCATAATCTTAAAAATAGGCAATGTAGGAGCAATATGTTAGTATGCCACACATGCTTGCATCTGAGCACACAGAGTACAAATTTGGTGTGCTGTAGATGCACAGTTGGAGACCAGGACTCTGATATCCCTTAAAAACACAGTCCAGAACAAGAGATGGCAGAAATGTAAAGCTGTACTTCTGCAACACCAGAGCGCAGGGAATTTCAATCCCTATCTGTAAGGAAAAGTGACCCAAGAGAATCTGTGAGGCCAACAACCAAAGGCTGCTGCAAGAGCCTCCTGCAAAGCAATTACCTGCCTCACATATTGTAAGGGAAGAGATGAAGCCCTGGGAAGCAGCAGGATACCCAGCTCCACAGTTTCTCTCTGCCCTTGTTTCTTCCTGTTCAGACCATATTTTGCACTGCTTGGCCAAATGAGCGCTTGGGTATTCAACTTGCAGGATATGGAAATTGGCCATCTCTGCTCTAATCTTTTATCTAGGCAATATTCAGAAACCTGAATTTGCACTGATAGGAAACAGTAAATAATATTTGGTCACGATTAAGAGAAAACCTTCAAAAAATTCCTAAGTATCCTTAGGCTGATAAAAAAAGGCCAAGAAAGGCAATCAAAGGTAACAGAACAGTATTAAGAACTGAGAATACTCAATCAGAGTAGGACTCTTTAGCCTGGCAAAGGAGATGGGTGAATGGAGGAAAACAATCAAAGATAAATGAGGAAAAAAAGTTTGTTCATAGTCTCTCCCAGTACAGACACTAGGGGACAGTGGGGAAACCCAGAGGTGCTAGAATCAGAAGCAAGAGGAGGTGGTTCTACAGCTATGCATAAAACAGTCATGAAGCTCCCTATCACTTTATACAGAAAAGCTATGTCCTATGTAGAGAGGTAAAGACTGAGACAATCTGACTTCCCTTCCATACAGAACAGACCTGCTGATTAAAGAACTCCTTTCCCATAGAGACAGCTTATTTTATACCTTACTTGGAAACACGCGAGTACTCCACTGGCCACTGTATGTTTAACAATGTCTCTGCATGTACACAGAAGAGTACAAACACCTTAGCACAACTGGCCATATTACACTCCAACAGCCTTTTCAGTTTGGTCAGAGGATAGACTTTTCCTTAAACATTCCTGTTGCTTAAATTTTTCCTCTAGCAAAGTCTATGTTTGTAGACAAACTCATGCTTTTTATATCCTTTCCTTCTAGACACACAGACTAGATTTTTGGACTCCATTTTCTCTCCTATCCCACTCCTTCTCCTCTCCATTGGTTTTGTACTGTAAATGGCATTCTTAGTCCTTCAGAACAGAGCAGGATCTGTGAAACCGAGTCACATTTTGTTTACTTCCTCTCACGGGTCATTAATGAAAGCTGAGGAACACCTCAACCCCTCAGCAGCCTCTATTTCTTCTCCCTTCGTCACACACAGTACATTGCTCTTTGTCATTTATGGTCTTCCTGACATTCTTCAATCCACCAGATTTCAGTCCAAATTTATCTGAATTCATTTTTCTAGTAGCATTTGGGAGAACACCACAACAAATGCTTCAGTCATATCTCCATGTGCGACAGCATAGCTGGCACCATTGCTAAACAGGTAAAACAGAGAAGATTAGGACTATTTCAGCTATCTTTTATTCACCTAATATCATTTTCCTTTAAAACAACAGGAGCAAACCACATGCCTATGATAGACCATACTCATCATACTGTCTCATCATCCTTTATACTCAGAATTATTTTGGGTGGGAGTTGGGTCCTTTCTGTCCTTTTTATTTACTTGTGGCATCCCTTCAGTGGATGGGATGGATTAGAATACAGGTTTGTAAGGAGGAAGACAGGTATTAACACATTTAAGTATCTCAGTAGTCCTTTATTCAATGGATAGTAGTAATGTATTCTTAAATGTTTTGCACCTCCCTATGAAATTCCAGGCTGATAAGCTTGACATTAGTAGAATTCTACCTGCAGTAGAAACTGGTATGAAACAGTCAGCAAGATAAAAGATACAGTCATGTTGTTGATATTTCACTGGTCTACAGCCAGTGAAGACTCTAAAATATTTGATTTAGCCTTACGTGGCAATACAGAAGAATACGTACCTTTGCAACTCATAAGCTGTTAACTACTCCAGCAGTAGAACACAGAAAAAATTCAAGTGGGAAACATTCAATGACAGAGTATCATTTTCCTTCAGATCATTATTAAATCCTTGCAAGTAGGATACACGCAGTACTGAAAACTGGAAGATTCATTAATAATAATGACAATGGGTCTGTTACACAGACGGATTTGATCTTGGAATAAGATGATTCATTTGAATGGTAGGGATTGTTAAACAAACCAAACACATGAGAAAATATCTTGGATGTAAAGCTGTGCTTGCAAGATAGGGGAAGAATGTGAAATCCTGAAATATAGTGCCACGGAGTGAATGACTAAGGACTGTGGGACAGAAAGGGGAACAGAAATTCCCCATAGTTAAGGCTTCCCCATGTTACAGTAGAGGGTCAATCTGACTGCCAGGTCTTCAAGCAGGAGATATGAGGCAGGATTGAGAAACCAGTCAGAGAATTAGCTGAAATGCCTATGTAGTCCAGCTGTCCTTTTTCAAGGAATACGGAGACACAAGGGGTACCATATCAGAAGAATTTTAAAAAAAGTCACATAAATAGAAAAAGCAGAAAGGAAGTAAGAAACAGTCTCTCCTAAATGTCTGCATGAAGAGATCCCTAATGAGAGAAATCCTCCATGAAGAAACAAAGGTCTAGAAATGGAAAGTGAATAAATCCAGCTTAGAAATTAAAGTACACCATTTAATTTTTGATCATTTACTATTTCGATAACTACTCCAAGGCTCACTGGATGCGCTTTTGAAGTTGCACCTTAGCTCAAAACAAAAAGCACAAATATGATAAAGGGCCGCATAATGAGACATAAAACTCTTGGCCCCACGAAAGAATGGTAGAATTTTTGGGACCCATTTTCAATAGAATCAGTTTTAAAAAAGAAGCTACTCTGTTACTCATAAGATGGAAATAAAGACAATGCACTGGTTTAATTTAGTTTAATTAATTTCATTTAAGTCTAACCCATCCCTGCTGGCAGCTTTGCACAACAGAAATGTCACCATAGCAATCTATCATGTCATTTGAAACTGAGAGGTCTCTGCTAAGTTGGCACCCCAGTGAAACCTACAGTGAGGGCACTGAAGGCTGTCCAAATCAGATGCTGGAAGGAATCTACTGTGGAAGAGAAAGTCCCATATATCACTACCGAAGCCAAATCATCAAGATAAATGGTAAAGAAATAATACAGATGATCTCACTTTTTATTGGGCTCAGTTGTAGCTGAGGCAACCCAACCCTAAAAAGCTTAAGGGGGGTATCAAAGATGAGAAAGTGAAGTCTCTGAAGGCTTCTCCAACTCTGCCCACACTATGATAAAAGCCAGAGAATTCTCAAAAGTTTACGTTTTCTTTTTCCCTCAAGTGAACACAATGAAATAGATCAGCTTCGTAGCCCAAACCCTGTCCATGCTCTGCCCTCACTGCAGTTTCAAAGCTTCAGTTCCCCTGGCTACCCTGGCTTCTCCTTGCTGCTACCATGCACAGGCAAAGTCCCTCAAGTACCTGTTACCGTAGGTGCCAAAGAAGACATCTGATAAAAGATGACTCTCTCTTTCCCTCAAAGAGGGGAAAACAATAATGACAAGGAAATTTTACTGCCCTTCTATATTTACTTCAGTGACTGATTTTGATGTTTCAAGCCAAATACACGCTTGATTTGCCTCTTATAGACTGTATTCATGTGTGAGGAATCCTAGCTGTAGATAACCAGGCTAAAATAATATCATATCAAGGATTTCCACTGGAGCTGTACATGTTGGGGAGAGTTACACAGGCATTTTGAACATGTCCCCCATGAAAAGATCAGAATTGGCAGACATGGCAAACTAGGGTTTCTCAAAAGAAAACCACTTGACATTGGCTTTTATTACAACCTACCCCAAATACTTTGTTGGATCAGCTCCCCCCCGAGGATGGAATATTCAAACAATCTGCAAAAACATGACAATTACAGAAAAGATTGTTCAGAGTTATCTTCACTACATTTCAACACCAAATGTTCACTTCGAGTGTTTTATTTTCACCTCTGTTACATTACACATTAATGTCTGATATTGAAAAATATGATGAGCAAACTATGCCATGCTGCCAATTTTTATTTTGCATTCCCATTTTTCAACATAGTTGTTGAATTTTTGTCTTCTTACCCCAGATGAAGACAAACTCCTTAACTGGGGAAATGCAAATTCAATTGTAACTTGTGTTGAATTAAGAAAAAAACAGGAACATGCATTTCTTAAGCATTCTCATACAAATGCAAACCATAAGACTGATTTCCCAGCTCAGTTAAAAGCTCCAAGCAACACTGAATGCTGATTATATGCTGAGGTCAGAAGGAGCAAATGGGTTTAGCTGCTTTACTAATAGCAATCAAGCTTATTTAGGAAAAGATGCCGTGAAGTTTTGAAAATTCCTCACTTAAAGATTGGAATTCAGACTCATGGAAAACTCAGACTCAGTCTGCTCCTCATATACCAGGTATACCTCAGAATGTGCAGCAGCCTTACTTAGTTTTTTAAGCCTTTCAAGAAGTTGGGGTCTAATTCCTGCCTAGCTCCCTTTGGTAATTTTGAAAATGTCAAGCAGATTGTAAGGTTCTGAAGCAGAAAGTGTATGTGGTAGTTAAGATTATAGAACAAGGTCTATTACATGAGACAGTCATGTGATAAATCCTGCAACAGCGATAGCAAATAGGAAACTAGCCTTGTATTCAGCTAGCTCAATGATTCCTCTTACAGAGGGTGCTAATAGTGCTTATGTTTGCACTTCCCAGCATTTAAAAAAACAAAATTCAAGGTTACCAAGTTAGCAAGCTAGCTCACCACCAAAGAGATTGGCATAAATCACATGGAAAGGCCTTTCACTCTAGCAGAAGCTTTCAAAGATCAAGCAAGCAACATTGGGGCTTTTGCTATGAGTGAAAGTGGCTTCAGCAAGAGCTTTCAAAAACTGCTGCTTAGAGATCACAAAAGGAATATAGTCTTTCCCTGCACAACTCAAAACCAGCCAACTGTCTTCATGTTCAACATACAGAGGTTGTATCCAACCACTGGTATCTTGACTTTGGACATCCCAATCTAACCAGCGCAGTCACAGACCTCCCCCCTCAGCAAAAGCAAGATGCCAGTGAGGCGTGATGTACCATAGCTCAAAGCAAACCAATGCTGCCTTCTTTAGGGGATCAGAGATGCTAGTGAATAACTCGTTATTTGTTATCTCCTGCTTTATTTCACATATTTCTTAGAAGAAAGGGACATGCTCCCTAGTGAATGAGCAGACCAAGAAGGTAGTTGCAGCACTTCAGCAGCAAAAGTCTGGAGGTCAGCACCTGACAGCAGCTGCCACAGCAGGCTTAGGAACCTGATTAGAGATGCCCTCAGCAGTGCGGTAACCAAGGATGGTTGTAAAACTATCCTTTTCAGGCTTCTATATTCTGGGGGATTGGTGAGTTCTTGTTACCTTGTGCTCTAGGCTAATGCTAAATGGGCAACCCAGAGCAGTACTTCACACAGCAGACCCTCAGAGCAGGGGCAGAGCTGTGTCACTTTGCCTGAGCTCAGCGTGGGGCCAGTGACATCTACTCCAGTCCTGTCAGCCGACCCCAGCAGGGATCAGAGTTAGCTCCAGAGCTAGGAGTTACAGGTGCAGTACCACAGATCCACTTAAGGCTGCAATTTCACCTTCTTAGCCTGTCCAAAAGAAATCATACAGTGCTGGGTGTCAATTACAGGTAGTTTTTAAAATGCCCTTTTATCAGTTCTCACAGAAAGTGTCCGTCCCTTGTGCTGAAGAGAACTAAGTGAACATTTCAGCTTCCTTTAGCTTTGTCAGGGAAAAGACAAACAATCTGAGAGTTGGCTTTGGCTTTAAGTGTTTAAGTGTTTAAAAAGACACAAGTATCACCTTCCATATTGTAGTCAGAGGCCAGCATTTCAGCTACAGGCATTGGATCAAATTCCTAGGGTCTACTTAGCTTTCACCTAAGGGCATATATAAACAATAATGTATGGGAGGTCTAATTGCACACAGTTAGGAAATTAAAACATTCCCTTGAATAGCACTCCTAAAATATGCATGGATACATACATAAAACATGTGAACAGCCAGTGGAATTCAGAAATCCTTTTGGTTGAACAAAATGCCATAGAGTTTTTCCCAAAGAGGGACACTGTACAGCGAGGAGTTAGGATTTATCTGTCTAGAGCTTATTTCACTGCAGAAATAGTAAGATCATTTACTTCCTTGAAGGCTGTCTTGCTGTCTTTTCCAATACAGATTGAAGAGGACCACTTTCCTGCCATGCTTCACCCTGCTTTCCTCCTGTCTGAACCTCTGCTGTCATCTCCATACAATAAATTGGATTACAGTTTTCCTCCTCTCAGGGATATGGTACTTATACTTTTTGATTTGTGTGGGCACAGCATGGGCTTGTTCCACTCTAGCAGCTGACCCATGGAAACCTGTTTAGAAAACAGGTACTGCCATTCCACAGTGCTTTTACTGAGAAACAAAAAGTTGTGTCTCTGGGTGCAGCAGGGAAGCAAGGTCGGGCTGTGATGTGGTCCACTAGGTCACTTGTGAGCTCTGCTCACACTCTCCAGTGGGCCAGCCAGTCCAAGGTAGGAGTGCTACTGCATTTAAACAAGAAGTCTAATCATGGTCAAAATAATCTTCACAGTGAGAATGAATGCTCATAAGGTATCAGAATTGAGCTGACTGACACGCTCCAGTACCTTGGGGGAGGAACTCTGTGGTGGAGTTAGCATCTCATTTAAAAGAAGTGAGAACTATTTCAGATGAGTTTTATGAGCATGAGGTCCCCATCCTACTTCTCTACCCATCAGAAGAGAGGTTATTTCCTTTCCTCTCTTCTCCCCCATGAGACATGTTTTGTAAGCAGCTCTTTATTTATTGTGCTTAACCGATTCTCCTAACTGGAACATGAATTTTTAGGCCTGTAAAGAACTGGAGGATGAGGAGGGAAAACACCTCTGCATTTTCTGAAGGAAAGAGTAGTATGTAGATAGAAGACTGAAAGGGAAGTACTGCCAGCAGTCCTATTAGTTAGCCATACAGTATCAAGGTTAGCAGCCTACCCTCCAGCTCTATAGGACAGCATGAATTACTGGTGTCCTACAGCCTTCTGGTGAAATGCTTTCACAGAGGAGTTATGTGGGAAGCTGTATAGTATGAGTGCTGTGTTTGCTGAAACAAACTGCCCCAGCAGTAGCCTCCATACCTCTGGCAGAGGCATTTAAAGCAAGCATGAAAGAAGGGCAGCAGCCTCCAAGTTTACACATCCTTCTGTTTTCTGTGCTGAAGGATTTTTAAAGTTTTGATTTACACAGATTCTTTTCTGCATTAGACCCATGACAATTGCCCATTTCTCTATCCCAAGCAATTAGCACCACTACCACCAGTGGGGCATTGTTGCCATAGTATGGTGGAGACAATTCAGCTATAAAATGGATTTGCACAAACATAGCATTGTACATCCTTTGTCATCTGTCCCACACTGGATTTCAGTTGCTTTTAAAGACATCTCAGCCCTTTTTTCTGAGCTATCAAGCACCACATGGATGCATTTGATTTTGTTCAACTCTCTGTTAGTCCTTGCATACTCAGAAAACTTAGTTTCATACCTTCTCATTCATCGATATTGCTGGAGGTGACGTATCATGAGGGTTTTCATACAAGAGCAGCAGCTTTACACTGAAGAAGTTAGTATAATCAGGCAGCAGTGTCTTTTATAAATTAAAAAAATCCCCACACATTCTAATTTAAACCATTAGCATGGCCTGTGGTTAGATGACATTATGTTGCTAATGGATCCACTGTGGAATATGACACCAGTTGTGCTGTCCACTGGGATTTACAGGCATATAATACACATGTTTATTTCAACTCTAAAAGGCTGTACTAATGGCTTCAGCACTTTTGTGTTAAATAATCGACATTCTTCCCCTTTGGCAGTGAATGCATATGTAATGCAATCCATGTTTTCCTGGGATAATTGGTCTTTCTTTCCTCAATCAGAGGTACTATGAAATTCCAGACTAGATGTGTTAGAGACAAGTTAGGTTTGCCTGTAGGCTGTCTCTAGTTTTCTTTGGTTTTCTGTCTCTTAAAAAAGTCTTCTAGGTATTTTTCAAAGTGGTTGTGCTTTTTACTGCTCACCTCCTCCCTGCCTACTGTCTCGCTTGAGGCTTGTGTTCACCAGGACTAAAATGAAAACTAACATGCTAAGATTTTTGTGAAGATGCTATTTCTTCTGTAGCCCAGTACTGATCTAGCAGAGGCAATTCCAGTGGCACTGCTGGTATCTGAAATGGGCTGAACTGTCAACAGGACAGATGCAATTGCTTAGTGAAAGGTACTATCAATGAGTAATTATGCAATGCAGTCTTCCATCTAATGTAAAGCTTGCTTATCTGTAAAGCACGAAAGTGTTTCCTTCAGTTATCAGCATTCCAGCACCCAAATTTACATCTGCATTAACAGAGGATGCTTGTCACCAAACCAGCTCTTACCATCTCAGAAAATGCCAGCACACAAGGGACAAGCAAGAGCAGGTAGCCTTCCAGATAGCGCATTCCATATTAGGTGGCCTAGCAAACAGAACACACCGTGGTAGCAGCAATTAGAGTTTAATTGTGCAACAACTGATCAGCTGAGAAATGATCAACACAGTCATGAGAGAAGATCTTATACTTTCTTACTGGTTACATTTATTGTATTACAAGTATGCAATGCTGTGGTTGCTGGAGTGGCTTCTGGGTGGTTTTGACCCCATTGCGTGGGATCATGATGCACTGGGATGCGTTCCAATCTGCCACACTACCTAAATGAAAGAACCCCAAAGAGTGTATCCAAGTCTGAAACAGATCCAGAGAGTCATGGGCACAGCCGTCAGCTATAAAAAACAGGTCACTAACCAAACCTCCAACAGGTAGCAGCCAGTGAGAGAGGCAGATTCTGGAGAAGAAAACTCCCTCTTGCTGTTCACTTTTCCCTTTGTAATCTTTCCAGGTGGATGATGGTTCTTTTTGGATCACAAATAGCACCAAACCAACAAAGCACTTTGCTGTGCTGTTGCGTTACCCTTCACACACACCGCAAAGCTAAGCTCTCCTGTGATCTACTGATGCAGCTGGGCACTGTGCTTGCAGTGAAATCCAGACCCACCAGAGTCTGTCTGTTTGGACAAGTAAGTTCTTTACAAACACAAATTTCAATTGCCTGCATTTATACCTAGAAGGCTAGAAGGTCTAAAGCTTTGTAAAAAGTCTTGAGTTATCAGAAAGCTGCGTTGAATGCTCACCTTCCTCTTTGCTTCCCTGTACTGCATGAATTCAGGTTGACCCCACTGCTTTGGTGGAGAACTTGATGATCAGAGTGTGCTGTTTCAGACATGTACTAAAATTCAGAGGGAGAGCAAGTGAAATCCTAACCTTTAATTGAATAGTTGTTTTATCTTGGCTTTCCCCTGGACCTGACTTCCACTCTGTTTCTGAACCAAAGCACAGAGCTAAATTCAGGAAGAAAATATTTAGCTTCAGCTGAACAATACTAGATGCTAAACTAAAGGAAAAGCATTCCTTATTCTGCCTGAGGAACTTAAGACAACATAGCAAAGCATAATCCTGCAAACATATGGACCGTATATATTTCACAAGGATCTGGAAATAAAAAGGGTAAAAAATAAATCAGCTCTCTCCAATTTATATGCATGCTACATGCAGAGAGTTAAAGTGAAGAAAAAAATAATCTAGAGGAGCACTTCTCCAGGGTGCACTGATATTCCATTTAAAAAAAAAACAACACACAAGGAAAAATTGCTTTCAAATGCCCCGTTGTGCAATAGGAACTTTCGTAAAAGTGTTCCAGATCACAGTAAACTGCATATTGGTGAGTGTTTGGGATTTGCATATTCCTAGTCTGCCACTGCAGCGTGGATGCCTACCAGGCAGTTAGTGTCTGAAAGTCACCAAGTGACTATTAAATTTCACAAAGGAGGTACGACTGTAATGCTATACTACTATTAATTAGATTTCAACCAAGATAACAATTACCAGGGATTTGTCAGATTTGTAAAATTGTAACTAGTATAATTTCAGTGTTATCTAGGGACCCAAGATAGACATCTCATATTACATTCAAGTTAACTAAACATAATTTATAAAAAGGTAAATCCTCAGTACAAAATGAAATAATTTCAATCAAAAGCACACAATCTGATCAAATACATGGGGAGACTGCTCCTTCTAGCTTGCATTTAATGAGAGGTTTCTAATTTGCATAGCTTTTTAGTAGGGGATGATGTGTCCAATTTAAAGTTCTCACATTTTATTTTTCTCTCTCAAGTACAAAGACGCTGCCACCTGCTTTGGAAGCGTCCAGCTGGCCAATCTGTGTGGACAGCATCATTATTAAATTGTCTTCTGCCTCTTGCTGGCACTGGACCTGACCCACTATAGCGCGTGCTACTTCCTCAAAAGCACTCAGCAACCAGAGCACCCACTCTGGACAGACAAGTGTAAAACGGCATCACTTCACAGACTTAAGTTACAGCCATTCATTAGCTAGCTCAACAGCTGTAAACAATATTCCCAGACCTCTTTGGATCAGGTACATGCTGACAAGGTGACATTATAAAAGTGCAACACCTACAATCCACAATCTTACAACAAAAACTATCTTATATCCAGAGTCCTCCAGCAATTTACAGAGCAACAAAAGCAGAATATAAATTATTCTAAACTTCCACCTGAATTAAGATGCTTCTATGAAGCAGATCTGCTTACTTTAATACATGTACGTGTGCTTTCAAAGATTTCAAGCGACTGGAAACTGTGATGCGAGGCAAAAAAATGCACCACTAACAATTAAATATCTTGATAGTACAACTATTGTAATACTATAGCTAATAGGAACCTGAGATTTTTATCCTTTCTACTTAGTTGTTAGCACTGAAACCCCCGCGTAACTTACCCTTAGGTATCTCCACAGTAATTCCCACACCATTAGTTATTCACAATATTGCCTACTATCTATAAATGCACCTATTATGTGCACCTAGTATGTGTGGGTTTAGAAGCAATATGTATTAAATTTCCTACCACATCTCCTTCAATAGATACCAGAATCATGCAGAGAAAAAGCTAGTTTGGTTCCCCCTCCCCCCATTCTTTTTATATTATTATTATTTTAATTTTTAAACCAAAAGAAATAACCAGCACTAGAAAAATACACAGCTTTAATCAAAGCCATTCAAGAAACAAGGTGGAATATTATAACACTAAAAAGCATGTGCCAGCAGTTGGAATGGCATATGGAAAAAAAATGCAGACTAAATTCATAACCAGGATGGAGGAAAAAAAAAATCTTTTGAGAATTACTTTTTTTGCATATTCATGCCCCAATAAATTGCTTTAATTAGCTAAAAGAATGAGGAGGCAACCAAGAATGAATATGTTGTGCTGAGTATGCACACCTTAAGAATATCACTAATGTTTCAAAAACTGCATTCTGGTAGAAATCCACACCTACCCAAACACCTTTTTTCCTCTATGTATTATTCATACAGTCACTGCTGACAGGACCGAGGAACTGTGTATTAAAGATAAAGCTGCTTTGCAACACAGTTGTCTGTTAAGATGCCCATGATAATTCTTTCCCCTTACCTCCCTCTCCCCTCCCATGAATAACCATACTTAAAAAACCCAAAAGACTAAAATCCCATTTTCTCCGTAAGATAAATGTGTGTACACTGCTGTGGAAGCAGACAAGGGATGTTTGAGAACACAAATATTAAATAAAGCCCAAGGCATTGGTTCATTATCCCACAAAGCCCTACCAACAGAGACCAGTTTGGACCATCTCAATAGGTCAGAACCCAAGTATTATATGTACACTTAAAATGGGATGCATTCGTTTGCAGCTTTTCTTAAAATTTGCCAGGAAAAGGGTCAACACTCTTTATGAATGCATAAAAAGGAGGATGAAGATCTTGGAGATGCAAGGACATTAGATGCTCCTGTCTTTAAATGTCCAGCTGCTTCCAAAATTTAAGTGCTAAATATCTGACAAATTCCAATTCCTTTATGGGTTTTAGGTAAAACTCTGACCTTTACCCTTCCCCATTGCAAATATCCACTTAAGGCAATAGTGACCTTGCTATTTGATCACGATGAATGTGCATAGAATCATAGAATGGTTTGCGTTGGAAGGGACCTCAAAGATCATCTAGTTCCAACCCCCCTACCATGGGCAGGGACACCCTCCACTAGACCAGGTTGCCCAAAGCCCCATCCAACCTGGCCTTGAACACTTCCAGGGAGAGGGCATCTCATCACCCTCACAGTAAAGAATTTCTTCCTAATACCTAATCTCAATCTACTCTCAGTTTAAACCCATTACCCTTTGTCCTATCACTACATGCCCTTGTAAACAGTCCATCTCCAGCTTTCCTGTAGGCCCCCTTCAGGTACTGGAAGGCATATTACTTTTTAGAACAGTATTTGCTTCTCAGCTTGATTGAACTCAACACTAGTTTTCTTAGCGTGTTCAGATTGTATCTCTCAATTTGCCCTTCTGCTTCAAACAACACTTACAATGAGAGCAGCAGTTCTGAGTTAGGACTAGACCATGCAGACCTTGGAGGGAACGGACAGCAAGGGAGAAAGCTGACCCTCTTTTCAGGTCCCACTACATGCTAGTCCTAGGGATTTTCCTTCCTCCTTTTAATTATAGACTTTACTAACAAGCCATGTGTGTTTTTGAGCACTTGTTGATGAGTTCAGATTAGAAGGGGACATGGCTATTTCCCTTTGGTAATGTAGTGAATAGTGAAGTAACAAGCTAGCCCAAGAAACAATTTTCACCTGTACTTTCTTCTAATTACCATTCTCATTTAAAAACAATAAAAGGTGATTTCCCCTGACAAATGAAACAGTTTGTTGATATCCCTTTGAAGATCAATTTAAATTAAATTCACCATATAATTCTAAATAACCCATCTACACACACGCACATAATTTACTTAACCATCAAGAGACTCAAGAAGCTTGCACTCAGTCTTCTTATAGCAGTTAAAAGTAGTGCTTTTATTCCCCAGGATGAGCAGCGAGTAACAACCAGCAGTTCTCCCTTCCTCTTAATATTTTGCTCTTCCTCCTATTACTTGTTCCTTTGCAGACACAAGGAATACAGTCCTGGCCCTAGTGAAAAAAAGTAAAACACATGGCTTAGGTATTTTACACCCCAAGCTCTCCACAGGTTCCTACATACTCCTCTGGAGGGATAGTAGTGAACAAAAGAGCTCAGAGTTACGGTGATCAAAACACTCTGAGGGCAGAACAGACCCGGCTTTTGCAAAATGTACTGTCACTGGCAGGATCACTGAGAAGATGATCTGCAAATGTTTACCTGGTTGTCTTTGCTGCTGGACAGTCCTCTAATTTTAGCTTCCATTAGCCCTATCAGTTATACCGATGATACAGACTGCATCAAGGTTCCCTGCTATGACCTCATTTAACATTTCAATTGACAATCTGGAAAAAATTTCTGGAAAGGAGGAAAACAAATCTGCAAA
The DNA here is from genome assembly GCA_013400195.1 of Aramus guarauna. Classification (NCBI taxonomy): domain Eukaryota; kingdom Metazoa; phylum Chordata; class Aves; order Gruiformes; family Aramidae; genus Aramus; species Aramus guarauna. The sequence continues at coordinate 112,267 of VXBL01006229.1, forward strand.
AGCCATGAATTTTCTTTTAGTGTAATCAGAACTAAAAGAAAGCTGCAAACAGCCTGAGAGAACAGCATATGTAATTACAAACAAAATTATGCACAAAGGCAGAGATCAGCTGAACTTAGTCATTGTAGCAAGGTCTAAATAACCAGTACAGGCAAATAACCTGGCCATCATTACCAACAGGTTGAGCCATGGTTCAAAATGTTTTACAATGCAGCTGAAGCAGTGCAGGAGCACTGCCAGAGCCAAGTACTGCAGCTCAGCAGAAGGCAGCAGTTCTGAAGTCATACCTGCCCATCATAGTCACAAAAACTGAAAACACTCTACTGAGCCCCATTAAAGGCTGCAAGTATGGGCTTGGACACATTTGTGAGCATCATGTGCTTAATCACATCTGTGATTATCAACAAACACATCCCTAATTCTCACAGAAATCAAAGAGAAATAAGTCAAGTCCTAATTTACTTGACTGTTTTGAAAGTTGCTGCTGTTACAGTATCTTGAGTAACAGTGGGTCACAGGCAATAGGGCATTCTTATTATAAAAAGCATCAAATGCCACATCCATCCTTCTCACATTCAGTTGCATTGAAGTTAACAGGTGATCATCAGTCTCACCTGCTTGCTTTGTGCATGCAAATTGATTGTACACATAATTCGCATCCTGGATACTGGCCGATGGCCAACTTGGTGAAGTTGGCAGCCTGGCCAACTTGGTGAAGCGAGCTTTAAACTGAAGGACTTGGGGGGCAGGGTCCAAAGTGGCAATGCTCATGCCATCACATCCAGCTGGGGAATAAGCCAGAGCAACAACAAATGTTCCTTAGCTGCCTCTCAAGATGAGAAGCAGAAGGCCAACCACCTCAAGGGTGTGTATGACTATGGTGGATCTTCTTGCACCCCTCCAAGGACACCTGCATGCTTGATTATCTCTCTGAAATGCTTGTACACCAATGCACACAGCATGGGGAATAAACAGGAAGAACTAGAGATCTGTGTGTGGTCACAGGGCCAAGATCTCATTGCAACCACAGAGACATGGTGGGATAGCTTGTATGACTGGAATGCTGTAATGAATGGTTACATACTTTTTAGGAAGGACAGGCCAGCAAGGTGAGGTGGTGGACTTTATGTGAAAGAGCAACTGGAACGTATCAAGCTCTGCCTAGGGGCAGATGATGAGCGAGTCAAGAGCTTATGGGTGAGAATTAACGGGCAGGCTAATATGTGTAACACTGTTGTGGGTGTTTACGACAGGCCACCTGATCAGGAAGAGGAAGTTGATGAGGCCTTCTACAGACAGGGGAAAGTAGCCCTGCTTCTCATGGGGAACTTCAACCAACCTGATATTTGTGGGAAAGGCAACACAGCTAGGCACACACAGGCCAGGAGGTTTCTGCAGAGAATTGATGATAACTTTTTGACACAGGTGGTGGAGGAGCTTACGAGGAGAGGTGTGCTGCTGAACTTTGTGCTAACACACACAGAAAGACTGGTTGGGGATGTGAAGGTTGGGGGCAGCCTTGGCTGCAGTGACCATGAGATGGTGTTCAAGATCCTGCGTGGAAGGAGCAGGGGAATAAGTAGGACTACAGCCCTGGACTTCAGGAGAGTGAACTTTGTCCTCTTC